>OY735259.1:11336309-11569672 GCA_963457715.1 Argyresthia albistria | reverse complement strand
AATAACACAATGATGTTAAAATAAAGTTCATAATAGCTCACGCTTCAACAGCTGTGACGTCCGTTGCTGCGGCAGAAAAGTGCGAAACTGTGTGTTTTGAGGGTTTTGTATCTCAGAAGGAGAATCACTCGTGCGTCTGTCTGACCGTCCGTCACAGGCAATTTACTCAGAATATATTGGACCGATGAAATTGAAAATTGGTACACAAATCAATATTTGTGACCCAAAGAAAGAAGTTCAATCTAAATATATAAATATGGAATATGGGGGCCACTTTAGGAGGGCCAATTGAGAAAAATAAAATTAAAAGAATTCAAAATATGGCGTGTGACAAATTAAATGAAAGCGCGTAGTGTAAGGATCTTAAATGTTTTTTAATTTTAATATTTCTCCATTTCGGTACACTTCGAACTGGTGTCCGTATATTTCGCCGGCAGCTACCAGTCCACATAGAATAGAATAGAATAGACGTTTATTGCGTTATAATCTTATACATAACCCACCGTAAGTGAATGGCTTCGACATGTCTTCTAAATATGCGTTAGCGGTACTATGATTATCTCCGGCTGCATCATGGGACATAATTGAAAATCGTTCCCAGTTTTTCACGACGTGATCAACTACTTGTTTTCTAATCGCTCTCGCTCTACCTTGTGTAGAAAACATTGTGTACGACAGGGCCCGAAATAGGCATGAACCATCACCTACGATGGGGACAATCTTATGTTCCACCAGTCCGCGTCCACGAATATTTATCAGTTCAGTCATTGTTGGCTGGTACAACAAACAATACAAAACAACGACAGAGAATACAAAACCTTTTTTTCCACTTTTTATATGGGTTTTATGTTGAGCACTTAGCCCTCTAGGGGTTTATCGAGGGAAAGAGCACAACACCTTAACCTACACAAAAAAGTGGTTCGACTAATATGAATAAGTAGATCAAAATCTAAATAGAAAATAAATACAAATAGTTACTATAAGTGCAATAGTTTACTTATTTGAGTTATTTTCTAAGTTATTATGTACTTATTGGGTACCCTGCAGGTACGTTTGCCACTCAGACAAACTGAATACCTACTTATCAGTAGTAGGTAGGTATGATGGGAAAAGAAACTGATGGAAAGTAAAATTTATCGGTGGAAATTGCGAATAATCAAAGATGGAGATACAGAAACTTACACTTAAATTACGAAACAGACTTACTAAACCAGACAGAAATAGAAACCAAGAACTAATAAAAACCTCAGAATATACCAAACAAATCTGAAATAATAGGTAGGTACCTATTTCAAGTCTGAAAAAACTTGCTCGTGACGACAGAGAATACAAAACAACGACACACAGAGAATACAAAACCTTTTTTGCCACTTCTTGGATGGGTTTATGTTAAGCACTTAGCCCTCTAGGGGTTTGTCGAAGGAAAGTGCACAACACTAAACCTACTCAAAAATTGGTTTGATTAATATGAATTAGTAGTTAGATTAAAAATCAGAATAGAAAATAAAAACATAGTTACTACTTAACAGTAGTTAACTTATTTGATTTATTTTCTAAGTTGGGTAATTTTCTAAGTTGGTAACCTATGGGGTAGGTAGGTACCATGCAGGTACGTTTACCACTCAGACAAACTGAATACCTACTTATTAGTAGTATGACGGGAAAAGACTGATGGAAAGTAAAATGTATCGATGGAAATTGCGAATTTATCAAAGATGGAGATAGAGAAACTAACACGTAATAACGAAACAGACTTACTAAACCAGACAGAGGTAGAAAGAAACCAAGTACCTAAAACCTGAGAATATACCAAACAAATCTGAATTATTATTAAGAGTCTGAAAAGACTTGTTCGTGATCGAAAGAATACAAAGCGAGTGGCGCCAAATGTAATTTTTTTATACGGTCTGTTTTTTATTAACAAAAGATAAAATGAACTGGCCAGTTACACTGACAACAGCCGTTTTTCGATACGCCGCCCCGGCACCGGCACCGGCTTATTGAGTAAGTGAGGGACAGAGCTATAGTCTGTATATCTCTCTCTTACTCACTTAAGAGAGGGATAGACAGACTATACTATAGCTCTGTCCCTCACTTACTCAATAAGCCAGTGCCGGCGTGTCGAAAAACGGCTAACTTCTGAAAATTCGCATCGCAAATTCGCAACTCGCATCCAAAGACGTTTTTCCATACGCAGCCCGGCCCGGCACCGGCACCGGTTTATTGAGTAAGTGAGGGATGGAAATATAGCTCTGTCACTCACTTACGCACTTAACCGGTGCAGTCGCCGTTGCCGGGACGGCGGCATTTGATAATGATAAATAACTCGTGCTCAGAAAAAATGTTAGTCATTTAATGTCTGATGGCAACATTTGAAGGGTACTGCGTTTTTTTTTAAGACATATTTGGTTTGTCTATGTCAATCAAAAGATCAAAACAAAACAATAATTGAAACAAAAAGTAAACTTTAGAAAAAACCGACTTCCACAAACCCTATTTGATTAGATTGAGTTTAATACAAACTGTTACCCCTTATCCCCCCCCCCCTTGGGGACTTAGTTTTGTCAAATCCCATCACAGTGCTACCCCACGCTACTAAGGAACCTCTGTACAAAGTTTCATGACTCTAGGTCCACCGGTTTAGGCTATGCGTTGCCAGCCCATCAGCACGCATTGTATTTGTACCTAGTATTGAGCAGTTCTGGTGGCCATATGTGGTCTTCATCAGCAGTTCCGCATCACAATATTATGCTTACCATGTGCATTTGCACGAGTTATTATGAAAAACACGAAAATCACTATAGGTCTGCCTATAATATTTGAAGAGTTCCCTCGATTTCTCCAGGATCCCATCATCAGATCCTGACCTGGCGTCAATGGGACCAATGGGAAGGTAAACCCTTTCAAACAAAAAAATAATTTTCCAAATCGGTCCATCCGTCTAGGCGCTATAAACAAATATCCGGACGAATTGTTAACCTCCTCCTTTGGGAGGTCGGTTAAAAACACGCAGTGGTTCATAGTTCATGTAATATGTATGTCACAAAAACTACGCATTTCATGATTTCATCACAAAAAGAAAAGCACTGCTGTCTGTTCGGAGGGTTGGAGCTGAAGCTACTACTTACTGAGGAAGTTGTTCTGAACACCCACCAACCAATAAGTTGTTCAACTTCAATTTTAGTTATGAGCGGCCGTCATGCGTGTCAAGCCCCAGACCCAGATCATAGTACCCTCAGACCAATAACTCATAGACAGAGTGTTTCAGCATAATCGCCGTCAAAACAACGCGGCACGATTTTTTCTTTGTGTGCGTATTGCACACACACATTCAACCTCTTTCCCTTGTCGGACGAACGCCGACGCAAACAAACGAATAAAAATAATGATACCACCTCCACTGAATTTTGCCACATATTCGGCAATTTCATGTTAACCTAATTACTCAAAGATGATTTTTAATTATTTGAGTTTCTTCTACGTATATGTTATTAATTGTTTCTACTGGTTAATTTAGTAAGACCTGTGTAATGGAAACACGACAGAAGTGAGAGTTCTCCAGAAGAAATAATCGACACAGCAAAATATCGTTTCAGCGTTTTATTCGCCTCAAGCGTACAACAATGTCTGCCCCACCAAAAATCATATTCGCTCCTACGCTAGTTCACAAATTACACACCGATACTGTACTTCCTTCCAACTGAATAACAATTAATAATAATACAATCTTAATAAATGCTATGACAACATTAGTGTCGTTTATAATTACTAATCTGAATATTGCAGAAGTTATTTTATGTTTAAACATACCAGCCTATTATTTTATGTTAAAAAGAATATAAACTTAACGACATGTAGTACTGAAAGGTGCCGCAGGGCGGCACCAGTAGCGACACACTGACCCAAAGTAAAACCAAAAGTACTTTAATTATTAAATTCAAACTAATATCTTAATTTATGCATTCCTTAAACAATACCTATAATTATTATAATTAATCAAGTATTTAGTAACTCAAATTAATGTTGGTTGGTGGCGCCGTTGTTGGAGGTGATGTTAGGACGATAACACTCGGCCATCCTGCATAGGCCGTGACCCACGGCCTCCATCCGATAAGATTTTCAGCTTTCCTGTTGCACCAGCATCCTGAAATAAAATTTTTACACAGTACATTGTTTATATTTGGAAAAATATTATCATTATGTGAATGGGCTTTGATCACACAGCCAGCCAAAAAGTCACACAGCGCGGGGTTTGATCACACAGCCAGCCAGAAAGTCACACAGCGCGGGGTTTGATCACACAGCCTCTCCGAAATGTAATTATGGAGTCACACAGTCTCCAATTGAAGCAGAGATATCACACAGATTCACACAGTTAGATAATGGTTTATAAACTGAGCACACAGCCTCCCCGAAATATAAGGATTCACACAGTCCAATTGAAGTAGCGGTATCACATAGAAAGTTTATGGACTGAGGAGCACACAGCCTCGCCGAAACTTAAGGAGTCACACAGAATTTTGTTGAACTCGAGGTAAGTATATCTTACATAAAAGAAAACTTTTGTATCATAAGATTTATGTATTTAATTTCTTTCTATGTAAGTGTGACGACTCCTACTTGCTGTCGACTTCTTCACGTACCAAACAAGAATGGCGGTGGAATGGCGTCCGAGTCGATTCCCTCGAACGTCGTAAAAATTATTAGGCGCGTAAAGTAGTCGACCAACCACAGCTGTTCTCTTACGTGATTGGTCGAACCGGTCACGTGTCCAAACCATATTCAACAGCTCCGTTCCGATTCCTACAAACACGAATCGATGTGGCTGTCACTGACAGATTGAGTGCGACATGCACCAGAGACAACCAACATCGAGTTGGTTGGTTGCGTTTGACAGTTGGATGACGTTTCGATGCTAGCTATTCTGGACAATATTATTCAGGATCATGACATTCGGCCATACGACATCGTGCAGACTCCGGCGCACGTACACATCAACTCAATCAACCCGAGGAATGTTCCTGGAGGAAATATTTAAAAGCAATCAAATAATTACTTTTGTTCACAAGTGAACCATAACCGGCATCAGATGACAGAGAGGGCTGAGGAGGCGGCGGGGGGCAAGACGGGCCCCGAGCAAAGCGAAGGCGCTCCGATGACCAGACGACAATCACAACTGTAATCGCCATTACGTAGTTTGATTTTAAACAATAAAACGCTAAAAAACGCTTCTAAATAAGTATTTTATTGGAATATATGTTAGGCCTTAACATATTTGGCGACCGTGACAAATAAACAAATAATAATAAAGAAGATTCGCAAGAACCGGCGGCAAATTATTGCCAAGTCATCTGGCGGAGAACAAAGGAATTTCAAATACCTAACGATCAAGAGGAGTGTTGGAGCGGAGATTTGGTGTGCTGCAGTTTACCTGGAGGTCTGGAAGACTAGCCCGAGGGAAGTACATGCCCATTCCTGTATTCTTCTATCCTATTCCCCTTTTATTTGTGTGAATTACTGAGTCACTTTGAAACCGTTAGGTGACCTTGCCACTAGCTAGCATCGCTTTATTTATTGCTTAGGCTTATTGTCGTTTGGCTATTTGCAATAATAGTGTAGTGAAGCAGTAATTTGGAGTTATTAATTGTGCGTAGGTTATTAAAATAGAAGTACAAGGTGCGCGGCTGTTTATCAAAGGGCTAAAGTTACCTTTTAATCTTATTCTCGTAATGTGGAATAACGACACCGTAGCTTACCATAAACTTCTATAAATCCCTATTCTCTTGCTGTTAAGCGGATTAGGCATCTATGCAGCAACTCCTTAGGACTAGTACCTGCTTATAATATAAACGCATTCTGTAAACAGACTATAACGTATTTTGCTTGGTATGTTGTGATTGCAAAGCATCGTCTCATTATTAAACTAAATAAGCATTAATTGTATTGCTTATAGAACTTTAACTGAAGTCCAAATTTCAAAATTTTATTACAAAATAATTAGTAAAAATACCCTCAATAAATTAATATTTCAACTAGATATTTTAAGGGTTTCGCTGAACATTCCAGGGTCGGTGCTTGCATTTCGCAGCGCCGTTGCGACCCCGTTCGACCTTGAGCGTGTCCAGCTGCTGTAGCACGTGATTGCTGCTGCGTGACCTCTCTCGCGCGAGTCTTCTGTTGCTGGACTGGACGTGTTCGCTCTTCAAGGGTTCGGTTGCACATATTACTTTATTTATTTCATTGCTATACCATAATATAACTGTAAATTATGCCATCGGACCAGGAGGCTAGTACTGAGGGCACTAAAACTGTTGTTCCTGGGTCATCAAATCAAACAATGACGTCTAGCGAAATTGGGAAGGACCTAATAAAAAAGCGTAGCTCTATAAAAGGACAAGTTACTATTTTTAAGGACTATTTAAAACCTATCCTGTTTCACGAACATGGGATGGTCTTAAATAGTCTTCAAGTTGAGGAATTGAGAAGGAGATATACTAAATTCGAAAGTTTATTCGCCACCTTTGATGAATTGCAGACTAGCATAGAATTTCACTGTTCGGACTTAACAGTGCAATTGCAAGAACGGGATGCACTTGAAAGTAGGTTTTTTTCGCTATTGTGCCAAGCACAACAAGTGTTGGACAAGGCATCAGGGGTTGGCAAGGCTAATCAGGCTGACCAGGACTCACAGCTAGGTGCTAGCAATGGGATAAAATTACCCACCATAAAACTACCTTCATTCGATGGTAATTATCTAAAATGGTTAGAATTCAAGGACACATTTGATTCAGTTATACATTCAAACAATTCTATTCCACCGATAAACAAATTTCACTATCTGCGGGCCGCTTTAGAGGGCAGTGCTGCAGTAGTTATAAAATCAATTGAGTTTTCTGCCAATAACTACATTGTTGCGTGGGAACTGTTGTGTGACAGGTATAATAATAAAAATATTCTGATAAACAACCATCTCAAAGCTTTGTTCAATGTCGACCCTATAACAAAGGAGTCATTCAAGGCAATACGATACTTAATTGATCTTGTCTCTAAAAATCTTAGGGCGCTAAACACACTTGGTCAGCCAACTGATAAATGGGACACAATAATAATTTATATGGTCTCAGGAAAATTAGATCCTATCACCAGTAGGAAATGGGAGGAATTCAAGAGTAATCTATCAGAATTGCCTACGTTGGAGGAATTTAAAAGGTTTCTTAGCAGCCGAGCGGACATATTAGAAACTTCATACTGTAGCAATCGAACTGACAAGGGTGACCATAAACCTGTGTACAAAGAAAATAGGATTACCAAGTCTTTTGTCGTAGCAGCAGACAACAAACAAGCAGCGAGTTATTCCTGCGTTGTTTGCGGTGAAAATCACATGCTCCATCAATGTTCTCAATTTAAAAATATGACTGTAGAAGACAGACTTAAAGAGGTAGAAAGATTGAAACTTTGCAGCAACTGTCTTCGGAGTGGCCATGCTACAGGCCAATGTCGTTTGAAAGGGCTTTGTAGGACGTGTAAGAAAAAACATAATAATCTAGTTCACGGGCAGGTCGATAATGATCAGGACATAGCAACGCAATCCACATTGCCAGTTTCTCTGTCAGTTCAATCTTCGGCGCAAGTTCTCCTTTGTACGGCACAAGTTGAAATCATCAACGAAAATAGCAACACAAGTCACTTAGCACGAGTTTTGTTGGACACAGGAAGTCAGTCATCTTTTCTTACGGCAAACCTGAGAGAGAGGGCTGGGTTGACTAATATTCCTGGTAAAACAATAAACGTTGCAGGTATTGGCAATGTGGTTTGTAAAATCACTGACCGCTGTCAGTTCATAATAAAATCACGAATCAATGCATTCGAAATCAAAGTTACGGGCCTAGTCGTCCCAAAAATTACAGGTACTTTACCAAACGTAGAGGTAAATGTCCAAGAGCTAAAATTACCGACCAACGTTGAGTTAGCTGACCCGACTTTCTATCGTCCCTCCGAAATAGATATACTTCTAGGAGCAGATGTCTTTTGGGATATTGTAGGTGCGAAACAAATAAAGTTAGGTCTCAAGAAACCTACCTTGCAACACTCAATGTTTGGATGGTTGGTATCCGGTCCAACAAATGGAGATGTTCACCCTAACCCAGAGGTAAACTGCAATTTTAGCCATGAGATTCACGATTCCCTTACAAGGTTCTGGGAGATCGAAGAATTGCCAACTATGACTAAATCATATTCCATGGAAGAAAAATCATGTGAGTCCCATTTCTCGGAAAACGTCCGTCAATTAGATAATGGTCGATTTTCAGTCAAAATTCCATTCAAAGAGGAGCCAGAAAAGGCACTCGGTGACTCTTATCATATCGCTAAGAAAAGGTTTCTAAATTTAGAAAAGAAATTAAATAAATTTCCTCAACAAAAAGAAGCCTACAGCAACTTCATCCATGAATACGCCAATCTAGGTCATCTAAGTGTGATAGAACGGCCAAAATTCGGGTGTTTCTTACCCCACCACTCTGTCATTAGAGAAAATTCAGAGACAACTAAATTAAGAGTTGTATTTGACGCTTCAGCGAAAACTACTTCCGGTAAATCACTTAATGATATACAACAAGTTGGCCCTGTAGTTCAAAGCGACTTGCTATCAATTTTATTGCGCTTCAGAGTATATCGGTTTGTACTCACGGCCGATATAGAAAAAATGTATAGGCAGATAGCTATAGATGAGTCTCAGCGGCACCTACAGCTGATAGTGTGGAGGGACGACGAAAGCCAGCCATTACAAACAATGCAGCTAAATACCGTCACATATGGGACGGCGTCAGCGCCGTTTCTAAGTACTCGTTGTCTTAACCAATTATCAAAAGACTGTAAGGACAAGGTAATAGCCAATGTAATAAAAAATCATTTTTATGTAGATGATTTAAGTACCGGAGCCTCGTCGGAGGATGAGTTAAAATATATACACAGTAATGTAAACAAAGTTTTGCAGTCTGCATGCTTTCCCTTACGAAAGGTCAGAACAAATTGTCCTCAAATTTTTGAAGGTGAAGAAGTAACTTCCGATTCTATGGAGCTATGTAAAGAATCGTCCGTGTTAGGTCTTAATTGGGCCCCAAATCCTGACACATTACAATTTTCAACAGACATTGAACGCACCGCTCAAATTACCAAAAGGACCATCATTTCAATGACATGTAAAGTATTTGACCCGCTAGGCCTACTTTCAGCATGTATAATTAAAGCTAAAATTATCTTACAAAAATTGTGGACTGCAAAGCTGAGCTGGGATGAGCCAGTTCCACAAAAGTTTCACAAATGTTGGTCTACCTTCATAGATAACCTAGCTCAGTTGTCTAAAATAATAGTGCCTAGATATGTCTTGTGCGATTTTCCCGAGTCTGTGGAGTTGCATTGTTTTGTTGATGCATCTCAAGCCGCGTATGGCGCGTGTGTTTACCTGCGCTCCACAGACAAAAACAATCACATTCAAGTCAAACTATTATGCGCTAAGGCCAGGGTTGCACCCTTAAAGCCAATGACGATTCCGAGATTAGAGTTATGTGGGGCTTTGTTGGGAGCTCGTTTATGCACCAAGGTCTCACAATCACTTATGTGTAATATCACACAAAAAACAATATGGACTGACTCAACAGTCGTTCTGGGATGGTTAAAATCTTCACCGAGAAATCTAAAGGCCTTTGTGTGTAATCGAGTCAATGAGATAAATGAATTAACATCAGAATTTAAATGGAACCACATACCTACAGATTTGAATCCCGCCGATCTCGCGTCAAGGGGTGTTGACCCACATCTGCTGCAGTCATCTCTCCTGTGGTGGGAAGGTCCTTCCTTTCTCACGAAGGAGCACTCCGAATGGCCTAAAAGTACCTACTTATCAACTAATAACTTACCAGAAATTAAAACAACGCCTGCTACGATGTTGTCACTCCCTGTTCGTTGCAATGATAATAGTAAAAATAATAATGATTGTCCTATAATTAAATTCGATAACTATTCTAATTATCAAAGATTAAAAAGGACAACTGCTTATGTGTTGAGGTTCATTAACAATTGTAAATACAACAATTTAAAATTAAATGGCCCTTTAAATTCAAATGAACTGGAACAGTCACAAAATGTTCTAATCAAACAAAGTCAATTAGAATCATTTTCAAACGAACTTCAATGTTTAAGTAAAGGTGAGCAATTACATCATAAATCAAAATTGATATCACTAAATGTATTTATAGATTCAAATGGCATACTCCGGGTGGGTGGTCGTTTGCACAACTCAAGTTATGACTTTAACAAAAGGCATCCTATTTTATTAGATTCTAAAAACAGATTAACCCAATTATTAATGAAATATGAACACTTACGATTATTTCACGCTGGTCCTCAACATCTACTGGCTTCAGTTCGCGAGGAGTTCTGGCCAATAGGAGGTAGAAATCTCGCCCGCACTACTATAAAGAAATGTGTTGTATGCACACGTTTACGTGGAAAGACAATACAGCCCATAATGGGGAATTTACCTTCAGTAAGAACAGATCCCGACTTCCCTTTTCATACATGTGGAATTGACTTTGGTGGGCCCTTCCTCATATCTAGCCGGAAAGGGCGAGGCAATAGAATAACCAAATGCTATTTGTGTTTATTTGTCTGTCTTACAACAAAGGCAGTACATCTGGAACTAGTCAGTGATCTCAGTACAGAAGCCTTCATCCTGTGTCTTCGTAGATTCTGTTCTAGAAGGGGCAAGCCCTATGAAATCCATTGTGATAATGGGGGAGCCTTTCAGGGGGCAAGCAATGAACTAGGTAGGGTAATTCAGTCCAGCCAACAGTCCATTTATAATTATTCTGCAAATGAGGGTTTTAAATTCATCTTCAGCCCCGCATATTCACCTCACTTTGGAGGTATATGGGAGGCTGGTATAAAATCAGCTAAGCACCACTTGAAGCGTATAGCTGGCAATGCTTCCCTGACGTTTGAGGAGCTAGCGACGTTATTCACACAAATAGAAGCTATCCTCAACTCACGTCCGCTATCTCCTCTCTCGTCAGACCCAAATGATCTCTCCCCTCTGACTCCAGGGCATTTCCTAATCGGGCGGCCACTCATGTCGGTGCCGTCCCGGCCGGTTACTGCTGCAAGACCCAACAGGTACCTCCTCATCGAGCAACTTCGACAGCGGTTCTGGGAAAGGTGGCGCCTGGAGTACATGGCTGAGCTACAACAACGAACCAAATGGCGAGTCGGGCAACAACAAGCGCTCGCCGTCGGCGACTTAGTCGTCATAAAGGAAGAAAATCAACCACCCTTGAGATGGCGAATGGGAAGAATATCACGTCTACACCCTGGACCAGATGGCGTCAACAGAGTAGCTGATGTCCACACCATAAGAGGCTCTATAAAGAGAGCAGTAAACAAGCTGTGTCTCTTATCAACTTCTACTACATCTCTTTGAAACCTGAAGCTTTCAAGGCCCCGGAGAATGTTCACAAGTGAACCATAACCGGCATCAGATGACAGAGAGGGCTGAGGAGGCGGCGGGGGGCAAGACGGGCCCCGAGCAAAGCGAAGGCGCTCCGATGACCAGACGACAATCACAACTGTAATCGCCATTACGTAGTTTGATTTTAAACAATAAAACGCTAAAAAACGCTTCTAAATAAGTATTTTATTGGAATATATGTTAGGCCTTAACAACTTTCAATTATTCTGTTTATTATATAAACATAACTACAGGCAAACTCAAAAAAACATTCTAATTTAGATCACAGGTATGTACATAATAGAGCAATTAGTATAGGTACCAAATTTATATACTTAAACAATACATTACAAACTTATACTACATCATGACATTTGGTCATTTTAGTTTAGACTCTATAAATTCTACAAGCTCTTCAATTTATATTAACTTTTATTCATCCGATGCCGTATCTACACTATCATCGCTTTCGACATCTAATGCTTTGATATTAATCCACGGTCTCATTCTATCGGCAGCTACGACAGTAGAATACTTTTTGATTTTGGCAAAACCCGGGATATTACATATTTCATATCTGTCGTTACCTAATACTTTCATTATTTTATAAGGCCCAGTAAACTTTGGCAAAAGCTTTTTACTTTCACCGATGTTTTCATTAAATGATACTTTAGTTAATTTTACTAAATCGTTGATATTATACTTTCTTGCTGGATTTGTGTTGGAATTTATTACATTTCTCATTTTGTTTTGCTTTTCATCTATAGCTGCTTTAGCCCTAGTTCTGATTTCACTTATGTCCTTTGTATCATCTGTCTCATATAGTACTTCTCGTAGTATATTGTCTGAAATACCTTTCATTTGAACACCAAAAAGTAGTTGTGCTGCGGTCTTACCAGTTGTAGTATTTACAGTGTTATTGATACCGAATTGTACTTTGGATGCAGCTAAATCCCAATCTTTTTCATTTTCCCCGTCATTTTGTGTAGCCAACGAACGTAATACCGTCTGATTAAACCTTTCTACTTGCCCATTAGCGCGAGGACAAGCCACAGAGTTAAGAACGTGTTTTATGTTATTTTGTCTACAAAACTGTTTAAATTTGTCCGCTGTGAAAGCCGTTCCTCTATCAGAAATTATTCTTTCTGGTGTCCCGAAATCTTGAAATATATTTTGCAGTAATTTAATTGCTGACAAACTTTTTGTGTCTTTGACTGGTCTAACGAAAACGTACTTTGTAAAACCATCGACCACAGTTAGTATATATGAGTTGCCTCGTTTACTCTTAACGAAAGGGCCCAAATGGTCAACATGTATAGTCTGGAACGGAACACTCACTTTTTCAATGGGGAATATATGCCCTTGTTTGGTAGGAATATTATCTTTATGATAGGCACATTCCAAACATGCTCGTACGTATTTTTTTACAAAATTTGCCATTTTCGGAAACCAAAACTGACTTCTTATACGATCCAAAGTCTTCTTTAGACCGAAATGTCCTATTTGATCGTGATTATAGTGACAAATTTGCCATCTGGCTCCTTTTGGGATTACTAATCGCAGTTCGTTAGGATTTCCATCAATTTTGCGGTACAATGCATTATTTTTGATAATGTACAGTTTCTTTACGTCTTTAAATTCTTTTTCATCATTAGATTTCAAGATTTTAGATATTCTGTCTATTTCCGGATCACCTAGTTGTAACGTCAATAGCCAATCGCTCTGCTGTATGTGTAATACGGGTATTATATTTTCAGGTGCACAGTCGTCATTATATGGGTCAACTGGATTGCGACTAAGAGCGTCAACATGGGTCATTCGTTCGCCAGGTCGATACTCTATTTCAAAGTCATACTCTTCCATTTGTAACAGCCACCTAGCAATTTTCGGAATAAGATCTTTTTTCCCAAATGTCAATCGTAACGATTTACAGTCTGTGAATATCTTGAAATGGGTCCCCATCAAATAATTCCTAAACTTTTTTAACGAGCATACAACTGCTAACGTCTCAAGCTCATATGAATGGTAATATCTTTCCTCTGGAGAAGTTTGACGGCTGAAATGTGCCACTGGTTTGAGGACTTTAGGGTTTTCTTGCCACTGCATCAGAATTTCGCCAATCCCTATTGAGCTAGCATCCGTGTGTAATTCTGTGCTTAATGCTGGATCAAATAAAGCCAGAACCGGTCTGTTGCTTAACGCATCTTTCAACTTAGACATAGCTTCAGTCTCTACATCCGTCCATTGCCACGGAGAATCTTTTTTGAGAAGTCTCGTTAATGGTCGTGCTAACTCACCAAAACATTTCACGAACTTCCTGAAATAACTCGCTAACCCTAAAAACTGTCTTGTCTCGTGCACGTTTCTAGGGGTAGGAAAATTCTTTATCGCGGAAGTTTTACGTTCACTGGGCTTTATGCCTTCTTCGGACACTTCGTAGCCAAGATAATCGATAGATGTCGCGAAGAAATTACATTTGGAAAGTTTTAACGTCAAACCATATTCTCTGAGTAGCATCAAAACTTTTTCGAGTTTCTCAAATCCACTCTCGATTGTCTTTGTCGGTATCAATAGGTCATCCATGTATGCTAATACGGAATCGAATCTACTTGATCCTAGCATTTTGTTAATTAGCCTCTGAAACACTGCTGGTGCATTCGCTAGACCAAACGGCATGCGGTTGAATTCATAGTGTCCGTCAGGAGTAATGAAAGCAGTTAGATGTTTACTATTTTCAGCTAACGGAACCTGGTAATATCCTGACGCCATATCTAACGTTGTGAAGAATTTATTTCCGCTCAAATTTGCGATTTGATCATCAATTAACGGTAGAGGATACCTATCTTTAACAGTTTTTGTATTCAAAGATCTGAAATCTACACATAGACGCATCTCTCCTGTCTTTTTCTTTACCATCAGTATTGGACTGGCGTAGTCGGAAGTAGATTCACGAATAATATCATTCTCAATCAATTCATTAACCATTTCACGCACTTTAGCTTTTTCGGAAATAGATAACCTGTAAGGTCTGTACACAATAGGTTTACTGTCATTAAGTTCAATTTTCATTTCAAATTCGTTTGGAGCACATCCAATTTCATCAAGTGACAAGGCAAAGCAGTCACGATAGTTTTGTAATAATTTGTATAGCTTTTCTTTTGTGCATCCATCAACATCTGATCCAATTTTAATATCTCCTAAATTTAAAGGTGGTATTGTTTTGTAGTCGGTCTTATCAATGCGTCTCACATGACATACATTTGTTTCTTGAAAAACAAGAGCTCGTGTTACAGGTGTTAAAGGGGGTTCGTTATGGCCCTTTTGAAATAAAGTTATACTTGTAATATTAAGCAGCCTTTTAATTTGCAGATTTATTAATTAATACAAAACAGATGTGTTGTGACGCGAGCCAACGCTAGGCGAGTGAAGATGAGGGGTTGAGGGGAAGCGGGGCAAAACGGGCAGTGGTCGTACTTGAGTTCACCTTGAGCCCACTGCTTCTAATGCTGGCGTAGACAATCCTGGCGGCCCTTGAAAGTCCTGGCTTGATCCTTGGCTTTCAAGATCTTCAGACGTCAGTAAAGGGCACACTCTGTTGACTGCTCGTCGTATGATTCCGCGTGCGGTGAGGAAGTCAGCAACTACTCTGGTAATGCCATCTTTTCCGGGGTATAACTGATGGACCCGGCCTAGACGCCAGTGTAACGGTGCGACATTCTCTTCTTTGAAGACGACAAGATCACCAGTCTTCAGATCTCGTTGACGAAGGCGCCATTTGGTGCGCTGTTGAAGCTCCGCCAAATACTCGAGTCTCCATCGCTGCCAAAAGTGTTGCCGTAACTGTTCAATTCTCTGATATCTGTTAGGACTTTTGAGAGTTACTGGAGGCGATGGTAGTGAGGTCAGGGGCCTGCCTATGAGAAAGTGCCCTGGAGTCAAGGGGAGGAAATCGTTGGGGTCGGAGGATAAAGGAGTTAAGGGTCTGGAGTTAAGGATCGCTTCAATTTGTGTTGCTAATGTACTCAACTCTTCAAATGTCAGACTTGCGTTACCCATGATTCGTTTTAAATGGAATTTGGCTGATTTGACGCCAGCTTCCCAAACTCCACCAAACGTGGGTGAATAAGGAGGATTGAAGACAAATTGTATGCCTTCGTTATTGGAGAACTCATATAGGCTATTGAGGCTAGACTTTAAGACCCTACCTAATTCATTATTAGCGCCAATATAGTTTGACCCATTGTCGCAGTGAATGGTATGAGGTTTACCTCTCCTTCCTATTAGTCTTTTAAGGCTTAATATAAAGGCATTTGATGTGAGGTCGCTTACAATTTCAAGATGTAAGGCCTTTGTGCTAAAGCAGATAAACAAGCATAAGTAGCATTTCGTTATCTTGTTGCCACGCCCCTTTTTGCTAGATATGTATATAGGACCTGCAAAATCTGTGCCGCATACTTGAAACGGGTAATTCTGATTTACGCGGTCAGCAGGGAGATTGCCCATCAACGGCTCCACAGTTCTTCCGCGCAAGCGAGTGCACAGTATGCACTTTCTGACTATGCTACCAGCTAAAATCCTGCCACCAATAGGCCAGAACTGTTCACGAAATGAACTGAGAAGCAGCTGAGGGCCAGCGTGAAAGAGGCGTAAGTGTTCGCTTTCCATTAACATCTTTGTAAAGTGATGTTTACCATTTAATAAAGCTGGATGCTTTTTATTGAAGTCGCAATCGGAATTATCAAGGCGACCACCTACCCTCAATACGCCGGTATCATCAACGAAAGGCGCAAGCTGTAACAAGTTTGATTTTAAGGTAAGACTGTTTCCTAGTTTTAAGATATTAATTTCTGAAGGAAATGATTGTTGCTGAGCAATTTTGATTAAAAGTGTAAGTGAATTATTTATTTCATGTATTTGTAAATAATCTTTCTTTTTATTTTCAGGTTTTCTACAGTTATGTGTAAATCTCAGTACGTAGGCAAATATTCTTTTAAGTTTTTGTGCGTCTGAGTATTTACTGAAATCAAGAAAAGGTTCGTCTGATGTACAGGCAAGTGACTTCAACTCAGGTAACTCATTTTCTAATGTCTGGTTAAAAGTCTGTGGCCAGCATGATTCGTCCTTATTAAGGAAGGACGGTCCCTGCCACCACAAACTTGAAGATGCAAGTTGGCTTGGTTCCACACCTCTGGAAGCGAGATCGGCTGGGTTTAATGATGTGGGTACATGTCTCCACATTGCTCGGTCAGTGAGCTCATGAATTTCGTTTATTCTATTGCACACAAAAGCTTTCAGGACCTTCGGTTGTGTCTTTATCCACCCAAGCACTATCGAGGAGTCCGTCCAGTAAACTTTTGTGTGAATGTCACACCGTAGCGAAGCGACAACCCTCGCTGCCAGACGAGCGCCCAGCAAAGCACCACATAACTCAAGGCGTGGTATTGTGTTTTGTTTCAGCGGGGCTACTCGTGCCTTCGAACAAAGAAGATTAACTTGTACATTATGAGCCGAATCAATTGTACGTAGATATATAGATGCACCATATGCATCCTGTGATGCATCGACAAAGCAATGAAGATCTATTTTAATGCAATTCGCACTAAGTGCGTATCTGGGCACAGAAAGAGTTTCTAAAGACAACATGTTTGTTGTAAACTTTTTCCATGTCCTTTTAATGTTATCCGGGACAGCATCATCCCATCCCAGCTTCAAGACAGATAGACTCTGTAATAGTATTTTAAGTTTTATAGTACAAGGACTAATTAGGCCTAACGGGTCAAACACCTTCAAAGTATTCGATAATATGTATCTCTTGCTTACGTTTTGTGATTTATTATCGATATTATGTACTGAGAATTGCAATGTGTCAGTTTTAGGTGACCAACGCAGGCCCAAGACACTTGTCTCTTTATTTAGGTCAAGCGAATTTGCCTCACATGACTCATTATTAGGAAAAATCTGAGGACAATTTGTTCTAAATTTATGTAGTGGTAAACAAGCCGACGACAAAATATCCACAACCGATTGATAAATGTAGGCTAAACCTGTCTCACTGTCACACCCTGTCAGCACATCATCAAAATAAAAATCATGTTTGATGACGTCGGCAATGGTCGAATCCTTGCATTCATTTGCTAATTGTAACAAACAACGCGTACTCAGGAACGGAGCCGACGCCCGCCGTGCCATAGGTAACGGTATTTAGTTGTAATATATCGAGTGACTCATTCTCGTCGGCCCGCCAGATTATGAGTTGCAAGTTACGTTGTGTCGGTTCTATCATGATTTGTCGGTACATTTTTTGTATGTCGCCGGTTAACACATACTTATGCTGTCGAAATCTCAGAAGGATTCTAAGTAATTCATCTTGAACTACCGGGCCTATTCTCTGAATATCGTTCAATGACCTGCTGGAGCTAGTTTTCGCAGAGCAATCAAATACTACGCGAATTTTTGAAGATTCTCTGTTTGGCCTAAAGACAGCTAAGTGGGGCATGTAATAGCCGAAATCAGGTTTGTCTATTTTACTTAGGTGCCCTAAATCTTCATATTCCTTAATGAATTCGCAATATTGTTTTTTAGCCACCGGGTCTTTATTCAGTTTTCGTTCCAGACAAAAGAAGCGACGCATTGCCATACGATATGAATCGCCGAGTGATGATTCGGGCGATTCCCGCATGGGCATCATGACCTGGAACCTACCATCAGGTAAGCGTGTCGTGTTTTCAAGATAATGTGATTCGCAAATTTCATGTTCCTGTGTTACTGGAATTTTATCTGAACCTAATTCTTCTATTTCCCAAAATCTATTCAAGGATTTATTTATTCCCATAGTGAAATTACAGTTTATATGTTTACTTTCTTTCAGGCCAGGGCATAATAAAGGTCCTGCTATAATCCAACCGAGTTTAGAACTCTGCAACGTAGGCATATTAGGACCTAGCTTTATTTGTCGCGAGTTAATTATATCAAAGAATACCTCAGCGCCCAGGAGGAGGTCCACTTCGGAAGAGTGATGAAAACTCGGGTCAGCTAACTGAATATTCGGCGGCAAGTTCAATTCTGAAGCATTGATCTCGGCGTTAGGTAAGTTTCCAGTGATTTGAGGTATGACCAAACATTTTAGCTGCATATTAAAGGAGCCTGTTAAGGAATGCAAGGTCATTTCACAGGATTCTGAAACATGGAAAGGTGCATTGTTTATACCTGATATTGTCATTATGTCAGATGTTTTTGTGTTTAACCCTAGTTTCTTTTTCAGGTGCTCAGTCATGAATGATGATTGGCTGCCAGAGTCCAACAAAGCCCGCGCCACATAAACCTCAGGAGATTGTGGCGTTTTAATTTGAACTAAAGCCGTGCCTAGAAGTACTTGTTTACTAGTCGCGGCGGCGGCGGCGGCGGGCAGTGAGACTGGCAATGTATGTATAGGTGTATGGCTATCATTTTCACTACTCGAGATAGATTCATATAGGAGTGAGCGCGCACAAAGCATTGTATTATGTTTTTGTCGGCAGATTCTACAACAACCAAGGCGGCACTGTGGTGCTTCATGGCCTCGTCTCAAGCAGTTGCTGCAGAGATTTAACTTCAAGACCTCAGACATTTTATCTTTGGCGTTCATGTTTTTGAATTTTATGCAATCAACTATCCTATGACCTTGCTGACAGGATGGACATGATAATGGTACCTTCCTATCGTCATGAGACACAACAAACGACTTGGTTACTTTATGCTCAGTTTTATGAATGTTATGGTGAGATGGTTTGTTGTCTGGTTTGTCGAATCTATTCATGAATGACGTTTCAAGTATGTCGGCGCGATTACGCAAGAATGTGGTAAATTCACTCAATGACGGTAAATCGGAGAGATTATTTTTATGTTCTTCCCATTTACGGCTAGTGAATGTGTCAAGTTTTGAGGACACCATGTATATAATGATGGTATCCCACTGATCGGTGGGCTGGCCTAATGATTCAAGGGCTCTTAGATTTTTAAGAATGTGATCGATGAGATAACGAAGTGCCTTATGCGATTCACGAGTTAATGATTCGATACCAAACAATGCTTTCAAGTGATTGTTAATTAGTATCTTTTTGTTGTTAAAGCGCTCGCACAGCAAATTCCAGGCTAAATCATAGTTAGGAGAGGTAAATTCAATTGATTTAATGACAGTTATTGCACCTCCCTCCAGTGACGATCTCAAATAATGAAATTTATTTATGTTTGGTATGGAATCGTTCGAATGTATTAAAGACTCGAAGGTATCACGGAATTCCAACCATTTCAAGTAGTTACCGTCAAAGGATGGTAGATTTATTGTAGGTAACTTAATCGCACTGTGCTGATGACATGACCCGTGCATGGAAGTACAAGTGGACTTATTTAAAGGGTCCTCTTTTTGTTCGCCTGCCATGTACGTTTCAACAATATCCCTAGCGGCCGGTAGAAGTGAATACAATTGGGAATCGACTGCATGTCGTTCTCCTACTTGTTCATCTAAATTCGAGGTGGTGAGCTGCTCGATCTCAGTTTGTATTGACTCGAAATCCACCCAATGAGCTTCGATTTTCTTAATTCGGAGCTCTAATTCCCTAATTTGTATCTTAGTTAACTCCTCCGGCTTTTTCTTTTGTAACAGTGCTACATGATCTCTAAATTTAGTTATAAGGCCTTTAATTGTACCTCTCTTTCGAATTAAATTCTTAAGCGTTCTTTTGCTCCCTGTTGTCTCGTTAGGAGTATCTGACGAGTCTGACATTTTTATGGTCGAGTATCACTAACAACACAAAATCAAGAGGGAAATAATGATATTCAAACGGTATAAGGATAATAAGAAGGAATGGACACTTCCCTGTTCACGGCTTTGCGGCTTCAAATATCCTGGTCGTTGATGCTGGAATGTGCCACGTCCGGCGCGCGTTCACGAGTCCAAAGTTCAAACAGTATCTTGACGATGTTTGCACAGTCCTGTCACGGTCGCCAATTTGTTAAAGGGGGTTCGTTATGGCCCTTTTTATTGGGTATGAGCCTATTTGCAGAGTTAAGATTTAGAGAAACGACGGTTTTGTAGTTTAACTCAATTCCTTATATTGGCGGGAATTTACGTACTTGGAAGGCTATACGACTATGTCCTATCAGCTTGAGAACACACCAGAAACAAGGAGGGTCTGAGCGGTTGCAACGCCTTTTATAACACAGCTATGAACTAACTTTTTAAATACAGAGTAGCCAACCAAACATCAAGTGTGGCGGTTTCCCAGATTAGTTTTTGTACAATCGATTCTAAATCGAATAATCCAACACGCCCCCTCAAAAACTGATCATGATATTGAAATCATTTTATAATTAAGGTATACATATTGCAATACCTACACAGAACATATTTCCTTCCAAGTAACTGCTGGGAGTAATTATATATTGTTATGTTCCAACATTCGTTGCAAGGACTAGGGAAAACCCAGAAAAACCTAGTCAGATCATGTCATAATAATTTAACTTAATATTATCATTTTTAAACAATGATTTTGTTAATGTACATACTTATTTGTAACACAATAAACATTTATTGTAGACCCATGTCCACTCTTAATTTTTGAAAACTGATTGTAGCGGCTTCGTCATCAGATGTGCCAGTTGTGCACCTGTTGGTATGTAATTTAATTTAATTACATTTTTCTCTACTTTTTCACGGGTCAAGTAATATTTAATATCTATATGCTTGGACCTTTTGTGGCTTGTAGGATTCTTCGCAACACTGATACAGCCGTTATTGCTTCAAAAATGGTAATGGGTGTTACAATTTGTATGTTATTGCTTAACATTAGTGATTTTAACCATGAAGCTTCCTTTACAGCCTCATACAGTGCCATATATTCCGCTTCTGTCGAAGAAGCTGCAACGGAGGACTGTTTCTTACACATTCTGTACACTTTCTGTACACCATGTTATTATACAATTATGGAAAGGCTAAAATATATATCCTGTTGTACTACGTCTATCACTTTTATCTCCACCTCAATCGGAATCTGCATACCCACACAGTACATTCTCAAAATTACCTCTTTTATACACTAATTTCAAATCAATTGTGCCCTTCAGGTATCTAAGCATTCTTTTAAGACATTGCCACAACTCCTTATTATTCTTATTTGTGTATCTGCTCAATATATTGACACTCGCACTTAGATCTGGCCGAGTACATAGCATAACATACATCAAACAGCCTATAAGGATTTTACAGGACGCATCATATTTAACGTCTGAATTCAGAGCCTCATAATTAGGTTTACTTTCTAGAGGAGTACTTGCTGGATTGCAGTCCTGCATATTATATTTACACAGTATTGGTTTTATATACTAACTTTGATCTAATGTTAGTGTACAATTTTTTTTTTTTTTAGTTATTCTTATTTCTTATACCTAGAAATAATTTTATCTCATTCATATGAGTCATTTTAAATTTGCTCATTAAATACATTTTAAAATTATTCATTGTTTGGACATCGCACACGCAACGACTAAATCATCGACGTATAGTACTATATGTTTTTATGAATTTCACCTTTATCTAATACATATAAACACTTATCAACATCCGAATTTAGAAACCTTTCTCTTTTACGGATTGCTCAAAGACTTCAAACCAACATCTTGCAGCCTGCTTGCATACTTTGTTGCCTGTATAAATTACCCTTCAGGAATTTCCATGTAGTTTTTTTTTTTTATTTAACTTACCATTTAAAAAGGCAGTTTTAACATCTAAATGATGAACCAGTAAGTTATTTTGATTTGCAAAAAGTAATTATCAATCTAAAACTAGCAATCCTACCTACAGGCGCAAATGTTTCATTGTAGTCTACGAGATATTCTTGACTGAAACCTCTAGCTACAAGTCGAGCTTTATATCTTAAAGGTTTTTCATATTCGTTATGTTTGATAGTGAAAATCCATTTACAATTGGTATTGTATTGACCAAGTATTATTTTCCTTAAGGGAGTTTAATTCATATTTTATTGCGCTATCCCAATGAATTCTATCCTCTCTAGTTTTTATCTTTTCAAATGAACTAGGTACTTTACAAATCAATGATTGTGCACACTGGTAAATATTAATCATCAGTTTCATCATAAGATCATGACATACACCGACCTCTGATTCTATCGCTCCTCCTCAATTAATTACTTTTACCTTTTTATTAATCTATGCTTTTACTCTCATCTGTGATTTTAATAGGTATGTCATTATTTTGCGTTTTTGGGTCTGGGTCACTACATAATTTACGAACTTTGTTTGGACCGTGGTCAGATTTCACCTGATCTGCATCAGAGTTATTTCTACACTGAGACTTTGACACTGATTTAGATAGACCATCATTATTATCAGTTTTGTCATGAGAATTTTGAACATTCTCTTCAGGCTTAAACTTAGGCCTGGATTCCTTGGTTGGAAATTTGTCTCATTTAATATAACTTTTATCACAGTCACAAACCTTTCGCATTCTACACTCCAAACTTTATATCCGTTTGGTTCATAGCCCACCAGTTTTTTTTTATTTTTTTTTAACGATTTGTCGTCAAACTTTGCCTTACTGGTTTTATTATGGACATAGACTGTAGTACCAAAAACCCTTAGGTATTTTAGAACCGGCTTTTACCATGCCATAACTCATATGGTGTCTGAGATTATTTTTTTTTTTTTTTTTTTACGCCCTCATTGGTGTTAGATTTATTAAATGCACTGCAGTTAAAACTGCTTCGCCCCAAAATACTTTATCTAACTTTGCTCCATGAATCATAGCGCGGGCTTTCTCAGTTATCGTTTTACCATACGGTCTGAAACACCATTGAGTTGAGGCGTTCGTGGAACCGTTAAATGATATATATACCTTTTTGCACGCAATTTATTTTATATTTTTTTTACCTCGGTGGATAAATACTCGCCACCGTTATCACAGTAGCGATTTACTAATTTTTAATTGAATTTAGCTTCACACTTTGCAAAAAGTGTTTGAAACAAGCGAACACATCTGATTTATAAGTTATTTATCAGGTAAGTTACGCAATAGTGTGTGAATTGATCGACAAACAATATAAAGTAATTTTTGTTATCAATTGTTGGAGGAGTGATAGGCGCGTGTCAGAAAATAAAATTAGACTGTCAGGAAATAGAATTTAACCGAGGTAATGGAGGACTATTCTATGTTTTGTATGGTATATGTTTAACTTTAGCTATAGGTAATAATCTAATTCATGATGAGATTGATATCCAATTATAATGATGATTCATTCTGATCGTTGAGTTATCGGAAAATGTCTTCTCCTAATTTCATCAGTCCTGATTTAAGTAAGTAGGTAGTTCTGGTCAAGCTATACAGACCAATTGTATGTACGATATGGAACTTTTTGATAATAACAAACTCAGTTAGGAATTTCAAATCAAAGGTATTTATTTTCTGTAGATATTTTAAAATACTTATTCCCAGAGTTAGAACACTTCACCCCCCCCTTGCCACTTCACTACGTTGGACCACTGTGAGAGAAGAAGGGCGAAGAAACTCACACAGATTAATCTTTTGATCTCTTTTAAACATATTCATACATTTTGTCTTATTCTAAACCGAACTAATTTCATAGATAGTACACACTACATCTCACTAAAAAGTTTGTGCAGTTTGCACCAAAATATACAACAATACAATATAGTTATTGATACATTTAGAATATAATACACTTATCTTATTCGTGTCCAGTCCACCACGAAGACAATCTCTCAATACCAACACAACAACCTTTCTCAATCACACTTGCCACCAGACTGTCCCTCCAATGCTTCAAACAGCCCAAGGAGGAACCGTCTTGGCGCGTAAAGTTCGCGCCAAAACATTTTGCCTGATCAAACACCATTTTTAAAATAGTTAAAGCCCATAAGTATGACGCCTAGTATTTTAAACCATAATTTCTCATTAAAATGTTATTTTTAAGAACATCCTTATAATTTTAAGACTATGCTCATTTATTTCAACGTCAAAATCATACGTCACTTCCCGGCGCGATACCGCGCCTCCTCATGACAAATGACACAAGCTGAAATAAAATAGCTGAAGGCCCTAAATACAATCTATGATTACCAGGTATAATTTCTCATTGATGTTTAATTTTTAGGACGTCTCTGTAATTTATAAAGGCTGTATCAAAAATACCTTGAGCAGTGGTATTTTTGATACGTCATTTCCCGAAACTGAGAATTAGGTGCTTGATCGAAACAAATGAAATCTCGACAACAGAAATCACTGAGGAAATGCATAATTAATTACAACATGGTTAATTAATTCAATATAATATCTAGTACCAAAGCATTTATATGCTAACACGGCCAGACTGACTGTACAATCGCTCTCGATGTACATGAGAAAGAAAAAAAAAAATACAAACAGCCACTTATTGGGGATAAGGTACATTATCAGACAATGACCTAATCAAGAAACTAATATCTACACAATAGAGGCACATACAATGCAACTACAAAAATAAAAAATTTACCACTGTATTCTGTGCCTCACTCTTTAGAAAGAGTCCGCAGCACCTGCCTGTACATTTGTCCAAGACTTGGTGCGTCACTCCCATCGAGTCCCTAGCACCCAAGCCAAGTCATGGTGCGTCACTCCCATCGAGTCCCTAGCACCCAAGCCAAATCATGGTGCGTCACTCCCATCGAGTCCCTAGCACCAAAGCCATGTACATCAAATCAAATAAAGTTTACTTCCAAAATAACAGATACATTATGAAATTATGTTTATGGTCTCCACACTAGAGGTATGACCTGTGTCGTGAAGGCCTAGGTACAGATTTTATTTTATGTTGCTGAGAGTTGGAAACAACAAAACTAAACTGATCTAAAAGAACAATAGCTTAAGTAACTTAATTACTAGGGTGACAAACTACTATGCATAAATAATACATTTGTCCAAGACACCCAAGCCGAGTCATGGTGCGTCACTCTCCAAAAGAGTCCATAGCACCTTCAAGTCAAAACTTGGTGCGTCACTCCTATAGAGTCCCTAGCACCCAAGCCGAGTCATAGTGCGTCACTCATGAAAAAGAGTCCATAGCACCTTCCAGTCAAAACTTGGTGCGTCACTCCTATAGAGTCCCTGCCGAGTCATAGTGCGTCACTCTATAAAAAGAGTCCATAGCACAAGTCTGGGCATTCAGGCCCGTCAGTCGGTTGTCAATTGTAAACTGTCAATTGTAAATTGTAAATTGTAAATTGTCACAGCTTGTATTTCGTGGACAAATCTATTTTCATCCTTTCACACCATCTGTGTATGTTATTATAAAACCAAAAATGTAACAATTATTATAACTCTACTTCAAAGTTCGCAACCTCGAAGGAAATACCCACTTTAAAAGTTAACAGGATTGTTGCAACCTGTCACAGCTGCAATATGACGCGTCGTAACAGAACATACGATTATCCAAAGCAGACTTCTGTGACAAGATCACATCATTAGCCACTGCATTAAAATTTAACATAAATAAAACTTGATTCTAACCATTCGAACAAACAAAATTGATTAAATTGTAGCTAACAATTGGCTTCACTATATGTATATAGCTGCATCAACTATATTATCTATGGCATCTTCATTCACGGTTTACTTCACTCAATCGAGCCTAAGAAACACTACGTCTATTTGAATCCCGTCCTATCAACAATCGGTTATGGGAGAACACAGTAGATTTTTGTATATATGTAAAACGCTTGAAAAAACACTATCTTTCTCTACTATAAATACCCAAGTACTTATCTATGTATATATTCATTAAAAAGTGGGCACAGTGGTGCCTCAGCCACCCCGTATAGAAAAAGGTGTGACGCTATGTATGTATTATTATAACGACCGTGACTGTACTTTGCTGCCATGGAGGCAATCGGGACAATTTTTAAATAAGAAACTTTTAGGTTCTCGAAACAATAGAATGGAGACAAACAGGATCAACCCATCCTAGGTTTGCTCGAAGAGATCTCTTATTAGAGAAATGTGTCTGTATGCAGTTATTTTATGTAATAAAGTATAACTAGTCATCTGTGGATAGTGATATATATACTGATCAACCAGTCAACCCGCACTGAGCCAGCGTGGTGGAGTATGGCTCAATCTTACTCGGATCCGAGTAAAGGCCTGTGCCCCTCGGTGGGGACATTAATGGGCTACATTTACTTTTTACTTTACTGTGGATAATCGTAAAAATGGCCCGCGATTTGTAATCTTATTACTTTTTAATAAAAATCAAAACCTATGAAATGGAAACCATCAAATAAGGATGGCTACACAGTTGATAAGATAAGTATAAAATTATTGTGTTAAAACTTTCTTGAACCTTTTATAGATGGTTCGGCCAATCTGACGTATTAGCTTAGCACCGCAATCGCTATTTAACATGTCTGTGTTTGTGACAGTAACATGCCAGCTCGATTTTTGAAGTTCCGTGAATGATACCTTACAATTTCGCAATAATCTTATTTTTTTCTCTAGCGTATTCACAGTAAGTAAGTACTAGCAAAGTTTGAAATAGACAAAACTTTTCTTCATCGGGTCATCTACAAAGTCTTTTCTGAAGGCCACCCAGTTACGTTTGAACCACGATACGGGAGATCCCCGTAGGGCCTTACCGGCTTTGGCTGCTTGGCGAATGTCGCTCCAATTAAACTCGTTCCGAAGTGTCTCTATGCTGCGGCAACAGGGTTCAGCTGAAAAAACAATACAATTATAATGGGCAATGAAAGATCGATCCCACTTCTGATGTCAGAAAATAAAATTAGACTGTCAGGAAATAGAATTTAACCGAGGTAATGGAGGACTATTCTATGTTTTGTATGGTATATGTTTAACTTTAGCTATAGGTAATAATCTAATTCATGATGAGATTGATATCCAATTATAATGATGATTCATTCTGATCGTTGAGTTATCGGAAAATGTCTTCTCCTAATTTCATCAGTCCTGATTTAAGTAAGTAGGTAGTTCTGGTCAAGCTATACAGACCAATTGTATGTACGATATGGAACTTTTTGATAATAACAAACTCAGTTAGGAATTTCAAATCAAAGGTATTTATTTTCTGTAGATATTTTAAAATACTTATTCCCAGAGTTAGAACACTTCACCCCCCCCTTGCCACTTCACTACGTTGGACCACTGTGAGAGAAGAAGGGCGAAGAAACTCACACAGATTAATCTTTTGATCTCTTTTAAACATATTCATACATTTTGTCTTATTCTAAACCGAACTAATTTCATAGATAGTACACACTACATCTCACTAAAAAGTTTGTGCAGTTTGCACCAAAATATACAACAATACAATATAGTTATTGATACATTTAGAATATAATACACTTATCTTATTCGTGTCCAGTCCACCACGAAGACAATCTCTCAATACCAACACAACAACCTTTCTCAATCACACTTGCCACCAGACTGTCCCTCCAATGCTTCAAACAGCCCAAGGAGGAACCGTCTTGGCGCGTAAAGTTCGCGCCAAAACATTTTGCCTGATCAAACACCATTTTTAAAATAGTTAAAGCCCATAAGTATGACGCCTAGTATTTTAAACCATAATTTCTCATTAAAATGTTATTTTTAAGAACATCCTTATAATTTTAAGACTATGCTCATTTATTTCAACGTCAAAATCATACGTCACTTCCCGGCGCGATACCGCGCCTCCTCATGACAAATGACACAAGCTGAAATAAAATAGCTGAAGGCCCTAAATACAATCTATGATTACCAGGTATAATTTCTCATTGATGTTTAATTTTTAGGACGTCTCTGTAATTTATAAAGGCTGTATCAAAAATACCTTGAGCAGTGGTATTTTTGATACGTCATTTCCCGAAACTGAGAATTAGGTGCTTGATCGAAACAAATGAAATCTCGACAACAGAAATCACTGAGGAAATGCATAATTAATTACAACATGGTTAATTAATTCAATATAATATCTAGTACCAAAGCATTTATATGCTAACACGCGCACACATCTGAATGGCGCTATACAATGGTCGCTTTACTGGCTATTTATCCTTACTCTCTGTTACTACCGATCGCCTGTTTTCCAGTAATGCACGGTTCACACGATTTTTCGTTAGGAACCACTGATTCAATTAGTTTTATATCGTCCATCATATCAATGCCTTTTATTTCCTGGAATTTATTTTTACTCAATCGTTGATGCCATAATTCATAGTCACTGTTGTTCGTGCATATTTGGGAAACAGAGCGATGCACTATCACAGATAACATTATAGCAAATAAGTTGTTTCAACACATACCATTCATGAGCTTCTTACCACCTCAGTCAGTGATGTGGGCTCCATGTTGGTCGAAAACAACGTTCAGGCTGGCTCGCTGCATTTTGGACACCGACAGCAGCCGTTGTACAGCACTTCGGGGCAGAAAAGCACCTGTGTCGCTCACAACTTGAATTGATCCCTTCTTCGTAGCTGAAATAAATTGTCCAGTTTTAGCAATTAAAATTTAACTGGTGTTTACGGTCACGCCGCACAATATTGTGATCAGCAACCTAGTTTAAGTCACGCGTCATGTGAATTACTTGTATGATATTTAACTATAGCTTAGCCGAGTCTTTATACAACTGTATACCTAGTAACATCAATAAATAGTAATCCAGCAATAATTCTGGTTTAACTCTCAACTTCAACAACTACTTCGAGTGTGTGGGATAATCTCGTAAACTACGGGTTAGACCATACATGGTGTGGTTAGGTTTGAGCAGATGTAGAAGAAAACTTCCCTGTTTATGATGTGGTCGGACGCTCCAGAGTCCAACAGGAACGTTATCCTGTTCTCCAATCGCTAGTCCTCTTGTTGGTAGTCGCCCGTCATGAATGCGAAGCCTGAGAACTCATCTGGCGCGGGCGTCGATTCTTCGTTCAGCTGCGCCGCCGCATGAACTTGTCAGTCTCATCAAGTTTTGCGCCGGCCGCCAACAACTCCGAAATCAGCTCGTCGAATGTGGTGAAGTGGCTCACGAGGGGAATATCACTTTGAAGTTTCAGCGCAAGTAACGTCTTACGTAATGCTAACTGCGTTGCAATACTTTTTCGCTCGTACAGCGCGTCGAGACTTATTATCATTTTGGGGGTTCTTCGTCAATCACTTTCATTAATTTCATCTCACTTAGTAACGCGCGAATTCGAAACTTCTATGCTGCGTATTTTTCACCAGCAATAGGTTGGATTTTACGTTTTGGTCTTTTCGTTTCCATTTTTGAAATTTAGTTAATATTTGCACAGTAGATTCATTTCGCGGCACTGGGCCCATAACCTATTGGGTATGAGCCTATTTGCAGAGTTAAGATTTAGAGAAACGACGGTTTTGTAGTTTAACTCAATTCCTTATATTGGCGGGAATTTACGTACTTGGAAGGCTATACGACTATGTCCTATCAGCTTGAGAACACACCAGAAACAAGGAGGGTCTGAGCGGTTGCAACGCCTTTTATAACACAGCTATGAACTAACTTTTTAAATACAGAGTAGCCAACCAAACATCAAGTGTGGCGGTTTCCCAGATTAGTTTTTGTACAATCGATTCTAAATCGAATAATCCAACACTTTTGAAATAAAGTTATACTTGTAATATTAAGCAGCCTTTTAATTTGCAGATTTATTAATTAATACAAAACAGATGTGTTGTGACGCGAGCCAACGCTAGGCGAGTGAAGATGAGGGGTTGAGGGGAAGCGGGGCAAAACGGGCAGTGGTCGTACTTGAGTTCACCTTGAGCCCACTGCTTCTAATGCTGGCGTAGACAACAGGTGTTTGGCCAGCAAGCGTGAAAGATTTTTGTGCAATCTTTGACAGCAATATCTCCCCTTTACCGTTTTGAAGACTGTAAATACCCTGATGGACACGGTATTCTTTGCCTGGTTCATTTCTCATCTGAGATTCCACATAAATATCACCTGTGTAAGCATCGCTACTATTCATCGGTACAAGATGTATTCCTGTTAGCTCCACATTATCCACACTAAATAATTTTACTGTTGTTTTGTCAGAGTATGTAATGGGAGTGTTTAAAAATGACAGTTTATTGCTATCTTTGATAACCATGATATTTGAAAGCTCTGTAAAGTTTTGTCCTATCAATACCGGCACTTGGAGAAATGTATCATCTACAACATGAATGCATATACTAGCTTCGACTTCATCTATGCTTAATCGAACTTGTGTTTTATAGTGTGGATACACATGGTGATTGCCAAAACCTTTCAAGATTGGTAAATTATTCGTATCTTTTGACAGTTGCATTTTTTCTGCCTCAGAAAGTTTCATTAAGGAACAGTCACTACCAAAATCAATATAAGCCTTCAGATTTTTATTATTTACCTCAACATTCTTTACAAATTTGTCACTTGAACGTTTAGTTTCAATATTCAATACCTTAGCCATTCTAGTTGAGCTTGATGGTTGCGAAGAGGTACCTCGATTGCAACTTCCCTCACTGTGTCCGACTTTCTTGCAAGTATTACATTTGAGTAAGACTTTAGGGCAGTTGACAAATCGATGTCCCTCTTCGTTACAATTAAAACATGTTAAATTTACAGTATTTGCTGTCCTTTCTTTCTTGATTTGAAAGCATCTATTTGCTGTATGTCCTTCTATGCCACAGGCGTAACAACGAATAATTCTAGTCACGCGTTTCTTTTGATCGTATATTTTATCTAAAACAGTTACTGGGTCACGACTGCTTAGCGGCTCCTGTATTACCAGAAATTTCAGTAAATCTTCCGGTTGTAGACATCTAAGCGCTTGTGCGCTACTTCTTAGAGATGTGTCTGTTATGCCATGAATTAAACAGTCTACTGCTTTCTTTCCGGTAATCTCGCATCTATTAAGTAGGACCAGCTTGTCATAGAAATATATCCTTAAGCTCTCATCAGGTTTGGTTTTCCTAGAAAACATTTCTTCTAATAAGATAGCAAAGTTATCTTCTACTGGAAAAGCATTTCTCAGCTTATGTTCCCATTCAGTCCATGTGTAGTTCATACTAGGCAACGAGAATAGCCATCTCTTGGCGGTTCCTGTCAATTTCTGTGTCGCAAAATGTGAAGTCTGTCGGTCCTCCCAGTCGTAAATATGTGCAAGCTCATTAACTTTGTGGAGCCATAACTCAATATTCTGAGACTTGTTTTCAGGATCAAACTCTGGTATCGCTTTTTGCATTTGTTGAGGGCTTAAGTTATTGTTTTTTACATTAAACGCTTTTAACAAATCAATCATATTTACAGAATCTTCAGTTCTACTACGCTTGGACGGAGTTTGATAATCAAAAGTATTATCATTCTTGCGACGACGTCCATGTCTAGGTGTGATTACTGGTGGATCTTCTGTACTATCGGCACTAGAGGTGCTGATAATCCTGTTTCGTCTCGGCAACAATCTAAGCCCTCTAATGCCACTTGATCTACTTGACTCTGACATAGTCTGAAACAACATTCTGTTTTTATTTCCTGTTACGTTACACCTTATCTCATACTATTGAACTATACGTTTCAATAACAAGTTAATATTTGTCTTTGGTAATCTTTCATAGTAAATAAATGCTTCTTAACATCTACACTTCATGCTGTAACGTCATTCCATTCTACTGTTTCCACATCATACATACTTGTGCAGTTACTCAAACCATTACCATTTAATCTTATTAATGCTGTACAAAACTCGTTACGTTCATTTCAAAAATACCATATGACTTATTCTTACACGCTGATTCTTAAGCAAAACGATGGTAACACATCTGTCCAAATTCATAACACTCCACCGTATATTCGCTAGAAAAATATAGACGTATGCTAACGTCGATACGATTGCTTTACTTAACGCGCTCTCACGTTATTCTTTTCCCAAATGATAAGACGTGCGTTACCGACTTTCAAACCACTACTCATCAATATACATACTCTCACTTACAAATGCTAGACGTACGCTAACGTCATCAAAACTACATCCCAATATAGGTACGCTCTCTCACGTACACACACATGCTAAACGCACGCCAACGCCATCAAACACTACACTACGCACTCTCACGTATAAATGCTGGACGTACGCTAACGTCATCAAAACTACATCTCAATATAGGTACGCTCTCTCACGTACACACACATGCTAGACGTACGCTAACGCCATCAAACATTACACATCTATGTACGTACTCTCACGTACAAATGCTAGACGTACGCTAACGTCATAAAAACCACATATCAATATAGGTACGCTCTCTCACGTACACACACATGCTAGACGTTCGCTAACGCCATCAAACATTACACATCTATGTACGCACTCTCACGTACAAATGCTAGACGTACGCTAACGCCATCAAACCACTAGATACATAATGTACAAAGAGGATTATATCTTTATTCTAGAAGAAAGAATAAATATCATATAATGAAGGGTAGCTCAACATTTATTTGTTTAAATTCAAATATCATCCAACTGTTATGCATAAAATGTTTAATACACTTCACCAATCAATATACTTGCATCATAGTTTCAATGTTCGAATCACTTTGTACAAATAACGGTTTGTATGAATTGATTCATTCTTTAATTTCATGGGATTCTTTCTTTCATCAATGAACATTCGTCTGAGGCGCTTATTTTTCAAAAGTACTACGTTTCACACTCGAAATAGTGAAAGTCTCTTTGACTGGCAGAGATAAGAAACGAATTAGTCAAAAGAGAAATATTTCATTCCAACTATCTGGTTTGAACTGTGACATGGCTCTTGATAACTCCAAACTAGCAAATTATATAAAACTACATTGAAATTACTTACTTGAATCAATCAGGCTCAGGCTATCCACTCTGTGGGTCGAGTATTTTGAACACTTCTGAAATGTGACGACTCCTACTTGCTGTCGACTTCTTCACGTACCAAACAAGAATGGCGGTGGAATGGCGTCCGAGTCGATTCCCTCGAACGTCGTAAAAATTATTAGGCGCGTAAAGTAGTCGACCAACCACAGCTGTTCTCTTACGTGATTGGTCGAACCGGTCACGTGTCCAAACCATATTCAACAGCTCCGTTCCGATTCCTACAAACACGAATCGATGTGGCTGTCACTGACAGATTGAGTGCGACATGCACCAGAGACAACCAACATCGAGTTGGTTGGTTGCGTTTGACAGTTGGATGACGTTTCGATGCTAGCTATTCTGGACAATATTATTCAGGATCATGACATAAGTATTAACAATTTCACATATACTCAGGTACTTATATTTTCTTTTTATGCTTAGGTTCTAGTATGTATAATTATTACTCTATTGTTTATGTTTATCTGGTACGTATGAGTATCTATTCAAATAATTTAATTTTATGCAACTTAACCATTGATATTCTATATGCACATACATTCCAAATTGATTTCATATTATTCACACAAAGCATGCTGGGACGGATTGAAATTGAGAGCACACAGTTTTAATTTCTTAGCTTTCCAGTAAATCAACCAAAGCATCGCGATCTACTTCATGGTCACTACCTGAAGTATCGTCATCTCCAGACATAACAGTTTTGTAAGGACGTAAAGTTTCACCACGCACTACTGCACTAAACTTTCTATATCCTTTCATCCCTTTAACACTACTGATTGTATACCGGTCTAACGAGTGTTCGGCCTTACAAACTCTATACGGACTCGTGTATAAACCATCAAGTTTCCTTGTTATCTTAGCCCTGGGATCTCTCGCTACTCCACCCTTCCACAAAACAAGCTGCCCTACATTATACTTCTGACACTTTTTGTGTTTAGCATCAAAACGAGACTTCATAAGGGTCATGTTCCTATCAATACGTAGCTTGGCCTGTTTTCTCCTTTGCTGCAACTGTCGCTGCATTGTTTCTGAGTCCTGAGGCTCACCTGTAGGTATAGCCGGGAAGCGACTATTAGAATGACCGAACATCAGACTAAAGGGTGATTCACCTGTCGTGGCATTTGGGGTATTGTTGATTCCCCATACAACATCTGCCAACTTATTGTCCCATGTGCACTCAGACTGTGTCATTGTATTAAGTCCATTCAACAAAGTTCTGTTCACGCGTTCAACTTGTCCATTGGACCGCGGGCTAGCTATAGCGTTCAGAACATGCTTGAACTGCGTTTCCTGTGCGAATTGCTTAAAGTATCGGCTGGTGAAAGCCTTGCCCCTATCTGTAATAATTCTCACAGGATTGCCGAACAAGGTAAATACCTCTTTTAGAAGCCTTATCGTCTCAATGGAACTGCAACTTTTCGTGGCTTTAGCAAAAACGAATTTCGTGAATGAATCTATGATCACCAGAACATACGTATGCCCCTTTCGTGTCTTTACGAAAGGACCTAGATGGTCGGCATGCAGAGTATGCATTGGAATGGCTTGCTTCTCTATCGGGTGTAACTCTCCCTCTACCCTACCATAATTACCTTTACCAAATGCGCACTGTAAACAGGAATTTACGTATTTCCGAATAAACCTAGTCATTTTAGGGAACCAGAACTGTGCTTTGATCGCCTGCTCACATTTGTCAAAGCCTGGGTGTCCTATCTGATCATGGAGCTTTTGCAAGAGACCATACTTAGCTAACTTTGGAATAACAAAGCGATCACCTGCCACAGTTTTTCTATACAAAATACCTTCCTTCTCTATGTAATTTGCTGAGATATCAGGGTTAATATCATCGGATCGTAGTTGGGTAAGTATGCTCTGAATATTATCATCCTGCATTTGTAGAGTCATAAGCCAGTCAGAGTTGTCAATTATCAGTACATGGTTTGAAACAGGGTTCCTGCTTAGGGCATCTACATGCTTCATTCTTTCCCCAGCCCTGTATTCAATGTCGAGATCGAAGTCCGGGATGGTAAGCCACCAGCGGGCAATGCGGGGAATGAGGTCCTTTTTGGTCAACGTAGCACGTAGAGCACTGCAGTCGGTGACTACCCTAACTGGTATCCCAATCAGGTAAATACGGAAGCGCTTAAGAGATTCTACCACAGCTAAGGTTTCAAGTTCATAGCTGTGGTAGAGACTTTCCTCTTTTGTCGTTACCCTACTGAAATAAGCGATAGGCTTCAAACTCCCATCCCTTTGATATTGCATTAGTATGCCCCCAAGACCTAACTTGCTCGCATCCGTATGAAGTTCAGGAGGGCGATTCGTGCCACAACCAAAACATTTGAAAAACGATCTGTCTACGATACGATCGAATTAAGTTAGAAATACGCAATGGTCAGAAACGGTATTCCTGCCTCCTATACTTAGCTCTCGCTAGAACTTAATTCGATCGCTTGAGTGAAATGAATGAAATAATAACCTTCAAATTGCCATGTATAAATAATGTTTAACTACCACTAATTTTAATTACATTTTATGAATTTAAACTCATAAATGAATCATTGCGTTTGATTAAAATTATTTCATTCGAGGATGTATTGTTATTTATTGTTATAATGCTATTTAAAATTAAAAACTCGATGTATAAATTTTTCCACCAATGTATTTTGTTGGATTTAGTATCGATAGTAATGTTACCAAGTAATGACGGAACGACTTTTTTATTCAACGTTGAAAAGAATAGCACAACGTTGGCATATCTGACAGACGCCATATTTTTTATTTTCTTGTTTTCTTTTCACGAAAACATACCTACCAAAGATTGTTGGTTATATTTGAAAAGTAAAAAAAGGATGAACGAAGATATAAATAGAAATAGCAGAGTCTCCTACGCACAGTTGGAGGCTCTGCTAAACTTTATGGAGAGCCACCGTGACCTAGCCGTTGGCTTTCTTAGAACCACCGAGGCTAGGCACAAGAGCCAGGAATTATGGAGCCAGATTGCCAGCAATTTAAACTCTCAAGGCGGGGGAGCACACAAAACTGTGAAAGGGTGGACTAAGGTATGTAGTCCTAGTCTATTATAAGTTTGTATCTTCGTTTCCTGTTACCAAGATGTATCAGTATTGTATTTGATTGGTATGTTGTATTTTATAGTACTGGAGCGACTACAAAAATAAGTTGAAAGTGCGGTTGAGGGCACTGAACAAGTCCCACACTGGGACTGGAGGAGGGGGAGCACTTTGTCCTCCTCTGTCTGCAGTGGAGGAGAGGGCAGTGGGAATTTTGGGTCCCAGGTTTGGTGGGCAAATCCCAAATGTTCGGGTCGACCCGCTGCCTCCTCTATTGTTAAATGCAGAGGGTGACTACATGGTAAGTATTTCTGAGTCATCATCATCATCATCAGCCAATGATCGTCCAAGGAGCGCCATAATACTCGGTCCTCGGCCTTCCTCATCCAGCCACTACCGGCTACCTGCCTACGCTACGTTTGCCTGTTCATAGTCTCCACTCGAGAACTCGTCTACCCCAACGGTTGTCGTTTCTTCGGTAGATATGACCAGCCCACTGCCACTTCAGCTTGCAGATTTTGAGAGCTATGTCGGTAACCTTAATTCTCTGACGGATAACCTCATTTTTGATATGATCCATCAGAGATACCCCAAGCACAGCTCTCTCCATAGCACGCTGAGCGACTTTAAATCGGTGGACCAGTCCTACCGTCAGTGTCCACGTTTCTGCACCATACGTCATCACATTGGTGAACAGTTTCGGGGATATCACATCCCCCTGTCTCACTCCTCGTTGCAGTTGGTAGGTCTTGTCTTGTGATCCTGTACTTGGACAGTCATAGTATGAAAACCCACAGCCTGTGCTGACTACCTGGAAGGATTAGCACCAATAAGCTTAATAGATCAGGACTGGCTACCTGCTTTCTATGTGTATAAATGAAAACCTAATTTCCTGCTACTCCATCAATTAAAGGTGCTTCCCTTTGCTGAAGATGCCCCACCGCCACCGGCAACGACAGCCACTGTGACTAGTGGTAGCAATATTGCTACAACTAGTCACAGTGCCATGAGTGACATAACCCCGGACGTACCTGTTCCTACTACTCCAATAATAATATGTAAGCGTGTATATTGATTAATATGAAAGTGTTATACTTGATAGGTCCTTCACTAAAAATAGAAAACAAAAAACTTAGTTTAATTTTGTTTTATTCAGATGGTACTGAGAATGAAGACTGTTCTACTCCTGCCAAAAAACCAAAAAAGAACCGGCAGCGTGAGTATTTATTAAATAGTCTGAAGAAAATAGGTATTTTAAAACAAGTTAAAGATAAGTTTGCTTGACATTCATACTTTGATAAAAACATGAGTGCCTTTCTTTACTATGACAAGATGTACAAGTATTTACTATAAAATATACCTATAGTTATATCTGATCAATTTCTTACAAATTTTCAGGATCCTCAACTCCTAGAGGCGCACTTGCAGATGCAAAGGCGGATGTCCTCGAGATGCAAAAGGAACAAATAAAGTCTGAAAAGGCCACGGCTTCAGCCATCAAAATGATGGCTGAAGCCTTAAACAGACAGTCTGATATTCAGGAGAAGATGATTAACATAGCAGAAGAAGGCCTCAACAGGCAAGCCTATGTTAATGAAAGACTAATAAATATAGCGGAAGAGGGTCTAGAAATATGGAAAAAGGTAGGTTGTGTTCTTAATTGTTTGGTTAAATGCTGCCATGTACATACTATGAATTATTCTATAAAAATGGAATTTTAATACCATATACTTGTACTATAATATGTTTCGTAAAGGAAAACTCGAGTGGAAATCTGCATATTTAGATACAGTGTACTAATTTTCCACTATCGGCAACCTATATAATCTAATTATATCATAATTACTAAGAAAATAAATGCTTTTTAGTACATGATCATACCAAAGTTTTATATTTTTGTCTATTCTAGGCTCTGGAAAAAGACAACAAAACAAACGACACATAAGACAAAGATAGGTGAGTTGCATACAAACTTTGTGTTAATTGGAACAAAGTTTTTTATTTAGATTTCTATAAAAAAAGTAATTTAAATTAATTTTTGCAGTCAATTTCTACCGACGACGCAGTCGCGAGAGCAGTGCGGCTCGTGCTGCCCGGCCGGCGACGAGAGCAGGATCGACGCGGCGCTGCTGCGGCTGCTGCACGGCCTGTGCGGCGTCCTCCCGGCCCTGCGCACGCGCCTGCTCTTCCATGGCTACACGCCTCTCTTCTTCCTCTTCCTCCTCTTGAGTCAATCCTAACACAGGCGCCCCTGTTTTACGTGCTATGTTATGTAAAACTACACATGCATTCACAATACGGGCCGCCTTTTCTGGCTTGTAGTGCAGCATTCGTGCTGCAAGCAAACAACGCCAACGCGCCTTCAGTACACCGATGCACCGCTCAACACAGTTGCGTGTCTTCACGTGCATCTCGGTGTACATGGCCTCCGGACTTCCTGGTGCAGCATCCAAAATGGGGATCATCATAGTCTCCCGCTGAGCATATCCTGAGTCACCTTAAACAAACATTTTAGTTTAGTTTCATAATTATTTATTTTAATAGGAATGTTAATCATTGTAATATGCTGCCGAGCTAATAAAAAGGGGACATGTACAAATGTTCCACTCGAGAGATCCATGTACAGGAACTTGACCCCCTTCTAGAATATAATAGAATATGCTAGTCAATTCTTACCTAAGAGCCACAAAGCTTCTCCTTGTTCATTTAGGGCCTCTAGGTAATCTTTCAGCGGGTGACCATTCCAAATGGCAGAGTCGTGGGTTGCCCCGCCATGGCTCGCATCAACACTTAAAATAAGTAGATTTGCATCACATATCTGTAAAAATACAAATTGTGATTATAAGGTCCTACATGTAGGTATGTTGTTAAGTTTTTAAGATTATAGCCTACTTAATTATAAATAAATACAAACTGTGATTACAAGTTCCTAAATTTTAGTTGTTTAAAAATATAAATATTAAATAAATGTTAATTTGTTTAATTAAAAAACTTACTATTTGCACATTGAGGGAATGTGTGTGCTTCCTATTGAAGTACTCCCCTTCATTTTCAGTAGGCCTCATAATGCAGACATGGGTGCCATCTATGCAGCCCACAATCCCCGGGAAATTAAATAACTCAAAGAATCTGCAAAAATTATATAGGTATATCAATTTTTCTTTTCAGCATAATAATATGAGACTAACAAAACACCTGCCAAAAGTGGGTGCAATGCACCTTATAGCCTACCCATTCAGGGATAACTAGAGGCTAAATTGTAAGACGAGCAATAAGGAGTAAGCATACCTTAGTTTTACAGTGTTCCTTTCTTCCTGTGTTCTAGGGAACACAATGTATTTTCGAAGGATTCCCGGATGGTTTAGTGCATCTGTTATTTCATTAATAACCTTTGAGACTGTGGGCTGAGATACACTATGTGTAGCGCCTTGGCCCACTCCTCTCTGATACGATCCAGAGGCAAAAAAACCAAGAGCAATCAAGACCTGAAACATGAAGCATCTTACCTTACATTACCTATACTTATTTAAGTACTTAATCCATTTTTTATAAAATAAGTTATAAGTACATGTACAAAATATTTATTTATTTATCATACCTTCCTTGCCACTGATATATCTCCTGGCTCCGTGGGGGTTAGGATCAGAGTCAACTCCTCTATAAGGTTTTGCACAACTTCCTTCGAGAGTCTGTACGTCGCTACAAACTCTGCATCCGGCAATTCGAAGGGGTCATTCCTCTGCCTTAACTGGCGCAGCTGACGGCGGCGATTCGCAACATCAACTCTGTGAGCTGCATCAAGAAGACGCCACATTCTTTGAATTCGCCACATCTTAAATTAATGAAATGGTTGTACATTATGTAGCAATAATACTTAACGCCTAATGATTATTACAACAAATAATGCTTAGGAAAAAAACGAATTCGGGAAGGATGGAAAAGTACGTGGTAGGAACGGCTGTCCGGCTGACGAAAGGCTTAATATTCTTGGTTATTTAGTATTATTTAGTCGTAAGATTCGTAAGCGTTAAATTTGACTGCAAATGTCACATTTAGGGTGTCCTACTTCACACTCACAACCTACCTCTACACTCCCAATCTACACCAGAGTTAAAAACCACAAATTCAACACTAAAACTTATTATTTTTCCTGTGATTTTAACAATATATATCATTAGCGATCTTACAAATTTACCTTATCTTCCAATTGTTTAGAAACGTTTTAACGTCAAAATATGACAGGTTTGCGATACCGAAAAACTTGGAAAAACTGGCAGGAATCGCGTCATATTCCATTTCGTTCATTCATTTTTGCGATCTCGAAACTATCAAACTACGCAAATCGTATTTTGGTGGCAGGAATCGCAATTTGACAACTCGATCGTAACGAGATCGAAACGATAGTGTTTTTTTTGTGGCACGAATCGCCCTGCAGTCTTAGCGTCTTTGTCATAAATAGCTAAAACTGGCTTTTCGATCAGTCGCTGTTTCAAAGTTTGGAATGCATTTTCCTGCTCTACACCCCAACTCCACTCGACGTCTTTTCGAGTAAGTTCCGTTAAGGGTCGCGCAATCTGAGCAAATCCCTGAATAAACTTCCGAAAATACGAGGTCAGTCCTATAAATTGTCGAATCTCGTGGACATTACGAGGACGAGAGTAATTAGCTACGCAGTTCAGTTTAGCTTGACCTGGTTGTATAGTACCGGCCGTAATTTCATGTCCTAGATATGTGGCAGTATTTTTGAGAAATGAACATTTTTTCAAGTTTAACTTCAGTTTGGCATCTGTCAAAAGTTGTAAGACTTTTTCTAAAAGATTAATCCCTCCTCTACTGTAGTAGTAGGTATCATGACGTCATCTAAATATAGAGCTATATCCATACTTACTCTACCTAGAGTCATTTGAATAAGTCTCGAAAATACCGCCGGAGCATTGGCGAGACCGAATGGCATTTTAAGGAATTCAAACTGGCCTGATGGTGTTACGAACGCAGTTTTACTTATCGATTCTTCCTCTATGGGTACTTGATAGTAGCCCTGGGCGAGATCAAGAGTCGTAAAGAATGTCTTTCCTGCTAAACGAGTCACTTGATCTTCAATATGAAGAAGAGGGTATCGGTCCTTAACCGTGCGCGCATTCAACGCCCTATAATCTACGCATAGCCTATAATCTCCTCCTTTTTTTCTTACAAGAACGACAGGACTAGCGTACTCTGACATCGATTCGCGAACAACACCAGCATTTAAGAGATCTTGCACTTTCTCGTTAACTATTTCACTTTCTTTATGGGACAATCGATAGGGCTTACAATAAACCGGCTGATTACTAATCGTTTGGATGCGCATCTTTATTAAATCTGTGCATCCCAAATCTTTGGTATCCTTCGCAAACGATTTATCATATTTCTCAAGCAACTTGACCAATTCAGTTTTGTTTTCCTCGGAAATATCACCCATATCTACCTCAGAAATATCGATACCATTTCTACCATCATCAACAGTACTGGAATCATGGATAGAAAATACTTCTACCCCGCAATCATGTGTTTGTTGTGTCAAACGGTCAGCACGAGCTATCAATCTGTTCTTGGCCCACATAATGTCTTCACTACCTAAGTTGATTATTTGAAGGTACGATTTGTTAGTGCAAATCACAGTCTCGGTTATGAAATAGGACGTACGGCCCAATTCAAAGCTAACTGGATGTGTCAAAAATGTGTGCTCTCCTCCATCAGTGCAATCCACAACCACTTCAACGTAAACACTACTCCTTTTAGGTATGATTACGTCACATTTTAGGTATACAGGGTATTTGGATACAAAATCAACAGAATTCAACTGAATATCACACAGCAGCGGCGAAAATACGTGGGTAGGCAGGAAGTTCACTGACGTGTCTGTTGTAAACAGGCTCACATTATTTTCATTTATCATAGGTTGACCTATGATAAGATCGATATCCGGCAAGTCACAGTCGGTTACCTCCACATTACCTCGTAATTGCAGGTTATCAATGACGGCAATAATTGCAGTTGTGCCCAATGAGTGTGTGCAGCTACCTCCAAAAGCTTTCATAATGACAGATGAGGGTTTAATTTCGAGCTGTAATTCGTCTGCTGCAGCAAGGGTCAATATGTTAAGCTTACTGCCCGTGTCTATATAAGCACTCAGCGGATGACCATCTACCAATACTTGGCGTCTATACAGATCATGATAAATGTTATAAGTGATTGCCCAAACATTACCCACCTGTCGAGTCTGTAGCTGCGTGTTGCCGGCCCTGAACCAGCAAGTTGCCGAGGTATGGCCCGTACGTTGACAGGACTCGCAGCGCTGAAGCATCCGGCAATCCCTCGCTTCATGTCCAGGACGACGGCATTGGTAGCAAATCTTCGGCAGCAGGCTCTGCGATGTCACTGGAGCAGAGGCGGCGTTGGTGTTTCCTCGCTTCCACGTTGACTTTCCTTTGTCGGTCGATGTTCTCGCTGCTTCTACTTGCTTGTAATTTTCTAACGATGATAGATAGCCATAATACAGGTTTTCAGGCGTCTCGCAATTGTAGGCTTTGGCGTTAGCCCTCAATTCTGCCGGTAATCCTCGAATAATGCATGAAATTGCATTTTTGCCATCTATGTTGCACTTCTTCAAAAGTGAAAGCTTCGCGTGATAGAATTTTGTCATGGTCTCTGATTCTTGCTTGACTCTTGCTAGCATAAGTTCCAATCAGTCCACGTAGTCCGTCGAACGAGGAAATGCAGTCATGAGAGTTTCTTTCCACCCAGCCCAGGTTAAATTGTAGTCTTCGAGATCTTCGTACCAACTGCGTGCTGCACCTCGAAGACATAGCTGCATGATGAACTGGCGGTCAGTACTTTTCCACCCATAAATATTCCCAAGTTGATCTATCTTATGCAACCATCCTGTAATATTGCTGCTGGCATCATCTGGATAGAATTTCGGTACTAACTCTGCATCAGCAGTTGTAACCCGGCGTCGCTTACGTGAATGGTTATTGTCTTCATCAGAAGAAAAAAAATCTTCGTTTTCATGTTCACTTGACGAAGTTTCTTCGCGCCATTTTCTTTTTCTTCGGCAGCCCAATCCATTTATGTAAGGGCCCGACATCGTTGCTTCTTTGTTTTAGTGGGTGTTTGTCCGTATCCCACTTCTGAAGTGTAATGGAAACACGACAGAAGTTAGAGTTCTCCAGAAGAAATAATCGACACAGCAAAATATCGTTTCAGCGTTTTATTCGCCTCAAGCGTACAACAATGTCTGCCCCACCAAAAATCATATTCGCTCCTACGCTAGTTCACAAATTACACACCGATACTGTACTTCCTTCCAACTGAATAACAATTAATAATAATACAATCTTAATAAATGCTATGACAACATTAGTGTCGTTTATAATTACTAATCTGAATATTGCAGAAGTTATTTTATGTTTAAACATACCAGCCTATTATTTTATGTTAAAAAGAATATAAACTTAACGACATGTAGTACTGAAAGGTGCCGCAGGGCGGCACCAGTAGCGACACACTGACCCAAAGTAAAACCAAAAGTACTTTAATTATTAAATTCAAACTAATATCTTAATTTATGCATTCCTTAAACAATACCTATAATTATTATAATTAATCAAGTATTTAGTAACTCAAATTAATGTTGGTTGGTGGCGCCGTTGTTGGAGGTGATGTTAGGACGATAACACCTGTCTGCAGTGGCGGCCATTTTGTCTCTTTCTCCCTTAGTGTGAATCCTGCTGCAGGATGTTTAGGTTTTGATGAATTTCTTCTATTCTAGTTAGAATTAAGGTAAATTCTTATAAGAATAATATTCTAATTAGAATTAGAATAATACTAATACTAATTAGAATTCTTTACCCTTGTCTTCCAATAGCCTTGCCTTTAATCTAAATATGGCAATGCCATTCTTAGTTATTTAGGCGATTGGTATGTTACACTAAAATGCTCAAGAGTTATTCTAACATAAAATAACATTTTCTAAAAAACAGAAATAAAAATATATGTAGACAACTATTATTTTATTGCACAAAAAAATATACACTTATAACGAAAAAAACGTGTACAAAGGCGAGCTTATCTAATAAGAGATCTCTTAAACAATAGGGAGCGCTTATAGGATCACTTTGTTTTCCGTCTGTCTGTCTGTCTGTCTGTCTGTCTGTCTGTCTGTCCGTCCGTCCGTTCGTCCGTCCGTACGTCCGTCCGTCCGTCCGTCCGTCGGTCGGTCGATCGGTCGGTCGGTCCGTCCGTCCGTCCGTCCGTCCGTCTGTCTGTCTGGCTGGCTGTGAGTCAAGCTTTATACCGATAACGCGTGGACGTATCAAGCTAAAAGGAGTTGGCTATAGGACTGCCCCAGACATGTTCAAAGACTTCTCAACAGCAAATAACATTTAAATATTCATTCATAAATTACTGCGTCTTTAGTTAGTTTGTACAACTTATTGTAGGAAATAATTAAATATTTAATAGTTGTTGGGTAAAGGGTACTAATTCCAGCACCCCCCCATTGATTGGCACTCTGGACTTTGAACACAATTATTAAGAATTGCCAGATAAGAAAAGTAAAAGAAAAATTTCTAATAAATCCACCATTTCGTAAGTGACAACACCAAATTGGTAGTTTTTAGATGAAACTACTGGCAACTCTGTGAAAAAATGTTCTTTACCAACATGTCTCTGTGTGGTGCGGATTTTTGAAATCGTTACGATTTTTGTTAAGAAACAGGTGAGTGTTGAAGCCTTTTTACTTGTTATTTTGGAAGTCTAGATGCGAGTTAATGGTTTTGTTGTTATTATATAAGTCAAGTTATGATATTAAGCAGTTTGTTATTGTATTTCAACGCCTAAAATCAGTTTTAATTGGGGCCAATCATTGTAACCTTAAGTTTCTATGAAGGTGCAGTTCATTGGCACCGGGGCTAATGATTGTTAAAACTATTTCAGAATTTTTATTTGCAATTAGTACCTAAATTAATTGCGACGAATGAGTTGTTTAAAAGTATGTACTCAAAACTGTCATCAGCCCTCTGTAAACAAATGATGGCACTGCTAATCATTGTACTTTTTGACCATTGGCACTGCTGATGATTGTATTCTAAGTGGGGCCAATCAATGTACTGAGTTTTTACGATTATGCTTTTATCTAGTAGGGATGTGCACATTTTATATTTTATTTTATTAAAAGTTTGGAAAGGTTAGAGGTGGGTATTTTCACCAAAAATATTTTGTATATAGGTATAGATAGATAAGGTACCCACATTCGAATGAGTCGAAATCTGAGGTAGGTAGTAGGTTCTACGGAATCTACGGATAACATTCAAGAATATAATTCATAAAGTTCTAGGTATTTTATTTTATTTCCCATCACTATTACTCAATGGAGTACATTCATTGGCACCTCACGTGTATAATGATTGGCATGCCAATCTTTATACTTATTATAGGGCTAATCATTGTGCTGAAGGGGCCAATGAATGTACTTTTGGGTAATTTTTCACTATTTTGTGAATTGATGAATTAAAATTAGATTTTAGAAAGATAAATCAGGTTTTATTAGGTTCTTAGATCCCTATAGTAGTAGAAAACACAACATCATGATAGTTTCAATAGCTAACTACATAGATATTGAACCTCAAACATGAGATTTTCCTTAAGGTGCCAATCATTGTACTGCTTACCCTTGGTTGTTTTATATGATGCCGTGACCTTTGCAGTCGCTAGACATAAGCACCATTTTGCAAAAACACGAAACATACGCCATACTAGCGAGATTTTTTGAAAATGGAGGTTTCCAAAAATCTCGCTAGATGGCGTATGTTGGCTGTCATTCCAAAATGGTGCTTATGTCTAGCGACGGCAAAGGTCACGGTATCGTAGAAGTTAAACTAACAACTATTAAATATTTATTTATTTCCTACAAGTTGTACAAACTAACTAAAGACGCAGTAATTTATGAATGAATATTTAAATGCTATTTGCTGTTGAGAAGTCTTTGTACATGTCTGGGGCAGTCGTCCATACATTGAATTAGCCAAATCCTTTAAAAGAATTGCTCAGGTCTACGGTCGCATATATCTGTGAAAACAACAACCTTATAGGGGTAGGTTAACGCAATCGAACGCTACGACCGTTAATGCTGTGAAATTGCTTCGGCAATGGACCCAAAACCTATATAAACCTATAAATAGGGTACTTTCCGTTGTTCTACAATCATGAAATTTGGCACAAAACAAGGTCTTATTATAGCACAAGCAAAGGGAAAAATCAGAAAACTAACAATTTTTGCTTTCTACAAAAATATGCAATTTGGTTCACATGGATGACATCATACTTTAGTTTTTCATGTGGAAACCTAATTACACCAGTTGCGCTCTCCAAGTGTGGTCGGAACCCTTGGTCAGCTAGGTATTATTATTTTATTTTTACAGGAGATACTTTATTTTTTACATATTTACAGTATAGACACACACACACCCTCACACACATACATACACCCTCGCACACACACATAATATACACACACTTACATATTACAATTAAGTTCTTTTAATTAAAAACCTTGAAATTGTAATTTTTTTCTAAACAACTGCCGTTTTGAAGCGATAGTTTCTTGCATATTTTCCTTTTTTGCTTCGTAGAAAAGCCTTATCCGCATGTATCTCTCCACCACAAGCCGCGCCAAATTAGCGCTGTGATGCTCTGGGTGACTTTCACATGCTGCAAATAGTTGGTGGGCTACGAGTTTTGTCATTATTTTGGGCGTAAGAACCTTTTCGTCACAATTCAAAGTCATGCCTAACGTGATATACTGTCGTAAGCTTACTTCCGCAATTTTGCATATTTTGTAAACTTCTTCTGATGCATAAATTAGTCCACCATTATCCCTTAGTGCCACTAATTTATGAAACCATTTTTTTTCGTTGGCAAGCAGGTTGTCTACGCATAATGTACATTTAACCTTGTTTTTGAGATGCCTGACGACGTTGCCAGCAATATAGCCGATGACATGATTTCGGAAATCGGGGTCGTCATGGTTGCCACTCGGCGGAAAGTCTTTCTCAGTCGGCTCATTTTCTGATTCGTTTGATTCAGGTTCCTCGGTGTCATCGAATCTTTCAGCAGGTGTTGTTGCATTTATGCAATTCAATGCAGAGGTCCTACTAATTAACACTGCAATGTTTTCCAGTGGCACACAATTACCTGTATCGCTAATCTGCAGTTCCATTTGGCATAGTAGTTTTCTGTAGATCCCTTTAAACTGCAGAGCGTTTGGGTTATCATTGTGTCCACCGTGCATTCTGATGGTGCCAAAAAACAGTTGTATGTGGTCCTGACTCAACCTGTAGGTGGATATATAGCTCATCTCTTTTGTACCCTCCACAAGGGTAGTATATAAATGCTTCAGACTTTCTATACAAATAAGCATTCCTTGGAACCCTCTGTGTGCTTGTGATTTGAGTACAGATTCGAAACTTTTGATCCTTAGCCGCGCAGGAGTATTGTTTTCTATATATTTCCTCGTTCTTGCTATTTTTACATTAAGGTCCATTATGTATTTCTTGGCTTGGTCTAAAAAGTCAAAAATTTCATCATTGTTGTGGCTTGACAGTGGACGACAGAACCCATATTGAGTGAGTCTGCGTGAGTTTAATACGTCGAACAGATTATTGAACAACAAAATAGACCTGAGTCGATCACGATTGATCGAATCACTTTGATTCGATCACAACACGTTCGCGAGTGATCGAATCATCTTTTTAGGAATGATACGATCGTTTTTTGACCCACGACCCACACTGCGCACGGAGTGGCAACAGACTTGCTAATCAAACTGCAATGTGCACGGAGCGGCAACAGCGCCGCGCCGCCGCCGCGCCGCGCCCCTCTCGCAAAACTAAATTAGACTTTATGAGCTAAATATTAAGAGTACCTACTTTCTTCCGACTCGAATTGTTATTTCCTATCTCACTCAATAGGCCTCGAATGCAGACAGGTGCGTCGTCGCGTCGTTCATCACATGGAGCGCAACCGCAAACAATTAGGCCATTATAAGTCTTAAGACCTTGCAATAAAGATTTCGACAGGTGCCTTTGTGAGATAAACGACCTTATTACTGAAGGTGATAATAGCTTTGACACTTTGTATGTACCAAATTGTTGGGGCGCGTGTCGCGAGCCGGCTCACAAAACCAAAAAAATAATCAGTTACCCGGTGACCTTCTGACCTGCGCCCACGACCCACGACCCGAGCGGTAACTTTGCTGTCGATCTTGCGAATGTTGGTGTTTGTTTTAGTGTTGTGTTGCATTGTTTGTATACTTACAGTAATAATTTGAGTACACTTACAGTAATAATACTGATAATTAATTTACTTTTAATTATCAGTATTTGCATTTACAATCAAGCTAATTTTATTCATATGTTGAGTAAGTACTTACGCCTCTTAAAACGACTTGTAATACAAGGAGGTAGTTATGTACGCAGTAAATGAATACGTATCCATTTACATTTTACAAAAACTATTGATATAAATTTAAATTACTTTCAGTTTATTTAATAGCTGTATTTTGGCCGTTATAATTATTTCTTCATTCATACTTTGTTTGTACGTACATAACATACAAATACGGAAAATCGACCCTCATCAGCCCTCAAGTACATAAATATGCTGCAGGTGATCGATCGATCGAACGATCTCAGTCTTATATTTTAACGTGTGAGTCTGTGAGTCACGTGATTGACTGCCCGACGGTGATCGATCGAACGATCGAATCATTTTGATCCAATCGTCTAACCAATGGGTCACGCACGACCGACCCGGGTCGCAAGAAATGATCGACCGACACAGGTCTACAACAAAATGAAATTTTGTGTAGCTTCACTTTGCTCAAAATTTGACAAAATTCTAGCGCCAGCGCGACACTCCTGCTGAGAAGTTGTGTAGCCAATTTGACTTTCATGATGTTGTTTCTGAACTCCAAGTGCTTTCGAGTTAGTTTATTTGCAACGTGTAGGCCCTCTTTTTCTTGTAATACATTTAGTTCAGTTACATATTTCCAATTCACTTCTTTTTCATTGCTGTCTAAAAACTCCTTTTTATCTTCAAAATGATTCCGAATCAGTTTTATCATATGGCATGGATCGAGAAATACAGCCACATCATGATCTGCAGATGGGTGCTTGAAAGTCGTCTTCATCTTATTGGGGTCTTTTATTTCACAGCCTAGTATCTCCATTGCCGCAATATTGGCTTGGTGGCCATCGAAAGTCAGTGAAACCACTTTCACACCGACGTCGCGTCGTGGCATTTTTGCAGGCATATTTTTAGGAGATTGGCTTTTGACTCTCCTTGCAAGCCATGGATAAGAAAATATCCTAATGGAATTTTCCAATGCTCAATCAAGCAAACCAGGATAATTACATATGCCTCAGAAGCTTTTACCGCATCGTTAGTCGTGCCTGCACCAAAGTTGACAAGACCATGGCCTCCCTTAATATTTGCCGGTCTAATGGCCATTTCATCGGCAATTACAGAACATATTAATTTTCGTCCCGTATTCTGCACTTTTGCCTTTAATAAATTAAAGGCTTCATCGGTGAATCCAGGTTTTCCGTCTATTGCTTGATACCAGGTCGCAATGGTTTTTGGGTGCGGCAGACACGTGTTAAATGTTTTTCGGACGTAAGAGTATGCTCGTGGAGAGTAAAAATGTAATGTTAGACAAAACTTGCGGAATTCCGGCGGGTACTTAGTCATGGGTCGTTTTTTATTCTTCAGTTTTTTTTTGCACATATTATTAAATAAGTCGGCTGCGAATACATTGTCTGATAAGGCATTGCTGATATCTTTATTGATGAATCTTTGATTTTGTAATGTGACCAAAATAGATTTCAACGATGCGTTCTTTTTCTGCAACCGGTTATTTTTTTCTTTCAATGACTTAATAGTTTTCCTATGTTTTGCCTCAAGTAGCATTTTTTTTCTTAATCGCATCCGGAGAAAGTGCTTCCTTGGAGTATCAAAGATACTATCTAAGTCTGAATATGACGTTCCTGACAGACGACCAGGTGAGTTCTGTGGAGAAAAAGCAACGCAGAATTAGGTTGCGTTTTCACAGAAGCGGGGCTGCGCGGATAAATCTGTTTCCACTGATGCGGAGCGGAGATGAGATATGTGATTTGAGCAATATCATTGGTCAATTTTTGTAAGCCTCAGCTCAGCTCCGCGCAGCCCCGCTCCTGTGGGAACGCACCCTTAGACAGAGAAATGAAGATGCAATTGGTAACTTGATGTCTATGTCGCAGCCAACTTGTTCTATCAAATAGCTGACCAAATGCACGACTAGCTCCTTCATTAATCAACGGCACTCAACCACACACACGTCTAAATCAGTAAGGATAACCATCATGTATTGGATTGCTTTGTTACCCTTACACTAATTTTGATATTTTTTTAAGAAAAAAAAAACGATGGGGTCCGTAAAGTCGGTTTCCGGACAATAATTTTACATGATAATGTCATTAGAAAACATTTATGAAAACCAACACTGTAGTATACCACGCCCACAGATCTAACTAATGCGGTACAAAATAAACAGTGTTTACAGAGTAGGTATCACGGTGGGGTGGCAAGGAAAGACTTTCTACCCGGGGACGAGATTATGTACAAACATTATATAAACAAGGACAACTTTCAATGGACTAAAGGAGTCATTGTAAAAGGAATTGGGAAAAGATTGTACATAGTAAGAGACGTTAGAGACAACCAGGAAATTAAAAGGCACAAGAATCAGATTGTGAGGCATACCGGTGAACCAGGTGTTCAGACAACGGGTGGTTCAGATACTACGTGGGAGGAAAGAGATAGGCAGAGCATAAGTGATGCGAGCTTTGACGAGCCAGTGGAGCCGGAACCCGCGACCATCGAGCGACGCGAGACCGTGGGCGCGCGCGAGCCTGCGCCGCCACCACCGACGGCCGAGCACCGTGACTCACCGACCGCGGGGCCGAGCCGCCCGAGCCAGGCGCCGGACGCTACCTCTCCGACTCACAATCAAACCACCTCTCGCAGCGGTCCTTCATCTATGCTCCTACGTAATATTCCACGGGTAGATTACAAACCGTTCCTTTAGGTTAAGTTAGCTTAAAATATAGGTGGAGGGATTGTAGTATATGTATGTGAGACGGATGGTGGGTGCTGCGACACCACATGCGACGTTAGAATAAACGAACAGTGCGAATCGAGCAGCCCTGCCTTTCACTTGTCTCTCAATACGCAACAAACACAAAAGTAAGCGTCTTGACCGTTTGGCCATTCTGTCTGGTTACTACTGCGACGAAAATAGCTATGTATTGAGGCGTCGTTGCCAGGGGCAACAAGAGACAATAACGTGAGTATTTTTTTAACTTGATTTTTTTAACTCTCCATCGATTTAATAGACGTTATCACGTCAAAAACAACTCAACTGATCAAACAAGTGCCGCGATGGTGGTGAAACGAACAAGTTCAATGTTACAGCGGCTTTTAAGTCAGCCGTGATATTGAACGTTTCAACTACAAAACTAGACATGTGGTTGAGAGCCGTAAGTAGTTCAATTATGAGCTAGCCGTGCAATCAGTCAGCTATTTGAATCAGTTGACTGCGACATTAACTAATATTTATAACTCACTATTGGCGTGTGATTCTGTTCCTGAGATGGACCCGATTGTGGTTGTCGTGATGGGACCTGTGTTTTTGGACTACTATTTGTTGACATTCCTATTGCTTCTTCGAACGTCAAGTTCTGAAAAAAAAACAAGAATATATTATTAGAATATCCATCATAACGAAATAAAAATAAATCATGAACAAATAACACTAGTAACTGCCGCGGTCTATATTGATTGACAGCATTGCTGGACATATTTTAAAATTATTTAATTTCATTTCCATTTCAGCACTATAGGTAGATCGCCGAGAGCGCTGCATAGCCTACCTCAAGGTCTACACAGTGCGGTTAGCTTCCAACGAACAAACGAATATACTTACCTAATGTATGAGAAAAAAATTACCTTTGTTGGTACTGTACCTCTGTGTATTCTGAACAAGCCACCTTTGGTTTTGTACCTTTCTTCCTTCTTGAAATGTGTCGAACACAATGTTGAATATTTTGATGGTTTCCACCATTCTTCTTCTCGATTTATTCTTACTATTTCTATCCATTTTGCAGCTTCGATTGGATCTTTGGAAAATCTGAAAGATTTGACATTATGGGGAACTTATGTCTATATATCTTACTTGTTCGCTATTGTTAGTTTTAGCCCAGTCGGGCTAGGAATTGACCCGGAAAAATTGAAGTGACGATTTTCCATTGGAAATCCAACGGGGGGAGGGGGGGGGGGGGTCAATGGTAGTCTACATTTCGGAACTCGGGGTTCACACCCTCTTGCCTCTCTCTCATCCGCCATCTTGAATTTGAGGGTCAAATTATTTTATTTTATTGTTTAATTGTAGGAAATTTAATTCCATACAACTTCAGTTTTCGTGTGAAATTGAAAATAAACGAGATATTTGATAATAAATATTTCACCCTCAAATTAAAGATGGCGGATGAATCATGAGGGTGCGGACCCCGAGTACCAAAATGTAGACTGCCAGTGACCCCCCTCCCCCCCCTCCCCCCAACGATTTCCAAAGGAAAGTCGTCACTTTATTTTTTTCCCCGGCCAGCCCTGTTTTTGATCTAATCCAACTGGTCTATTTGGCGTGTGTCCTTAGCGAGCGAGAGGGAAAGTAGAAAACTTTGTTGTATTTTCGAGCAGATGGTGCGAAAGTTATTAAGACGTGCCTCCGCAGCCGGTTTCGGCCGCCGATTAGGCAGCCGGCGCTTTTTTGTGAGGAAATGTATAGTTTTTGAGATATTTTGAGGTTATGTTTGCTATAATATCGTAATTTTCCCTGTAAAATGTAGAGCCAGATGGGTCGCCTCGCTCCGCTCCGATCCGCTTCGGCTCCCGGTTCTGCTTATAAGCGTGTACCTAACAAACCTATCTTTAGTTTTCAAACAGGAAGTAACCTATAAAATTGATCCAATCGGACCAGAATCCAGCCGTAAAATTCATAATTTAAATTGGTTTCCTAAATCAGAAAATGGTAGCTCCTTAGCTGTCCCCCTCTAGCCACGTACGTAAGTAATCCAAACTTCATATGTGTAATTATGTAAAACCCAACCTCATTCGCACAAGCCATGGTGTTTTATCTTTGTTATTTTTTCCGCCGGCTCCCAACCCAATCATATACCTAAATTATGGAAGCCGGCGCCGGCTGCGGAGGCACTTCCAAATTATTATGTGGTTTCAACACGAGTAATTTGAAATCATAAGACTATCACAGGATTAGAACTCATGGTCCACTGGAAGAAATATCTTAGTAGAGATAAGGTCGCCTTTGTACATGTTTTTTTTTATGATAAGTTATCTATATTACGAAATTACGAACTCAACAAAACACGAAAAGTGGGGGTTTTTTTCCCCCGTACTGGCAACATTTGCCAAGTATGGCGTGAGCAAACTATTTTGAAATAATAATCTTTTTAGCATGAACAAATTGGAAGAATCATTGCATGAAATGAATAACTTACCTATGAAATGAGATCTCACTTGCTTTATTTGGAATTTTACTGGAGTTATGGCACCATTTGAAGGCACAACTCGCCATTTTGTATTGTTTTTCGACGTTTTGTTGTCACAGCGCTTTCCAATACTAATTGCATAGTCAGGGAGAACTGTCAAAATGCAATGATTCTGCGTTTCGTCTTTTGGGTGCTCTTATTAGGATTCTATATGTCATTGTTCTATGATAGTACCTATCTCTTTGCCCAAATGCTCATTCTGTGACTTTAGAAGCTTAGCTACCTACTCGGAGAGCCTTCCAGATCGTGAGTTGCTGCGCCAGGCCGTCAATATCCTTCTCGTACTTGTGGCGAGCTGTTGGGAAGATGATGATGAAGGCATGCAGAAAATATAAATTGTTGCATGTCTTAAAAATATTTATTATCATGAGTAAACTTGACTACACTTAATATAATAAGCTATAAGCTACGATATAATTATTAGCTACATACAATAGAGTCAAATCACGATAAATAAATATAAATTCAGTCGCTAACCGAAAAAGTCCAAGGAACCAATGAGCTACCATTACTTACTATGCGCTAGTAATAGTAGTTCAATGCAAGGAACCAATGCTCTTTACACCAAGGAACGGAAAATGAAACAGTTGATGGTCAAACTTATTTTTCAAGCAAGCTTCCTTTTGCTTTCCAACGTTCTTTTGTTTTGGCGCGCGGTGAAAGGTGGAATTAACGCTTGGTCGCTTGATAAAATGATGATCAAAATGAAGAGGATAGAACTTGACTGAAGAAATTGGTTCGTTTCGTTGCGTAGGTGGCGCCCCCCGTAAACTTCACACGTGCATGATCCTTGGAAGACTGTATCCGTGTGTGTCGTTCATCAGCTGATTTCCAAGAAAAAGAAACATTCGAAAAAATCGTTTCAAATTAAGAACACACAGCCCCGTTCATTGAGCCCTTAGACTTCCCATACAAACTTTAGAGGTCTTTTTGACCCACTTAGGGTCCGAATATTGCAAAATCGCTTCTTAAATGACGCCTACACCATAAAAGGAAGCTACCCACCAAATTTCAGCCTTCTAGCTTTAGCCGTTTGGGCCCTGCGTTGATGAATCAGTCAGGACTTGTTCTTTTATATATTGCAATGCAATGCATGATTGCAATTTTGAAACCTCTGTTAGATCATCTTGGTAAGCACAATTGTACAATCTCGTAAGCGTACCTTTTAGGTAGTCCCGTTTTGCCACCAGATTCTGCAGCTTCTCCCTGTCCTTCCCGTCAAGAGACATTTTTAAAACACTTATCGTAATTTGTATACAAAATTACGTTACATAGATTACACAGTACAATATTTTTGTAACAAATCTGCACAAATCGACAAAAATAAATCAACTCGTAGGAATGTCCACAAAAGCAAAACAAAATGGCTAACGCGAAACGAATGAAATAAACGAAGCGCAGCGCAGACGCCACTCGGTTAGTCGTCCTGCTCACTCTCGCAAAAAGTCCAATGCCGCGTCCCGCTCTTGGTAGCTTGCCAATGAAGTCAAACCTGGTTGTCGTCGAGGTGATCAACTGTCGTCTCGCTTACTCTCGCGTAGTATCCGATGCCGCTTCTCGCTCTTGCAAGCGTATTCGACAACTTCAGAGTGGATATCGACGGGGCGTTACAGCTCTCTCTTTCACTCTTAGAGGTCCGTAAGTTAAATTTTTCTCTATCTCGCTCACGGTGAAATATATTCGTAATGTTGTCGTACCTGTCGTAATGTTGCCAGGATAAATCTTCTTGAAATCTCCCAAAAAATGCGTTTGGTAACCTGTATGTACTTGCAGCGAAGCCGAATGTCGATTTGCAGCTTGCCGAATATGATTGATATTACCCAAACGATGGAATATAGACGTACTTTTGTACTTCTTTCAGTGAAATATGAAGATATCTTGCATGTTATGCTCACGATTCCGATGAACTTGCTGTGAACTTGCAGCGTGGCCGGATGACGAAAATGGAGTCGCGCCTTGCCGCCCGCCGAAATTGCGTCTATTCACCTTCTTGCAGCTTAAACCCGCGCTGATTCTCTTGTAAAACGGGTGAAGGACCAATGTAGCACTGTTGAGGGTTGCTTGGTGGTGAAACGACGATGATTTTCACAGTATATGGAATTTATTAGCGGAAGCACACACGTTACATGAAATGGTACAGAAATGACAGATCAGTGTTGCTCTAATAAAAAACAAATCTCCAACGTGGACTAAGTGCGGTATGTATGCGATTACATTCTTACTGTGTGCTACTAGCGAACTACGTAGCAAGTATCAATCTTACTGAAACTCTTGTATGGCACTGAGTACAGTAAGGATGCGGTAGCATTATAAGTAGTCGGCCTATTTAAAAAAATAAGTCTGTAAGTACGTTTTACTTAGTGTTACCAGGGGGGTGTCACTTCACTGTTCAGGTATAAACGGCCGCTGTTCAGGTATATTTTGTCAGAGGTCGCCAACTAACTATACCTCACCTAACGTTTGCTATTTTTTTCCAATTCTTGTGATCTAACTTTCATGTTCTTCATATTCATATTCTTTATTGCACACAAAATATATTGGTATAGTTACAATAAATGTTGTATTCCTTGAAAAACTGTAATGTCAACAGCACTGCACCATCAACAGTTTCTTAATGTTATTTAACTATTCGTTCTTCATAATATTGTTACTATTTTGAGCCCATAAAATATTCCACGTCCCACACCCACTTATGATGCCATATCGAAATTTATTTATTTATGCAGTAATCAACAATTTGTGATATTATTACAGTCTGACCCAATTCAAAATAATATACTCTTAAAATCAATAACATAACATTTGTGATTCGGAAACGTATCACCGACAGTCATTTCTACTTTGGAATTTTCACCGACATAACATTTGGTCTTCCTTCGCTTCGCCACTACTTTGTTTCACTATTGGGTATTTCACCGACATAACACTGCGCCACAGAACTATTCGCCGACAGATTGTTTCACTAATCATCCTTTCGTCAATACTACTATTCATCATCGAACGTTTCGTCGACAAAGCGTTCCGTTACCAGACATTACGTTCCCTTCTTTACCTATTATGCAATCCATGTTATATCTGGGGACTGAGCTTTGCCGCCGAGCAAAGCTCAGTTCCCAGATATTCTTTTCATTATCTATCATGTGATCATGTTGTAAGTCATATTTTTTTTGCTATTTATGTATGTTTTATGTTCTCATTTTTTAATAATTTCTACAAAAAAACACGAGCTCCTGTCACCCCAATATGAGGAAAAAAGTGTCCCATCCACCATACATGTTTCGTACTTCCAACTTTGTTACCACTGATATGGAAATGGAAATAAATTGGAAAAAAATTGGGACCCTTTTTCTCACATTGGGGAGAAAAGAGCTCGTGATTTTGAGTGAAAATTATTAAAAACAATTCAGAAAATAAGACATATAAAGGCACGTCCCGAATTGCAACGTTTGAGTGCAACACATTCAGCCGTACTGCAACATGTACGCGTAACATAGGTGTGGACGCCCATTTTGACCGTACCGTACATTGCACCGTGTCAATCTCCCGTCTTGCCGAACCTACGTCCACCCTTACCACACTGTGTCTTGTCAGCGTGTCACCATTCTTTATTTTTTGTATACTTGACGCTCAGATGAATGAAAAAACTCTTTACCTGTATGTCTTGACGCGTGTCATCACGGTAGCTCGGGGGACAATTTACGCGCTATCCAGATCATCTCTATGGTCGAAATATCGATTCGGGAATATTCGGGACAATAGCTGATAGCTTTTTTAGGGTACCGGACCCGAAGAGTGCCAAACGGAACCCATTACTAATAAGCCTACGCTGTCCGTCGTCAGTCTGTCCGACAGTCCGTCTGTATGTCTGTCCGTCAGCGGTTCCTAGGGCACGATCAGTAAAAGCTTGAAAGTTGATTTTTTACAGAATGTGTATATATAACAGATATCTGTTGCCGCAACAATAACAAATACTGAAATACGAGATATACCTTTTACAAATGAAAGGGGGTCCCCATACAAGAGACGTGCTTTGATACACCCACGCATTTAAATATGAGTGTTGGCTTTCATTGAAATTAGGCAGCAGGATCATAGGGTGACACAAACAAAATGAATGGACTATATCAGCGTACATGTTCGCTGAAAACCCATTTCGAGTGGATAGCGGAAAATGACATAATAACAAAAGACGTCGTGACACGGTGTCATGAAGCTTCCATACTACACGAATTAAGCCGAAAATCCGATCTTTAATGTTCTCTCCTATAGTATTAAATTAAAGTCTTTTAATTGTAATAAAGTCAGGATATTTATTTTATATTTCGATACAACACAGATTATAGTCACAGGTACAGGTTTGTATTAGCACTGACACAACCGCCTAGTCTAGCTCGTATATGGGGACTGGGGACTGATTACAAAACTGCTGACACTGTCAACATGTGTCCCTACACTAGCCCCCCCTTTCAAAATAAAATAATATAAATTTCAAAAGAATGTTTACAATTTCAAATAAATGTTATCAAAGTTGCTATTTATACTCTACTCTGTGCTTACCCTACTCTGTCTGTCCTAACTTCTTTGAAGCAAAACTCAACCTCGCACATGCTAGATAGACACTTTTACAATCACAATTGTTTTTAACCCTTTCACGACCATAAGGTGTTTAAAAGTTATTTTAAGATAATAGCGCATTATTTTGGTTTATTATTGATCCAATAATCATAAATTAATAAGAAAAATAAATAAAAAAAAACCGTTTTTCCGGAAATTTATGGGACATATGTGTCCCTATGGTCCGTTACGGAGCCATTTTAACAATATTATTACAGATATAAATGTTGTATTTTTTTTATATTTTCAATGTTATTGTGATTTTTTTAAATTTATTTGGTGAAATAAAACTGAATTTTGTCATAAAATATTTAATTTATTTAGAAAACTTAAGGACTTAACAATGGTACTCAGCAAAACAGTTCCTATGATTAGTGAAGCAAAGATGAACTTTACACACAACACATCTGTTGTTTGTGCGATTTTCAACCTTGTTTTTTGCACAGTTCACGCACCGCTTTCTCGAGTCAGTTTTTTCCATGGGATGTGAAGGTGTTGGCCTTTTCAGAGATCTACGAACTACACTTGTTGCCGCTGTAGGGGCGGATCGTTGTCTCATGCTGTAATCATTTATCAAGCTCCGAGCTATTACTTGCCTGTACTGCAAGCAAGTCAACAAATTGCCTTCGATTCGTTTTTCAGCATGCAGTTTTGTGTAGATGATGTAGGCATTATTTACTGCAATATCAAAAAGATCGAAAAACAATCTCAGATAATATTTTATTTTCGATCTTCGATCAACTTCGTAGTAAACTTTTCGTTGATCCATGAGATCAACACCTCCCATATTTTTGTTGTAATGGGATACAATCTTAGGGCATCGAACGTCGATCTTTTCTGCAGATCCTGCCATTCGTCGTTTCACCGTCTCGGTTTCTGCAGGCGGGAGAAAGTTTGTCAAAAGATGAACTGCTTTGTTGTCCATCCATTTGACGAACGTTATACCATGGTAACTTGTGGTGTAAATATCTCCACGCTTCATATTTTTATCAGCCGGCGCTGTTTTTGGGAGATATTTGCGATTGGTGCGAACGGTTCCACAGAGTTTAGTGTTTTGGGAAATCAGTCGATACTGCAGCAGAGGCGAGTTGAAGAAATTGTCGATGTAAATTTCGCAACCCAAACCATCGAGCTTTTTCGTTAGCTGTATTACAACTGATTCACCCAATCCGTATTCAGTCCCAGAAGTGCGTTTTCCTGTATACAGGTCGAACTCAAACAGGTATCCGGTTTCTGCATCAGCTCTGCACCATAATTTGAAGCCCCAGCGTACTGGCTTATTTTTTATGTATTGTTTCATCACATTGTGCCCTTTGAACTTTATCATGTGTTCATCGATGGACTGGGTTTTTGTGTTATTTAGAACATTTTGAAATGCTCGATTCAGATGGACCATTACTGGTCGGATTTTGTATGCCCTGTCGTAATCAGGGCTAGATGGGGCCCTGTGCTCTTCGTTGTTACAAAAGTGCAAGTTTCTGCGCATATCTTCGTAACGAGTCCTTGTCATAACATTTGATATGTATGGTACGCCCATGTCGGGTTCAGTCGACCAATAATCTCTCAAAGATGGCAAGATGTGATAACCCATTACCAAAGTTATGCCAAGAAATGCTTTCATTTCTTCTTTTTGAACAGAAAATTCTCGTCCATTTTGGTGGGCGTATGTTACTGACTCAGATACCAGAATATCAACTAAGACTTCTAAATTCGTAGTTGCACAAAATATTGCGAATGGTGTCAACGGATCGGCCTCAGTTTCTAAGATAAGTACTTTTCCGAAAAGATAATCAGACTCTTCAAATAAATTTGGTGTGTATGTTCTTTGATTCCACTTGAAGGTGGGTTGAGGCTGAGACATAGATGAAGGTTCTGCCGACGACGTAGATGGCTGTGGTGACTCTGACCTGGGTTGTTGCATTGTTGTATCTTCGATTTCAACATGAACAATCCCCTGGTCATCATCTTGGGTCAGCAGCCTCTGGTCTTCGTCGTCCAGCTCTAAGTTGTCTTCGTCATCACTGTTATCGGCCATCAACACTTGTAGAACATCGTTTTCAGAGAGTTCGAAAACTCCACGTCCCTTACGAAACATAATCTGCAACAAAATAACTTGAAAAGCAAGGGTAGATTTAGATAAAGTACTCTTATAATACTACAATATTTTTTACCGTTACCGACCGTAGGGACACGGGTGTCCCATAACATATTTCTAGGTTTATCACGGCACAAAACGTAAGAATCACATTTATTTTATTATGGGGTAGTCGTTTACTTACCAGGCTGCAATTATTTCACACTTGCTGAATTATAAAGTTACTTTTAGTTATTTTTGTAGTCTTTCAAAACTCGTGATGATGGCGTCAAACAAACTGCAATAAACAACCTTCAACTGATTTTGACAGATGTCACTTAGATTGCAATGGGCGATGAAAAAAAAAAAAAGGTACGTTCCGGAATGCGTAATTAATAAAACGTTAGCCATAAACTTTCATTTATTATGGATAGATAACTTTTATTTCTTGGGACACATATGTCCCTATGGTCGTGAAAGGGTTAATAGCTTGACTTTAAATAACAGGATGTAACATAAAACATAACATGTAATGTAACCTGAGACTCAATACTTATAGGTATTCTGATTACAACAACTTTGTTAATTTTACACGTACAATAATGTTTCGTAAACTAAAATAAAAAAATATATAAAATAATTTCGTTTTTCTCTGTACTTACCTAAGTAACTACGCAGAACTGCTAAATAGGTATATAAAGTAACTCATAATGCTTAACTCTAATTGACACTCTTGTCTGTACAAAATAGGTATAGTAGGTAACACATAATTCTTAACTAATACACTTCTGCACTACGTTGAGGCGCCTGTGGTATGGTAATGGTATGCACATTTACCACCGGCGGCTGTTTCCAACCAGCTCCAATCGCTTCCTTTTTTAACCATTTCTTTACACGCCTCTTCAAATGTTTGGTTATGATGTATAATAGGAAAGTCACGCACACTATACTAATCACCAACAGGGATATCTCCAACGTATTCACCTTGCCTTCAATTGTTGCGTTTTCCACTTTTTGTGTAAGTGCAACATTATTTTGTTGCTGGGGTGTGAGTTGCGGACTGAACTGCGACAGTAAATTATTTCGACATGTAGCGGACTTCGAAAACACATAGATCGACAAGACATTGCTTCGACTGCAAATTGTTAGACAAGACACAGCTTCGAATGACCATTACTTCGACAGCCAATTAATCGACAGACAATACTTAGACCACACACATCTTCGAATGACCTCTACTGCGACAGATTCTTTTTACAGAACATTCTTCCAAATTAATAATCCCCTGAAAATTTACCTAAATTAGTACCCAATTGATTTCTTTTCGGGTTTAATAAAAATACAAATTTTACAACCAAATTTTTTTTCTTTAATTTTAAACTCATACTCATACAATCTTTTCACAAAATAAAATCAACAAGATCTAGAACATGGATTGTAGTTTGGTAGCTGCAGAGAAAAGTATCCTCCCGGCAATGACTATTGTATTGAAACATGGTGAAGAGTATCCTCCCGGCAATGACTATTGTATTGAAATATGGTGAAGAGTATCCTCCCGGCAATGACTATTGTATTGAAACATGGTGAAGAGTATCCTCCCGGCAATGACTATTGTATTGAAACATGGTGAAGAGTATCCTCCCGGCAATGACTATTGTATTGAAACATGGTGAAGAGTATCCTCCCGGCAATGACTATTGTATTGAAACATGGTGAAGAGTATCCTCCCGGCAATGACTATTGTATTGAAATATGGTGAAGAGTATCCTCCCGGCAATGACTATTGTATTGAAACATGGTGAAGAGTATCCTCCCGGCAATGACTATTGTATTGAAACATGGTGAAGAGTATCCTCCCGGCAATGACTATTGTATTGAAACATGGTGAAGAGTATCCTCCCGGCAATGACTATTGTATTGAAACATGGTGAAGAGTATCCTCCCGGCAATGACTATTGTATTGAAACATGGTGAAGAGTATCCTCCCGGCAATGACTATTGTATTGAAACATGGTGAAGAGTATCCTCCCGGCAATGACTATTGTATTGAAACATGGTGAAGAGTATCCTCCCGGCAATGACTATTGTATTGAAACATGGTGAAGAGTATCCTCCCGGCAATGACTATTGTATTGAAACATGGTGAAGAGTATCCTCCCGGCAATGACTATTGTATTGAAACATGGTGAAGAGTATCCTCCCGGCAATGACTATTGTATTGAAACATGGCGAAGAGAGATAATTTTTTCACTGCACACACATAAATATACAGTTTTTATTATTTTTTAGACATGTAAGTAATATACGCTATTCCGCTAAGGAATGAATTTATATCCATGTCATCTTTAAGTAACAAATGATTTTGTAGTCTTACATTTAATTGTAATTGTTTTCTTTTCTTTGGTCTTTCAATTTGAGCCAGAATTCTCTGTATATCGTTTTCTGTACGCTTTATTTCTTTTTTAACTTCGTCCAAAGTTTTGAAGATGTTATTTTTTTTTCCATTGAGCAGAGTATTCCATCTCATATGCCAGCTTTCAATTGAGTTTTGGGTTGTAGGAATTCCACATTCAATGGAGTCTGCGACAGACCACAATTCTGGTGGAAAGGTTGGTGGTCTTTTCTCATATATAACTTTGAGGGGACTAGTCTTGATTTCTTTTTTTTTATATGTACCATTAACATATGTTTTGGAAAACCAATCGCTAAGTGGTTCAGCCTCAACGGGTAATACTGTTTCTTTAATTTGCTCGAATGCAGATGGAATTTCAGACGCTGGTATATAAGGCAAGGCTGATATATGTTTCAACTTATGAGCAAAATCGCTGTCATTTAAGTACTTTTCATCCAGTTTAGCCCCCTCAATATGCCGCCAAATAATTTGTTTAAGATGAAATAAGCAACATTTATGTTTTGCGCAAGGAAACACACGCTGACTGGCATTGATTGCCGCTTTCTCGAAGTCAGTTATAATCAATTGTGGCTTCAATTGTGTGCCGAATTTGTTGAAAATGAAGCGTTGTAATATTTCAAAAAAAATGAAATAGGACTCTTCATTTTTTTTATTCATAAAGCCATATACAAGCGGAAGAATTTCATTGGTACTGTTCTTTTTCCCGACTCTGCCTTGTATAGTGTACATTTGATATAACAATAACGGACAACATTTGAAGGTACCATCCATAACCCAGAAATCTGAACAACTAAGCAATTTCAAGTTTTCCTCTGTGCTAAAGACTAGCACAATATTACCGTTTGAATTATAATGAGCTATTAAGAACTGTTTCCCATCAATTGTTTCGTACTCTTCAGGAATTTCCAGGTCTTCCAGTTTGGTAGGTATTTTCGGTAGCCCTTGGTTTCTAGTTCGGTTAATCATTCTTTTCATGGACGGCTTACTTGGCATAAACGGCGCACTGGTAGATGGGACATCTTGAGTACATTGTTGAATAATTTGCACTGGGGTATCCATACTTCCTCGAGCCTTTTCTTTGAGCTTCAGATGTAACTTACGTTTTCTTATATTATCGGGATCGGGTATATGGCTGTGTGGATGTAGACTTTTACTTGCAACGTAATGTTTTTGTTCTCGCTTTATTGTTTTCAGTCCTACATTACACATTTTATTACACTTTTCAATGCAAGTCCAATAAAACACATCATTTCGCACTTTGTTTTTAGAGTAAATATAACCACCCAATATCAATTGCTCCCTTCCGGTTCGAGATAACATAATTTCGCACGAAGACATGATTTCAAAGCATAACGCAATTAAAACACAGTGAGAAACTAACTACTCTGCCTGCGATATAAAATTGAAGCAATGACTAAAGTGACAATAATAATATAAAAGTACCCTCCATCGCCAGTCGGGTAAAAAGAATCTGTCGCAGTAGAGGTCATTCGAAGATGTGTGTGGTCTAAGTATTGTCTGTCGATTAATTGGCTGTCGAAGTAATGGTCATTCGAAGCTGTGTCTTGTCTAACAATTTGCAGTCGAAGCAATGACTTGTCGATCTATGTGTTTTCGAAGTCCGCTACATGTCGAAATAATTTACTGTCGCAGTTCAGTCCGCAACTCCCGCCGCTGAACAACAGAAGCTGCAGGCTGCGCCGCGCGCGCCGCCGGCCAGGCCCGCCTGTGGCCCGCCGAATGCGACCGTTGATGGAGACGGATTTATCCTGGTTCAAAACAGGAAGCGCCGCTCCAGACGCAGCCGCAATCAGCGTGGCACCGCCCCCGCCGCCGAGTGCAGCCTCAAAGCTGCCGCTCCCACGGCGCAGATATACCTTTCCAGGCATCGACGTGAATATGACCAAAGAGGATATTGAGCGTCACATCCAGGAAAGGATTAAGAAAGTCCAGGTCCCCCCTTGCGGCCAGAAGACGGTGACGCTACAGATAAGTCCTTTAGAGTCAAAAAGACCAAAGGACTTCCTGTCGTTCAAGCTTCGTGTTCCGGCGGAACTCAAGAAGATGTTCCTGGCCAAGGACTATTGGCCAGAAGGCATCGTCTACCGACGCTATAGGGAGGCGAGACCGACGAGGAAGAAAATCCCTAGCTAGGCTTAAGTTAAGTTAGGTTAGTTTCATAAAATGTTATATATCTCTAGTTTTAAGGTATTTGTCAATATGGGTTTTATATACCTGAAATAAAAAGATTATTATTATTATAATAACTTATTAGAAAAGAAGAAATATAGTGATATAAGACTTTTAAAAGATCTGGCATGCGATGAACCTGATGATTTTAGAAACTATTTAAGAATGGATGTCTTGACTTTTAACGAACTGCTCAAGATTGTAACACCGTATTTGCAGAAACAAAACACCAGAATGAGAAATTGCATAACAGCCGAGGAGCGCCTTACAGTAACATTGCGGTTTTTAGCTACGGGTAGAAGTTATGAGTGTCTTAAATTTAGCTATGGTATATCTCCGTAAAGCCTGGGTCGTATCATCCCAGAAACATGTGCAGTAATTTTTAAAGTATTAAAGTTTCATTGTCAATTTAGATATATACTGGTATGTATTAGTGTATTCATACGATATTTATTGTTAAGCTGTATTTATGTAACTGTGTATGTATGTAGTCAATTCCTTAGCAATAGGTTCTTATATGTGTAATAATAATATCTATGTATTATAGGTACCTACTAGAATAGTTTTATTGTACGCGCAATTCTTCCCCTTACCTATCATCTCCGTCTCCTACCCAACATGGTTTGCTGGAAGAAATCTCTTATTAGAGATAAGCTCGCCTTTGTACCTTTTTTTTCTATGTTAAGCTATTTTTACTGTCATGTGAGTACAATAAAGAAATTACAAAATTACAGAATAACTTCTTCAAAGTAAGTACATTTTTGTATTTAAACCACTATTTTTTTTTTAAATAATTCACTACATACCTATCTACCTTAACATTTTGAAAGCTATTTTAGAGCTTTTTGATTGGAAGTGTTAGGGATATAGGTAAAATGAAAACACTGATAGTAGGTACAATTTATTATTTGAAAATCAACTTGGAAAAATTAATTAATCATTTATCATTCGATGGTTTCATAAGATCCAACATTTTCATAATATTCGTTCGCTGATGTGTTTACGAAAGTAGTTGTTGGCGGATAAGCTACTGAAACTGACCTAGAAGAAGAGTAGTTGCTCGAGCCGGTATTTGTATCACGTAAAAAAGAATAATTTTTCATGATATCCGTAAACTCGCTCAATTTATTGAGTATAGCATAATTCATTACTTTTGTTATTAATGATTCCGCATACATTTTTTGCTCCGCATTCTGTATTATTTCTAATTTCTTACTAACGAATTTCCCAAACGCGTCAATATCTGTTTCATTATTTCCTAAAGCGGCTGTGCAAGCATTTAAGAATTTTCGTTTTTCTTCTTCTAATTTCTTTTTTTTCTTTGCGGGCACATGCTTATCACCATATAATATCAGTAGCTTCTGCACTCTGAAAAAAATAACCTTTATTAGTTATGATGAAAAGAAAAATATACTTAGATTATTACTCTTTTTTTCAGATCCCTACATCTGAGCGTGAATGGTTGGACATGGCAATTCCCCAATTGCGGAGGAGCAATTGATGGGAAACACATAAGAATTACATGCCCCGCTGATACTGGAGCACTGTATTACAATTATTATTTTTTTTACATTTTTATCATGGCTATAGTTAATGCCAATTATGAATTTATATTCGCAGATGTAGGAAAAAATGGAAGGAATTCAGATGGAGGAGTATTTGAATACACTTCATTTTGGCGGATGCTAACAAATGACGGGCTTCATATCCCTAAACGTGAAGATAATGTTGAAAAATGAATTACGTTTTTTTTGGCTGATGATGCTTTTCCCGCACATGAACACATCTTAAAACGTTTCAGTCAGGATGAAAGTGTTTCTAATGTTATGAATGAAAGATATGATTCTCGCCATTCTAGAGCGCGTAATGTCGTCGAAAATGCGTTCGGCATTATAAATTCTAGATTTCGAGTACTGAATTCACCAATGAATATTAAAGTGGAAAACGTAAACAAAGTTGTTTTAGCGATCTGTGCATTACACAATTATTTGTGTCGCCAAAGCAAATTTTACTTATCACCACAGACTGTCGATAGCATCGACAAGGGAAGTGGCGAAATCCGACACACTGCCGAATGGAGGTACGAAGAAAACGTGCCTCAATTGGTCGTTTTTTATTTTATTTATTTATCCTATATCATCCCACTGCTGGGCAAAGGCCTCTCTTCCCCGTTTCCATGCATCGCGCTCCTGGGCCGATTCCCACCAGTTCTTGTTGTGGTGCCTCAACTCGTCACTCCAACGTGGTCGAATTACAAAATGTTAATCTCGTCCGCCTTTACTTCCAAGGGAAAATAGAGATCGATATGTTTCTTATTTCAGTAACAAAGGAAGGTTACCTTGGCAAAATTAAAAAAATCGACCATTTGAAAATTTAAAAAACATATACGGGGTGTTTGTTGGCCTTTGCTAACAAATTAAAGGCGTAAAACTATAATATTTTTTGGTATCAATCAATCAATCAAGGTAAACTTCACAAATACTACTGCAAATAATATTATTTAATTATTTCAGGAATTATTCAAAATCCTAAGTTCATGTAATGAGGGTAAATCTCTCTTATTAAGACACAAAGACAATGGCTTATTAAATAACGCCGACCGAAGACGACTTTGTAATATAATTATTAACAACGAGTTGCACGATCACCCCCAAAAAAGAATTACTAGCGCACGGCTGTACGCACTTGCATATGAAAGTATTCAAAAAGGAGAACTCATCAGTCTACTTTATACCTTACATGAACATCACTCCTATGCAAAAGGCCACTGCAAAGGGGAAATTACTAGATTGTTATCGTCAACGCAGGAGAGAGTACATAAAGTCGGGAGTTATTGCAGAATACTCCAAACGACGCCCCTCGTCATCAGCAACTAGCAGTGGTATTGAGTCCACCGAGAGACCTAGCTCGTCCTGCAGCAATATTCATGACGCTATTAACCAACTACAGAATCAGCAGACAAACACTGAGGAAATTCAAGAGAGACTTTTATGGCTAAATAATTGTTGTGACCCGTGGGACACAGTCGAAACGTACTGGGAGGCCACAGCCAAACAAAGGCTGACTGAATTGACGACTGAAATAACAGTTGAAGAATATCTTCGGAAATTTAAGCCATTGAACCAGCCTGGCGGTGTATTTTTGGTAAGATTCTATGTACATATAAATCCTGTTGCTGTTTCAGCCTTTATGCGTTGCACTGTAACTAGGGCATTGACCTCCTCCACGGTCCATTACAAATTGACTATGACAAAACTATATATATGCTTAAGTTTCATCTCTGGTATGCAGGAGAGCCCTTTGTCCGAAGGGGACAACGTCGTGGGGAACAACGGGAATATCTTTTTTCCCAATGTCCCCCATGTTTTCACTCGATTAAAAAGTTATTACTGGTCAAGGGAAAAGAAATTCACAATGTCCCCCGCTTTTATTTCGATTGAACATGTGGGACGCTAGGAATTCTGATTTAATCATTTGTAAATATGTTCGTAGGAAAACATAATATAATCGATTATTTTGTTGTTACTGACCAAGTAAATATTGTTTTCAGCTCATGAAAGATTTCAAAAGTCTCCATCCACAGCATGATGACACCATATAACAATACTGGCCTTTAATAAGGCCAAAGCTAATTGCATATGCCAAAACTAAACAAGATTCATATTTGAAAGAAATTTTAAGTTACACAGTATTAGAAAATAACGGTAAGTTCACTTCTAATAGTGTTCTGAAGTAATACGATGTCCCCAACAAGCTTTTAAAATATGACTACACCTTTCTGTTACATCCTTTAAATGCCTTCCTAATTATTTTCCAGATTCTGGGGAGATTCTCAATGTGGTTGGATTTATGACCTTGCCATTTATAATGTCAACTTCTATCATAAAACAAAACAAAAATAAAAAACAATGGAGACCAACCAAACATGAAGTTCTATAAAGCTTTATTTGTCACATGAAGAGCGCAGCAGAAATAGAGGAAACTATACAGCGACGCAAGAAAAGAATGACAGATGTCAAACTTTTGTTGAGATCCTTTCTTGAGAGTGTTGATAAATACTCTTTGGTGTGTTGTTGTGCTTGACCGGTATCTCGATCACGCTTGAGAGTGATATTCCAGTGGATATTGGTGAAAATATCAGCTAGCAAAATGGAACCATTTCGTGAAGTTGATCACTATGAACATATTTTCCGGAACAACGAGTATCTCAATATTGCTGTTCCGAGAAGGTTATTGAGGGATGCGCAAGATCCTTATGACCTTAGCGAGATGGATTTTAAAAAACGATATCGTTTCTCGCAGAACATCGTGAGAGATATAATTTTGCCATTGGTTGCCGAAGGCATAAGGAAAAACACGGATATTGAGATACGGATGACATTTGCTTTGCGTTTCATTTTACAAGATTAGACGTGAATGTTGTGATGTTAATATCTTTTAGCGCGTAAAACCTGCGTAAAACGGAATGATTAGGAAATGTCAATAAAATTTGTAAATGAAAACAGGCCTAAAGTAGTTTTTTACTCTGTGAATGTCTCAAGACTCGATTCACAGCAATGCACTCTTGAGTAAGGTTTCTGAATAAAGGAGACGCTTGAGAGTGGAACTCAAATTTGAGTTGGATTTACGTGATTTCAGCTTGAGACTGATCTTGAGATTCGTTCTAGAATACGACCCTAAAAGTGTAAACATGATAACCAAAAACTCTAAATAAATAAGGCCCTTCTGTGGCAATAACAATATACACCGTGTATTGAGACAGTTGATTTATTGGACTTTACCTCATAATATTAGACGATGATTACATACTTATGTTTCCACACATGTGTAGATGTCAAAGACTTATCTAAACATTTTACCATGTCTCATAACAAACACAATTTTTCAGTTTATCACTGTATAGATGAGGGCTGTGATCGAACATGTTATTTGAAAAATACATTCGGTAAACATTTAAATAAATTTCACATTCATTGCTCCCTAAACTTGTCACAAAATTACCCACCTCTAATTAATACTAATATATTAATTCCACAATCAAGTTCCCTTTCTGATTTAGCTCTTCCAGGTCCATCTCAGCCTTTAATTAATGCTAGTATTTTAATGCCACAAATAAGTTCTCTTTCTGATTTAGCTCTTCCAAGTACTTCTCAATCAACTTTAGATGTTTTAGACTCAAGTAAATCAAACGTAATAACCATACATTATTATTTTTGTCTTCTTTGTACGCAAACCATTTGTTACCTAGAAAAATTGTTCAAGACATAGTTGGAGGCGTAAATACGTTTGTTTCTAATGCCGTAACTGATAATACACAAAAAAAAAATTGACGATATAAGCCAGTCTACAGGAAATGACATAACACAGGCTAATAAACAGCCAGAAAGTCCAAAGCTTTCTGCAACCAGGAGATTACCTCTTAAAAATAGACATCTCCAAAGCCTACTTCCACGTGCCAATAATAGCACAACACAGAAGTTGCTGAAAATAGGAGACAACTTTTTTCAAATGACGTGTCTACCATTGGCCTTGCAACAGCGCCACAGGTTTTTGCAAAATTAACGAATTTGATAGCAAGTGTCCTCAGAGGCAAAGGAATTCGCGTGGTCGTGTATCTCGACGATTTCCTAATGGCGGGTCAGAGCCCAACACAGCTGGACCAGCAAAATCCCACTTCAGAAACAAGAATGGGAATAATTAAGATAAGATTGATTTCCAAAATAACATACCTAATAAGATTTTGGAAATCATTCTAATCTATGATTTTGAAATATTCACAAAAGGGAAATGGCCGCTATTGCCATGCTAAAATGTTCAGACCATAGTAGCTAAAATAAATTAGGCTACACACTTCAGAAGTACTAAACACCAGATAAACAAACAAATATAGCTAAAACAAGCAAAGTTTTGTTACTAACAGCCAAACTGTTATGTAAAATTACCAAAACAAACTATCTAAATTAACTAATACCTATATTAGGTTAGAAGTAAACAAACAACTACAACTAAAACAGCCAATTAGTTTTGTTACTAACAGTCAAACTGTTATGTAAAAATTAACAAAGCAAAGGATGTAAATTAGGTAAACAAACAAATATAGCTAAAAGAAGCAATGTTGTGTTACTAACAGTCAAACTGTTATGTAAAAATTAACAAAGCAAACTATTTAAATTAACTAATATATAAGGTTGTAAGTAGAATAACAATTTGTTAAACAATACCCAGTTTGTTGGTTAAATAGGAGCAAAACTAATTGGCTGAAGTAAGTAGTAAGTAGGCCTACCTATTACCAAAACTTTAGAAAAAGGAGACTAAGCTAACTAAACACCTTGGTTAACATTTAAGTGTTAACATTAATTACAAAACAGTTTCGTTAAAAAAGTAACAAAACTAGATTTGGTTGCGTATTGCGATAGTTTTGTGGTCACTTTTTCTATGTTATACGTAGACGAAAGTGAAGCTACGAATAACAAGCGTTTTTTTTTTTTTCAGTGTACTGAAGAAATAAACTTCTGCGTAGCTCGAAGAAGAGTTGATTTGCTGAAACTGAAAAGAAAAAGCTGAAATGTTCTTGACACAGATCGTGATCCTGTCCCTAACAGCAGCCAAGAGCCGAGGTCAAGATCACCAAGTAGCCCTGACACCTCTCCCTAACAATCCCGGAATATTACCGTTTGCTTTAGGCTATACAAAGATTCAAAATAGTGAACATGTATTCATTCACTACATTCACTCCTCCAGTACAGCAATGTATTTTCTATCTTCTTGGGCCTGAACTTGCAATTTTTCAATACTTTTCCTGTATTCTTCATTTTGTTGTGATAGAAATGCAATGGAACTCTCATGTTTAGGTTCGTTTTTTGTATGTCCGTTAAAGTTGGAGCAATTTTTTTTAGTTCATCTTCTTGCGAGGTTCGTAAAGAAGAGATCAGCTCCCTTATTTCATCTTTAAATTTGGTGAATATAGCCATAAAATCTTCTTCATCTTCACGTTTCCTTTTAATTCGAGATATGAACATTCGTTGTGGCGTAACACAAACACTTTGGTCCATCGAGCTAACGTCCGTTTCTGAGAGGGATTTGTTCATATTTTTTCCATATTCAAGTAGACAGATAGCTAGGTATATCTATATCTACTGCTAGGTAGGTAGCTATACTTCTTGTCAGCAGTGTAAGAGTTTCGTTATTACAACTAGGCAGTAGTTCCTTGGTTATGTTGTAGGCCTATTTGAACGGGCGAATTCAACTTGCCGTCTCGGCAAAAAATATCGCGGTGGGTGTGTCTTCTCCGATCAGGTGAGTAAGTCCGGGCGGGGATCTGCGCGTGCGATGTATAGGAATCTTAGTGTCGTCTCACTCACTCTCGCGGCAGCACTGTAGGTCTCATTCACACAAAAGGGGTGGGCCTAGCACATTTGCAGAGGTGCGGGTGCGCAGACTATTCGTCGTCTCACTCAAGTTAGTGATAGCACGACATGCTGCTGGTTTTCAGTCGCTATCGTTATTTAAACACCTACCAGTGGAGCTTAAAACTTTAGTTACACACAGCAGCTTTAAACATAAACTTAAATTATACCTGTTACAAAACAGCCCCTACAGCATTGAATAATTTATTAATTTAAAGTGAATTTAATTGTACCTTTTTGACATCCTAATATTATTATTGTTTGTTATTATAATTTATAAATTAATTTGGAACACTTCATGTACTGACGTTGGTATCATTTAATCTAATTTTTGACATTTTAATTTTATTCTTTAATTTTTAATTCAATTTTTTATCTGTGACATTTTATTTTTTTCTTCAATGTACCATATTTAAATTGATAAGATTATTAATTAATTAATTTTAAATTAACTGTATTTTTTGTAATTTCACACACAATCATGTATTGTTTTTGAATAAATACTATGACTTATGACTCACTTGCACGGCGTCTTTGGCGGTCCCTTTCTCACAAAGGGGCGTGGTTAAATATTTTCGCAGCGAATTTAAGCGTTAAATTGTGTACACGTCTATGCGCTGGCTGGTCCGAGGGGAAGAGGAGTTTCGACGGAACCAGGATATATAATCTGGATGAGACATCGACAACCACAGTCCACCGACCACATAAAGTTATGGCAGAGACAGGGAAAAGCACCTGTAAAGCCACTAGCGGAGAGAGAGGAGTTAGAGGAGTTTTAACCACTACATGCGCCATCGTTTCTGCAACTGGCCATGCTTTACCTCCAGCTATGGTTTTCCCAAGGGTTAATTTTCAAAGCCACATGTTGCATGGTGCTCCTTCGGGAACTCTGGGTTTGGCTGCGGCCTCTGGATGGATGAACGCCGAAATATTCGTTGATGTCATGAAACATTTTGTCAAGGAAAAGCTTCAGCTTCAAAGGAAAATCCCGCTCTTTTGATATTGGATAATCACGAGAGCCATCTCTCCATAAGAGCACTTGATGTGGCCAAGGACTCGGGCGTTACTGTCCTCACACTACCCCCACACACGACAGCAAAACTTCAGCCTCTGGATGTTGGATTGAACGGACCATTCAAGACAGCTTATTACGCAGCTATTGATTCGTGGATGCTCCGTCATCCAGGAATGCCGGTAACGATCTACCATGTAGCCGAAAACGTGGGAATAGCATATTTGAAGACGATGTCTCCAGTCAACATTACCAGTGCTTTCAGAGCGACTGGAATTTTCCCAGTAGACGAATCTGTATTTACGGATGCAGACTTCATGCCGAGCCTCATCACAGATAGACCAGAGCCTGATTCAACTACTGCAAACAATGAACAACATGAGGTGGCAGAGTTGACAGATGCCAGTGAAGCTGAAGATAACGAAATTGAAGAGAGTCGTGGTTCACCTTCACTTTTGGATACAAACTTTACCGATCACAACACTCTTCCTGTGGTGGCCAGTAAACAGAAACTCTCAAAGACGTCTCAAGATATGGCAGTAGCTTCAACTTCTAGAAAAGGCTTATCACTGCAAAAATGTTTCGACCTCCACTCAAAGCCGGCCCGCGAAAGAATAAAAGGCGACGAAATCTAGGAAAAAGTATGATTGCTACTGACACCCCCGAAAAGGAAGCGATTGCCGCAAGGAAGAAAGGCCGCAAACCAAAAGGCATAAAAAAAGTCACGAAAGCAGACATATTCAAAGAAACTAAAGTAACAAAGAAGATAGAAAGAGACGATCCTGACAAGACTGACGACGAGGAATGTTTTGTAGCGAGCGGTTCTTCTTCTGGAGGAGAGCTATTCATAAGTGACAGTGAAGATGAAGAGAATATGCTGGACGACAATTTCCCACCGTTATCTCGAAGACCAAAACCCGACGACTATGTTATAGTTCTTCTGAAAACTGAGAAGAACAGTCAATATTATTATATTGCAAAGATATTGGAAGAAAATGAAGATGATGACGGGTTTTTTCTTTCATATCTGAAACTCAAAAGTAAATATTTCCAGAAATTTTCTGAACCACTTCTGCCTGATCTAGCTGGAGTAAAAAATACTGATAAAAATATGTATTGCCTAGGCCAAAAATTCAAGGCAGTAGTCGTCGCACAGCTACATTTACAGCCGGTTTCCTGGGGGCTGATTAGATTTATTAATCGCTACGATCAAATTAAACTACGATTAAGCACGATTTGGGTTTCCTGAGCGACAATCAATTCAGTTGACCAACAGATCAAATCAGGTAACAAATGAAACGTCAAACGACATGACAAACTGTATTTGGGATTCCTGAGGAATTATTAGGCATTAATCACTGTTCAAAATCAATTTTGAAACGTCAAATCGCGTTGTTAACAAATCGTAGAAGATCGACGAATTAACTTAATTTGTTTGCTTGAAAACTGGTGATATTTGTGATAGTCTTCATGTCTTCGCTTTCCGAACTCTCATCTAGTGATGGTGAAGTGCCCCAACGACGCGCGGCTGCTAGAACTAGACGCTCAAGGAGGACAATGAACCCTATGAAGAGTTTGATGAAGAGGAGTTTCGAACTCGGTTCCGGGTCCCGAAGGCAGTGATTGTCATGATTGTGGGCCTGATTGGGACTCAGATTATACCCTATACAATCAGGCGCAATGCCATCAGCGTTGTGGAGCAAATTCTGCTTACAATTAGCTTTTACGCAACTGGGGCCTTCCAGATAACTGTGGCGGACAACATAAGAATCCATAAGACAACGGCCTGTCGGATTATAAAGGTGTCCGTCCGCTGCAATTGCCCAGCTGAGACCTGACTTTATAAAAATGCGCGAACCCTAGAAGAAATAAATGGCGTGAAGACAGGGTTTTACAACATCGGTGGCTTTCCCAATATTGTAGGTGCTGTGGATGGTACCTACGTTAAAATACAATCTCCAGGCGGTCCACGAGCTGAATTATACCGAAATAGAAAAGGATATTTTTCATTAAATGTTCAGGCAGTGTGTGACCATTTACTTAAGATCATTGATGTGATATGCAGGTGGCCTGGCTCTGTGCATGACACCTCAATTTTCAATGACTCCCACATAAGAGCTGATTTTGAATCTGGGCGGTATGGGAACAGTAGAGCGAACAGGCCGACAACCGTTCCCATATAGTGACAAGGAACACTGTAGATAGATGTTTTGGGGTGTTGAAGAGCAGGTTTCCATGTCTCTCTATGGGCCATAGAGTAAAATTGCAAACAGCAATGAATATTATTGTAGCTTGCTGTATACTCCACAATATAGCAATAAGTGAGAACCACATTATTGATGGAGAAAATGAAGCCCCTATGAACCTAGTCAACCTAGACCAGCCGGAAACACCACATGCTCCTAATGAAAACACCTCAGTACGTGCATCCTTGCTATTGACACATTTCAACAATTAGGTAAGGAAGTTTTATTAGTTCATGCTATACAATAGTAACACATGACATGGCATGATGAGCCATATGCCTGTGACCCATCTAGTCTAGGGTTTCACTGTTGCTTGTCATGCAGGTGATGCAGGTGGTTCGAATCTCAGTGCTGACCATGTACTCGGAGCCAGCATGGTGGCCAGCCAATATTGCTCAGTCTTACTCATATCCAGGTGCCTGTGCCCCGGTGGTGACATTAATAGACTAGGTACATTTACTTTTACTTCTTTTAATAAATTAAGTAAGCCGCCCATATATGCCCAGAACTATTTTTTTATTTGGTACCTCCAACACCTACTGTTTCGAAAACGAAACAAAAATTGGCGCTTTCGTTGCAGTTCATCAACTAGTACATTTCGCTCGAAAAGTGCATCTTGCTGCCATCTATGTCAAGATTAAGGTACTTCCCTCTAATTGTGATTGAATATTTAGGACTACCGCCATTTTTTTTCGGTAATGAGTCAGTGCAAGTTGTGAATTGATTTAGATACGTGGAAATCATGGCGTCTGCAACAAAAAAGTAAGTAACTTTGCAAATTAACATAAAGGTCAGGCCGCAAAAAATTGTCAATTTTTTTGCGTTACGTTTCTGTCCTTTTTTACGCAACAACTTGTAGTGGAAATATTTCTAACTTAATCTAACGTAACCATATTTTCAAGTATTCAATTAAAACATAGATATCTAGGCTATGTATTAACAGTAAGTTTGTGCAAAAATACATATTTGTAACTTGCTTTATTGGCCGTTAAAAATTAAAAATGCTTTACTATTGTGTGACATTTTTTTTTGTGTTATGACTTTTTACCCCAAGCCTACTATTTTAACAGCTAGGGTAGAAGTTGGTTGGATGATCCTGGCAACCCCATTATCCATAGACAATAAAAAAGTAAACTGCCATATTCTTTTTTGTCAGCACGAGGATTTGAGTCACACGTTGTCGCGCACGTCTATTTCGAGAAAAAAATATTAAGTGTGTTTTCTGAGGTAAGAAATAAATATTTTTTTACTATTCAACCATAATTGTTAGCGGCGGTTTATGTAGTTTCATTTAAAGTATTCATCAGCGCCTAATTCTAGAAAACAACCGAGTTATAACCTAAAATTTGTGCGAAAATTTTACTATTGTGATACTATTGTGTTACTTTTGTGTCACTCTTGTGATACTATTGTGTTACTATTGTGTTACTATAACGCAAGTTATTGTGTGATGTAACACAATAGAGCTATAAAGTCTTGTTTATAACGGTAGCCTGGTCAAATTAAGGAATTCAGACCAAATATTTCGTCTAGTTTTGAAAATTGGTAGAGTTCATCTTTGAAGTGCCCCGATTAATATACTAAAAAAGTCCCCGAAGGAGGGGGGTGAGCCGGTGGTGCGGGGTGGGAAAAGTTTTATTTTCCCGTATCTCAAAAACTATCAGAGATATCTATTTAATCACTCATTCTTTAATACTCATTATTAAATTGTCTAAAAATTGTGATTTTTGCTGTGGAAATATTAATTTCTGGTAATAATTTTGTGTTATTTTGAAAATTGGTACACTTGGTATGGAAGGTCATCCGGCGCACATAAGGCCCGATAGCCAATTTACGATGACAAAAATAGAATTTCATAATGACGTTAAACTTAACGAAAGTACTCGCTACAGGTAGTCGGTTAACCGGTCCATAAAACTACACTCACAAAAAACCTGGAAATGAACACAATATAGCCCGTAATAGCGCCTTATCTCTATTGTTTTCGCGCCGCAAACATAATCAGTTGCACCCAACATATCAAGGAGTAACTACGTCTGTTTTCTTATACAGTGCTTAAAAGTTGTGAAGTTTTTGACATGGAAACTGAATCGTCAGGTATGTACCTCTAAAATTTGAATACCTATATGTCTATTCTCCTAATAAATCAAACAGAACAAAAGTAAAACGTGGAGGACTTTTTTCACAAAAAAAAATATATAGTTATTTTTCATAGATTCAAAAAAAGTTCCGTCGAGTACGGCTACATTTTATAATTCCTTAGAGACTACAACCCCTAAGGAATGCAAGCAACCATAAATCAACTCCCCATATTTCCCCCTTTGTTAACGCGAGGCACTTCTTTCCAGGTAGTCGCCCTGACCCCATTTTGCAGGAGAAGAAGTTTCACAGAAATGAACTGTTTTTAGTTTTAAAAGATGAACGTTTTTTTTAAATTATCGTCATCAAAGTGCAATGAACGATTAGTGCAATATATAATGGACAAGTCAAATGTAATGAACCCAAGTGGAACATGGCTCAAAGAGATAAAAGACGTCGTCAAAGTGTTTGTGTCAAAACTTTTACTTCAGTGGCGTAAATGTAAATATATGGCCGATCGGTTTAGCGAAAAGCACTCAAAATGGCTGAGTGAAGAAGTGAAATTGCCAGAAATACCTAGTACACCATCACAACGATCTTCTTCCGACAAAAGACGTGGAAGGCCAAGAAAATCATATGAAGTTAGTTCAGAACGCACCAAGAAGAGACGACTTCAGCCCACTGTCTCCAGTTTAAGTCCCAAAAGGCTTTGTTTAGCTGCTGAATCAAGTCTTGTAAAGTGCGGCAAAAGAACAGCGGCAAAAGTTATAAAACTTGCATTGAATTCTTCTCCTAAGCAGCTGAAAAGAATGAAAGTTGCTCAGTCATCATTAGCACAAGTTACGGGATACAGTACTGAAGAAGCTTTAGCACTGATAGTAGACCTTGGCTTAACAAAAGAAGACTATAAACATATGCGTTCAGGTGCAAAAAAAAGGGGAGCCGATATTTATCCTTCTTACCAATCGGTAGCAGAAGAAAAAAAAAAGTGCTATCCGCCAAACTTGAGAATTTCCGAGACCGAAGCGGTTGTACCAGTACAAGATCTTGTAGACCACACTGTAAAGAGACTGGCACAAATACAGTCAACAGTTATTTTAGATAACCTGGCAGACGACAACGACACTGTAAAGGTTTATTATAAGTGGGGCTTGGATGGCAGTGGAGGCCACAGTATCTACAAGCAAAACTTTTCCAACAATTCAATGTATGCGGATTCCAACATTATATTATGCACTATTGTGCCATTGGAAATATCGGAAGGAAGAGAAAAGACAAAAAAAAATATTTTGGAAAAATTCGTCCCCATCTTCCACCAGGTACTACCGACCTATTTCATTCAAAATCAAAAAGGAAAATGACAAAAATACGAAAGATGAATACAAGGAGATTAACGAGCAAATAAGACAGTTGCAGCCAACCACAATTGTCTTAGGAGAGAGGACATTGAATTTTAAGCACAATATCATTTGCTCAATGTTAGACGGAAAAACGGTGAATGTTTTGACTGAAACTAAAAGCACACAAGCGTGTAATGTTTGTGGTGCCACACCCGTAAACATGAACGACTTAGAAAACGTTAAGAAAAGAAAATGTAACGAAGAAACATACAAATTTGGTATTTCAGTTCTACATGCTCACCTGAGATGTTATGAGTTTTTTTACATATTTCATACAAATTGGACATTCAGCAATGGCAAGCCAGAGGCAAAGAGGGAAAGGAAAAGGTTAAAGAAAGGAAAAACAAAATTTGTAAAGACTTTTATGATAAAATGGGGCTAGTGGTTGATCAACCGAAACAAGGTGGGGGGAACAGTAATGACGGCAATACGGCTAGAAAATTCTTTAGAAACGCGGAAATGGTTTCTGAAATCACAGGACTTAACCAAGAATTGATTAAACGATTTTCAATTATTTTATGTACTATTTCATGTGGACATTATATAGACTAACAAAAGTTCAAGGAATATTGCCACGCTACAGCTGAAATGACAGTTGCTCTATACGGATGGTACAAGATGAGTGCGACCGTACACAAAATTCTTATTCACGGAGCTGATATTATAAAATCCTTGCCATTGCCTGTGGGTCAGCTTTCCGAAGACGTGATTGAAGCCAGTCACAAGGAATATAAAAAAATTAGGCAATATAACTCTAGAAAGACATCTAGAATTAATACCAACACAGATATTGTCCACTGGATGTTGGCCTGTAGTTTCGTTGTCCCCACAGCCTCTGTCCCCAGTGAATGGGGACAACGAAACTGTAATAAAATAATTATTTTTTATGCCCGTTGTCCCCATCGGCTCTTTACACATTCAGTGGGGACAACGAAACTATAATAAATTAATGAAATAGTTTCCTGTTGTCCCCACTAGCCATTTTCTAGTGAAATGGGGACAAGAAAACTTCATAAAATAATAAAAAAAAGTTCCGTTGTCCCCATCATCAAACGAAACTTCAAAATCCTTTTTATGATATTTATTTTTAATTGTGCCTATCTATATTCTATATCCTATTCACTTCCAAATACTTCCAATCACATTTATACGCACCTCAGCAGATAAAATTTAACCCTGATAGTGCTGATGTCACTCCCAAAAGTGTTATTAATAGCTAAATACCATTTAAAAAAGGAAGAATTAATAAAAATCGGTGTCATTGTGTCCGTCGACTACGTTTTACATAGGCGTGAAAAAAATATCAAAACCATACGCGATGCTAATGCAAAATATACAGGGTGACATTTAATTGGCTGACCATATTTTGAGGAATGATACCATCATAGTAAATAACTTTCCCCTAAGAAACATAATGGTCGCAAATGAAAAGAAAATGGGTATAGTAACTTGTAATTTAAACAAATAAATGATTTATAACAAATAAATGATTCATATGCGACCATTATGTTTCTTAGGGGAAAGTTATTTATCATTTCTCAAAATATGGTCAGCCAATTAAATGTCACCCTGTATATTTTGCATTAGCATCGCGTATGGTTTTGATATTTTTTTCAAGCCTATACAATACAAACAGTTTACTATCATTCCCCAAAATATAGTCAGCTAATTAAATGTCACTCTGTATACATTACTTACACCGGATGAGAAAACAAAAGGCCGATATGTAACACCCATAATGTCGGCGTTTAACAAAGAACATGTTTTACAATAATATATTTCGTGAATTTTAGTTCTAAGAAAATATGTCGTTGACTTGACTACTCACTAACAATGTTATGTTAGGCCTGCGCGCCTCCACCAACACCGTCGTGTGCGCCGCGCGATCTTGGCTCGGGAGTCCCATCCATCGACAGTGGCTCCAATATCAAACAGTGAGGCCTTCTGCCTAAAATTCTTAATATCTTTCTTGCTTGTTTGTTTTATAATGTACCTATACCACCCTATCAGTATTTTTGTTACTTAGCTTTATATTCACTGATCTCAAACTAGACTGATATTTATATTTTAGTAAGTACCTATAATGTTATCCACTAATATGTGAATTTACTTTTTGATGTGTTTTATGTTTTTGTGTTAGTTTATAAGATATGGAAATTTTATTTCTGGAATAAAGTTATATTATTATTATTATTATTGTTAGTGCAAAGCCTTCATTGGCTCATTCAAAATCCCACTCCTGGATTTTTGAACATCATTTTCGCACAGCACTTCTTACTGGAATTTCTTAGTGTGTTTGTGGACTCAGTGTGTGATTGGTGTTGCCGAAATTTTAAAAAGGAGAAAATGTAAGTAAATTCATATTTTTATAATGTATCTATCTAGATACCTGCCATTCCTATTGTATAGACTTTGGACACATTATTATAGGAAAATTGTCAGAACAATCAGAAAAGAGCGCGGAAAGCGAGGCCACATTGTGAAATATGCCACAGAGATTCCCTGCAGCTCTTCATATTATGTTTATACGAAAATGGGTGCTAATACTACCTAATTAAATTATTATTATTTTATTATCAGCAGTATCAATAATGTCACAAGCGGGTACTTCGAGAGGAATAAGTGATTTGGAGTATATACAGAGAAAAGGAGGTACAATACTTTTACACGCTGGACACCAATTCACCAAAAAAGCAACGTTCAAAAACGGAAACATACTATGGGAATGCCACTTGCGAAAGAAAACCAAATGTACTGGCAGAATGAAGATTAATGAAGTAAGTTACTAGTTAGTTACTAGTTTTGATTTATTGATTTGATGCTTAAAACGTTGTTATCTTCATGCAATATTTATCTACCGTAAATAAACATGAAATTGAAGTTATGTACAATAAATACAATATGTGATATTTGGTATTGTATTTATTGTATGAATTGTTTTATTTTAACTCTTGTTGCGCTAGTTAATAAAAAGGCTTAAAGAAATATGATTTATTAACTTTTAATCCGATGATGATAGTACAATGGGGACAACGGCACTACAAAACTTAATATACCCGTTGTCCCCATAGGCTGTATCCCTACAATGGGGACAACGGTACTTCAAAAAATGTATATCCCGTTGTCCCCATTGGCTTTATACATACGAATTCATACGATGGGGACAACGGCACGGAAAAAAAATGGCGTTCCGTTGTCCCCACGATGGGGACAGAGACAATGGGGACAACGAAACTACAGGGATGTTGGTATCCTCAGACCCTGTTACAGTCAATGACACGGTAGCGTACGGTCTATAACTTCAAAATTAAACATCTAGGTAAGGCAAGGGTACTATTTTCGTATTCAGTGATGAAGATTCTATAGTGCATAGGGGTCAGATGCATTTCCGAAAATTTTGACTTTTTTCGTATGTGCCGCCTCTAAAGTGATATGAGTATGGGTCAAAGCAGCAGGTAACATGAATTGCTGGGGCCGCAGCATCAGCATCCAAGCTGGGGCCGAATTGCCAGAAACCTACAGCTCACGTTCTCACGGAACGGTACCTAGAACGCCTAGAATAAACATACTTCTTGTAGAATTATCTGCTTTGTTGCCATGCAGCGGTCACCCGCATCTCATAGGCCGTACACCGCTTTGCCACTTTTGCATAATGTGAGCATGACGCTGGACTGCAGCGCAGCATTCATAGCGGGCACTCACAAGATCCACTAGTGCTATAATTGTAGTTCTTTTTCAAACAGGAGTACTAAAGTGGGATGATACCTAAGTGCGACGTGTATCTAAATATCGGCTGACGTGGTCTCAGCATTGCTTTTACACGAGTTAAATACCTTATCACTAAGTCGCCCGATAACCTAACAGTTTCTCGTTTTGGAGAAACCCAGTCTATTTTGTTTATATCTTCTGTGTTATCAGTATTCGGTCAAGAAGCACATACTAGTTGTTTCACCCTACTAAAACTGCATCCGATCTGCATCATTGTCGTTGTTAAGACACGTTCTTATCGCGCACACAATGCCGTATGTGCTTAATAGGTATGTTTTACCTGTATACTAAAGGTACAAACTTTTGAACTGGTTTTCCCTGTGAATGCCCGGCATTTATATTATGGTGTTGCGAGCTAAGACAATGCATCGAGTACAGCAATTAAACGTTGTGATCGATGTCCCAAATTGGTAGCGTAATTTTTATCGTAGGTATGAGATACGATCTATAGTGACTATGTGAACACGTGAGTGACTCCCGGGGCCCCAGTATGGGAGCGCAGGATGAATTGTAAATCGCCTATTTTCATAAGGATGAAAGTTTGACTGACGTGGTCCAAGAATATTTTAATATTCACTCGTTTATTTAAGGAATGATCCAATTACCGCGCCGAACGATAACCCGCACGCGAGGTTGTGGGAATTCCAAATTGATATTATCCCTATATTGTTTTCTTTATTCGGTACGATAAACAACTGGAGTGGTATAAATTGCTATGCGGGCAGTCAGTCGCTAGACACTACACGGTCAACATTACCGCAAGAACATCATATAGACTTAGGAGTCCCGTGACATCCATCCAGAACTCAAGATGCAGTCCCAAGACAGAATACTCAGTTTCCCGGTGGACACCTTCACGAGGCGCGGGCCTTCTATACCCGAGGAGGCCCCTTTCAGCCCCGGCGAAATTCTGCAATTCAACAAAGCATACAAACAGTTTCTTCAGGCGGAACGACAGCTGGACGACCTGACTTTCCTTAACGGGAAGCCATGCCCCGTCCGCTACAACTTTGATCCGACGAGGCCAGAAGAAGATCGGCTGCTGGTGAACTGGGACTGGCTCATGCCCTTATTTTGGGGGCCGCCGCCTGGTGAGAGGGATCTCGTCAGGCTGCCCACTATACTGGAGTTTGTTGAAACGAAGATTCGCTTTTCGAAGTGCAAGGCGGTCGCCGGGGACACCTGCTCCTGCGGCAAGAGGCCTAATGTAGTGGTACCACCGGGACGTGAGTGCAGGATCCCACAGCACTTTCATCATTTCTGCACGGCGCACGTCTCTGCGTGGATAACCAAGTACATGGTCCCGGCGATTCTGCTGAAATAATCCCAAGAAATCTTCAGAGAGGTCATCCAGAAAGTGCATGAAGGTGATCCGCAAATCCTCGAATACTATTCGACGGGTGACCGGACGGACACAGAAATGTTGCTGCACTCGGCTCGCAAAATCAGTGATAATAGTGCTAAATAGTGCAGCAGCATGTGTAGTTCGCTTATTAAAATAAATATTTGTGTTTATAATATGTTTACTTTTTTTTTCTTGTACCCCTATGAGTGTAGGATAATGGAGAGTTATGCAGATAAGGTACTGAGATCATTCCCTCTGACGTTGCTTCAAGTTGAAATTTAGTTTCTCTCGTGACCACTCTATGTTAGATACAATCAAGTCAAGCTTGCACCAGATGTAACGGCTAGGTAACGTGCTACTAGCCGCTGCATAGCACGTCACATCACCAACGCAGATAAGTTGCAAGGCGTGATGATTAGCGTTATGTGCACATGGGATGCAAAGCTCCGTTATCACAAACTATGCTTGGCATATGCTTATCATATGTCTTGAGCAAGGTCTGAGTGTGCATTCGCCTCTGACTACGTGTATCTGCGACGTTTAGGTATGGAGCCGACCATACAGGAATATGAGACGTCTAAATAAGGTTTTTCTTAACTTTATATCCATGAATAACTGCATGTAAGCCGCAAACAGTATTATGACAAAGACTGGCGGCAATTGGCGTTACATCTATAACTCCTTATGAACCGATAATACGTATGACCACATGGCACGCTATCGTTTAAATATGGAACAAACTATGTGTCACTACTCAAAAGATAGGTAAATATGGTAAGACGACGGGACCTTCATCGAAATATTATGTAATGGAAACACGACAGAAGTGAGAGTTCTCCAGAAGAAATAATCGACACAGCAAAATATCGTTTCAGCGTTTTATTCGCCTCAAGCGTACAACAATGTCTGCCCCACCAAAAATCATATTCGCTCCTACGCTAGTTCACAAATTACACACCGATACTGTACTTCCTTCCAACTGAATAACAATTAATAATAATACAATCTTAATAAATGCTATGACAACATTAGTGTCGTTTATAATTACTAATCTGAATATTGCTGAAGTTATTTTATGTTTAAACATACCAGCCTATTATTTTATTTTAAAAAGAATATAAACTTAACGACATGTAGTACTGAAAGGTGCCGCAGGGCGGCACCAGTAGCGACACACTGACCCAAAGTAAAACCAAAAGTACTTTAATTATTAAATTCAAACTAATATCTTAATTTATGCATTCCTTAAACAATACCTGTAATTATTATAATTAATCAAGTATTTAGTAACTCAAATTAATGTTGGTTGGTGGCGCCGTTGTTGGAGGTGATGTTAGGACGATAACACTCGGCCATCCTGCATAGGCCTTGACCCACGGCCTCCATCCGATAAGATTTTCAGCTTTCCTGTTGCACCAGCATCCTGAAATAAAATTTTCACACAGTACATATTGTTTATATTTGGAAAAATATTATCATTAAGTATGTGAATGGGCTTTGATCACACAGCCAGCCAAAAAGTCACACAGCGCGGGGTTTGATCACACAGCCTCTCCGAAATGTAATTATGGAGTCACACAGTCTCCAATTGAAGCAGAGATATCACACAGATTCACACAGTTAGTTAATGGTTTATAAACTGAGCACACAGCCTCCCCGAAATATCAGGAGTCACACAGTCCAATTGAAGTAGCGATATCACATAGAAAGTTTATGGACTGATGGAGTCACACAGTCTCCAATTGAAGCAGAGATATCACACAGATTCACACAGTTAGTTAATGGTTTATAAACTGAGCACACAGCCTCCCCGAAATATCAGGAGTCACACAGTCCAATTGAAGTAGCGATATCACATAGAAAGTTTATGGACTGAGGAGCACACAGCCTCGCCGAAACTTAAGGAGTCACACAGAATTTTGTTGAACTCGAGGTAAGTATATCTTACATAAAAGAAAACTTTTGTATCATAAGATTTATGTATTTAATTTCTTTCTATATAAGTATTAACAATTTCACATATACTCAGGTACTTATATTTTCTTTTTATGCTTAGGTTCTAGTATGTATAATTATTACTCTATTGTTTATGTTTATCTGGTACGTATGAGTATCTATTCAAATAATTTAATTTTTTGCAACTTAACCATTGATATTCTATATGCACACACATTCCAAATTGATTTCATATTATTCACACAAAGCATGCTGGGACGGATTGAAATTGAGAGCACACAGTTTTAATTTCTTAGCTTTCCAGTAAATCAACCAAATCATCGCGATCTACTTCATGGTCACTACCTGAAGTATCGTCATCTCCAGACATAACAGTTTTGTAAGGACGTAAAGTTTCACCACGCACTACTGCACTAAACTTTCTATATCCTTTCATCCCTTTAACACTACTGATTGTATACCGGTCTAACGAGTGTTCGGCCTTACAAACTCTATACGGACCCGTGTATAAACCATCAAGTTTCCTTGTTATCTTAGCCCTGGGATCTCTCGCTACTCCACCCTTCCACAAAACAAGCTGCCCTACATTATACTTCTGACACTTTTTGTGTTTAGCATCAAAACGAGACTTCATAAGGGTCATGTTCCTATCAATACGTAGCTTGGCCTGTTTTCTCCTTTGCTGCAACTGTCGCTGCATTGTTTCTGAGTCCTGAGGCTCACCTGTAGGTATAGCCGGGAAGCGACTATTAGAATGACCGAACATAAGACTAAAGGGTGATTCACCTGTCGTGGCATTTGGGGTATTGTTGATTCCCCATACAACATCTGCCAACTTATTGTCCCATGTGCACTCAGACTGTGTCATTGTATTAAGTCCATTCAACAAAGTTCTGTTCACGCGTTCAACTTGTCCATTGGACCGCGGGCTAGCTATAGCGTTCAGAACATGCTTGAACTGCGTTTCCTGTGCGAATTGCTTAAAGTATCGGCTGGTGAAAGCCTTGCCCCTATCTGTAATAATTCTCACAGGATTGCCGAACAAGGTAAATACCTCTTTTAGAAGCCTTATCGTCTCAATGGAACTGCAACTTTTCGTGGCTTTAGCAAAAACGAATTTCGTGAATGAATCTATGATCACCAGAACATACGTATGCCCCTTTCGTGTCTTTACGAAAGGACCTAGATGGTCGGCATGCAGAGTATGCATTGGAATGGCTTGCTTCTCTATCGGGTGTAACTCTCCCTCTACCCTACCATAATTACCTTTACCAAATGCGCACTGTAAACAGGAATTTACGTATTTCCGAATAAACCTAGTCATTTTCGGGAACCAGAACTGTGCTTTGATCGCCTGCTCACATTTGTCAAAGCCTGGGTGTCCTATCTGATCATGGAGCTTTTGCAAGAGACCATACTTAGCTAATTTTGGAATAACAAAGCGATCACCTGCCACAGTTTTTCTATACAAAATACCTTCCTTCTCTATGTAATTTGCTGAGATATCAGGGTTAATATCATCGGATCGTAGTTGGGTAAGTATGCTCTGAATATTATCATCCTGCATTTGTAGAGTCATAAGCCAGTCAGAGTTGTCAATTTAGTACATGATTTGAAACAGGGTTCCTGCTTAGGGCATCTACATGCTTCATTCTTTCCCCAGCCCTGTATTCAATGTCGAGATCAAAGTCCTGGATGGTAAGCCACCAGCGGGCAATGCGGGGAATGAGGTCCTTTTTGGTCAACGTAGCACGTAGAGCACTGCAGTCGGTGACTACCCTAACTGGTATCCCAATCAGGTAAATACGGAAGCGCTTAAGAGATTCTACCACAGCTAAGGTTTCAAGTTCATAGCTGTGGTAGAGACTTTCCTCTTTTGTCGTTACCCTACTGAAATAAGCGATAGGCTTCAAACTCCCATCCCTTTGATATTGCATTAGTATGCCCCCAAGACCTAACTTGCTCGCATCCGTGTGAAGTTCAGTCTTAGCGTCTTTGTCATAAATAGCTAAAACTGGCTTTTCGATCAGTCGCTGTTTCAAAGTTTGGAATGCATTTTCCTGCTCTACACCCCAACTCCACTCGACGTCTTTTCGAGTAAGTTCCGTTAAGGGTCGCGCAATCTGAGCAAATCCCTGAATAAACTTCCGAAAATACGAGGTCAGTCCTATAAATTGTCGAATCTCGTGGACATTACGAGGACGAGAGTAATTAGCTACGCAGTTCAGTTTAGCTTGTCCTGGTTGTATAGTACCGGCCGTAATTTCATGTCCTAGATATGTGGCAGTATTTTTGAGAAATGAACATTTTTTCAAGTTTAACTTCAGTTTGGCATCTGTCAAAAGTTGTAAGACTTTTTCTAAAAGATCAAGACCCTCCTCTACTGTAGTAGTAGGTATCATGACGTCATCCAAATATAGAGCTATATCCCTACTTACTCTACCTAGAGTCATTTGAATAAGTCTCGAAAATACCGCCGGAGCATTGGCGAGGCCGAATGGCATTTTAAGGAATTCAAACTGGCCTGATGGTGTTACGAACGCAGTTTTACTTATCGATTCTTCCTCTATAGGTACTTGATAGTAGCCCTGGGCGAGATCAAGAGTCGTAAAGAATGTCTTTCCTGCTAAACGAGTCACTTGATCTTCAATATGAGGAAGAGGGTATCGGTCCTTAACCGTGCGCGCATTCAACGCCCTATAATCTACGCATAGCCTATAATCTCCTCCTTTTTTTCTTACAAGAACGACAGGACTAGCGTACTCTGACATCGATTCGCGAACAACACCAGCATTTAAGAGATCTTGCACTTTCTCGTTAACTATTTCACTTTCTTTATGGGACAATCGATAGGGCTTACAATAAACCGGCTGATTACTAATCGTTTGGATGCGCATCTTTATTAAATCTGTGCATCCCAAATCTTTGGTATCCTTCGCAAACGACTTATCATATTTCTCAAGCAACTTGAACAATTTAGTTTTGTTTTCCTCGGAAATATCACCCATATCTACCTCAGAAATATCGATACCATTTCTACCATCATCAACAGTACTGGAATCATGGATAGAAAATACTTCTACCCCGCAATCATGTGTTTGTTGTGTCAAACGGTCAGCACGAGCTATCAATCTGTTCTTGGCCCACATAATGTCTTCACTACCTAAGTTGATTATTTGAAGGTACGATTTGTTAGTGCAAATCACAGTCTCGGTTATGAAATAGGACGTACGGCCCAATTCAAAGCAAACTGGATGTGTCAAAAATGTGTGCTCTCCTCCATCAGTGCAATCCACAACCACTTCAACGTAAACACTACTCTTTTTAGGTATGATTACGTCACATTTTAGGTATACAGGGTATTTGGATACAAAATCAACAGAATTCAACTGAATATCACACAGCAGCGGCGAAAATATGTGGGTAGGCAGGAAGTTCACTGACGTGTCTGTTGTAAACAGGCTCACATTATTTTCATTTATCATTGGTTGACCTATGATAAGATCGATATCCGGCAAGTCACAGTCGGTTACCTCCACATTACCTCGTAATTGCAGGTTATCAATGACGGCAATAATTGCAGTTGTGCCCAATGAGTGTGTGCAGCTACCTCCAAAAGCTTTCATAATGACAGATGAGGGTTTAATTTCGAGCTGTAATTCGTCTGCTGCAGCAAGGGTCAATATGTTAAGCTTACTGCCCGTGTCTATATAAGCACACAGCGGATGACCATCTACCAATACTTGGCGTCTATACAGATCATGATAAATGTTATAAGTGATTGCCCAAACATTACCCACCTGTCGAGTCTGTAGCTGCGTGTTGCCGGCCCTGAACCAGCAAGTCGCCGAGGTATGGCCCGTACGTTGACAGGACTCGCAGCGCTGAAGCATCCGGCAATCCCTCGCTTCATGTCCAGGACGACGGCATTGGTAGCAAATCTTCGGCAGCAGGCTCTGCGATGTCACTGGAGCAGGGGCGGCGTTGGTGTTCCCTCGCTTCCACGTTGACTTTCCTTTGTCGGTCGATGTTCTCGCTGCTTCTACTTGCTTGTAATTTTCTAACGATGATAGATAGCCATAATACAGGTTTTCAGGCGTCTCGCAATTGTAGGCTTTGGCGTTAGCCCTCAATTCTGCCGGTAATCCCCGAATAATGCATGAAATTGCATTTTTGCCATCTATGTTGCACTTCTTCAAAAGTGAAAGCTTCGCGTGATAGAATTTTGTCATGGTCTCTGATTCTTGCTTGACTCTTGCTAGCATAAGTTCCAATCGGTCCACGTAGTCCGTCGAACGAGGAAATGCAGTCATGAGAGTTTCTTTCCACTCAGCCCAGGTTAAATTGTAGTCTTCGAGATCTTCGTACCAACTGCGTGCTGCACCTCGAAGACGTAGCTGCATGATGAACTGGCGGTCAGTACTTTTCCACCCATAAATATTCCCAAGTTGATCTATCTTATGCAACCATCCTGTAATATTGCTGCTAGCATCATCTGGATAGAATTTCGGTACTAACTCTGCATCAGCAGTTGTAACCCGGCGTCGCTTACGTGAATGGTTATTGTCTTCATCAGAAGAAAAAAAATCTTCGTTTTCATGTTCACTTGACGAAGTTTCTTCGCGCCATTTTCTTTTTCTTCGGCAGCCCAATCCATTTATGTAAGGGCCCGACATCGTTGCTTCTTTGTTTTAGTGGGTGTTTGTCCGTATCCCACTTCTGAAGTGTAATGGAAACACGACAGAAGTGAGAGTTCTCCAGAAGAAATAATCGACACAGCAAAATATCGTTTCAGCGTTTTATTCGCCTCAAGCGTACAACAATGTCTGCCCCACCAAAAATCATATTCGCTCCTACGCTAGTTCACAAATTACACACCGATACTGTACTTCCTTCCAACTGAATAACAATTAATAATAATACAATCTTAATAAATGCTATGACAACATTAGTGTCGTTTATAATTACTAATCTGAATATTGCTGAAGTTATTTTATGTTTAAACATACCAGCCTATTATTTTATTTTAAAAAGAATATAAACTTAACGACATGTAGTACTGAAAGGTGCCGCAGGGCGGCACCAGTAGCGACACACTGACCCAAAGTAAAACCAAAAGTACTTTAATTATTAAATTCAAACTAATATCTTAATTTATGCATTCCTTAAACAATACCTGTAATTATTATAATTAATCAAGTATTTAGTAACTCAAATTAATGTTGGTTGGTGGCGCCGTTGTTGGAGGTGATGTTAGGACGATAACAATTATTACAGGCTGCCGGCCGAACGTAAGTAGATCCAGCGTATTACGGCAACCCACGTTTAGTTGGCACTGTCTTGAAATATTCGGGAAAACCCGTGCTATATTCATTTTATGATCTGTATCCGACTGGCGGCGTGTATTTCAAAACGAAATCAAAACTGATGAGTGACCATAGAAAATTACCGGCACATACACGTGTGCTTCATACATGTATACACCTCACTTATACTTAAGATTTGTCATTGTATAGCTTACAGGTTTGGTTAGACTATAATGATGTACAAAACATCATTCTAAATATGTATACTTTTCATGATTCCTGTAATGTTAGGACTATGGTATGACAGATACCTTACCTAAACACTGCACCGTACCTACCTATCGCTGCATAGCATGTCGCGGTGCCCCTCTATCGTGTTACAAAGTGTAGTGACCACGGTTATCTATGCATGGATGTAGATTGTACATCTTAGTGGATAGAACTAGTACAATATATTATTATATTTCGTCGCATCATTCGAAGATACAGTTAACATAGGTAGTGTCTTTAGCCTACACGAGGAAATCGCACGTTTAGAGAATCGATTTAATTTGAATCGATTGGTTTTTGTTTTTTTTTTGTTTGCCACACCCGCTTCCAGCTGTCAAACTGTCAGTCGGCCCATGCTTCATTCTTTTCCTGTGCGAGGCAGCGTTCGCACGTGCCTTAGAAAATTCATCGTGATTATTATGCCGAAAAGGAAAAATGAAGAAAAAATCAAATTTTATAAAAGAAAAATCCGAAAAATGGAGCAGGAGCAGCGGAAATATAATCGAATTATTTATTCTTCATCCGAAGACTCCGATAAAGATTCAGGTTAGTAAAGTTTCGTTTATTCAGTGATAATGTTACAATAGCGCTTAACTATTCCACCTGGAGGTTGACCGTGTGTCATCACGAAGGTAGTTCTTGCCGGGAGGTTAACCGTGTGTTAACACAAAGGTATTTCGGAATCGTTCAAGGAACGATTTCGTTTTAAGCGCATGTGTATCGAGATCGAGAAAATAAAGGCCTGGAGGTGGATCGTGTATCCTCACGAAGGCAGTCACGCATAATAATATCCTCCAAATTACTAAGAATAATTGGTTTGCTTTTTTTTCTCGTCTACCCTCAAATAAGTAACATTCGTTATTTTTCTTGGTTTTAGACCGCGAAAATAACGACAATATGGTTTAAGATATTTATTTCTCAAAAAGAATTATACAATTCACTTACTTGAGAAACACTTAGTTAGGTAATAAAATAAATAATAGCTAACCGACAGGCGCAAAAGAAAACAAAAATAAATATCTAGGGTAGTCCTAAAAAGAATGCGTAAATAATGAGATGAATTAACGAATCAGTGTTGATGCTCGCAAAGGGTGTGTTTACATTATCATATTTATTGTAAGTAAGAAAGAAATTTAGTTATGAAGAGAGTTATAAATGTGACTTTTAAGTAGGGTTTTGAAAATAGGTAATGATTTCGCTTGTTTAATTGGTTTTGGAAGTTTGTTGTACAAACGTGCACCCTCAGCTACTATACTCCTATTGCCATAGTTTGTCCTGTGATGTTGTATAATAATGTTGTTAGCTTGTCTTGTAAAGCGACTTTGTAGATTTCTTTTTTTTGTGAAGGTTATTTGAGTGTGAATATCTTTCGTTAAGATTTTTCGTATGAGTATACATGTATTGTATTGATATGTTTGGGTTATATTAAACAGTTTTGTTTCAGTGTATATTTTATTCGTGTTTGTTAAATAGTCATAGCCAAAAAGCGTTTTGATAAGTTTATTTTGAGCGATTTGCAATGTACCTAGAGTAGTTTTTGATGCCGAGCCCCATACCTCTATTAAATAGTCTAAGTGGGGTCTGACTAAAGAGTTATAGATAGTGTATCGGACTCGTTTAGGCAGACAGCGAGCTATCCCACGCAATGCTCCCGTTAAAGATGTAAGTTTACATTTTACTTTTTCAATGTGTGGTTTCCATGTAACTTGGTTGTCTAAGATAAGTCCCAAATATTTTTCTTCAGTAGTTTTTTCTATTGTTGCTTGGTTAATGGTTAAAGAGTTATGTTCTGGTATAGGTTTATTTTTAGCAGAGAAAATTATGTACTTAGTTTTAGTTGTGTTAATTGTAAGTAGGTTGTCTTGTAGCCACTTGTGTAGTGTATATAGGTCTTTTTGCGCTCTTTCAATTATTATATGAATATCATTTCCAAAGTAAAATAGGCATGTGTCATCTGCATAAAGTGTTATATCGCCTGTAAGGCCTATGTCTTTTATACTATTTATGTATATGAGAAACAAAACATGGTGGACAATACAGAAGCTGATATCCGCAATGGTTCGAACGTCGTTTTAGACGACGAGGAGACCAATAATTGTGAGCCAGAACAGGTCCCAATGTCCGAATCGGACCCTTCAGTACCGGAATTGGACCCTGAAATCCTTACCGCCTTAGGCGAGTCCACTGAAGAGGCGCCGAAATTCGGCCCGAAAATTCATGAAAGCTTGTCACGATTGTGGTTACCTATTCTTCGAAAGGGAATGAACAAGGAAACGAAAGAGAAACTCGTCAAGGAGTTACTAGCGCCAGAAAATTGCCCGTTGTTACAAGCGCCAAAATTAAATCCCGAGATTTCTGCCGCCGTATCCGAAGGCACCCGAATGCGGGACAAAAAAGTAGAAGCTGTACAGCAGCAATTAGGGCAGGGTATAACTGCCCTTAATAAGGGCTTGGAACTTCTCTTGGACGACAAGGACAGACTTCAAGCCATCAAATATCTCAGCGACAGCTGTAGACTACTATGTGACTTGCACTTTGTAGAAACAGAGGCAAGAAAGAGGTTTGTTACTCCGGGTTTGGACAAGTCCATCTTAAATATAATGCAAGATGTCGACCGGGATGAAATGCTTTTCGGAAACAAGCTTTCGGAAAAAATTAAAGCCACAAAAGTAATCGAGAAGCATGGGTTACAAATTAAGAAACCGGCTCCTACCCCCAAGCCGCCATCTACTTCATATCACCAACCGTCGACAAGCCGTTCACGTCCTCAGGGAAACTGGGGTGCCCCTCCTCGCTTCCCGCCGAACCGGGGGGGGAGAGGAGCGCAGCGGAAGACCCCGCCGACCAGCAGCCGGAGACCTCCAGCGGTCAACACTGCTCAACAGAGGTCATCGACGCAGAGCAAACAGCGTGCAACATCTCAACAACAATAGAGGTACACGCAGGGAGAATACAGTACTTTTATAATTGCTGGCTTGCAATTACAAAAAATTCTCAAATACTCAAATGGATTTCGAACGGTTATTCTATACCATTTTGTACAAAAGTGAGACAGGCCTCAATTTCGTGCAATTCTGCATCAAACAGCGAGCAGCCTGATATGTTACAATCTATCAATAAATTGCTAGACCTCGGTGCTATTACTCCTTGCCATAGAACTAAAAACGATTTCGTTTCGACAATTTTTCTGGCTCCTAAGCCCAACGGAACAAAAAGATTTATTCTAAATCTAAAGTCACTAAATAAATTTATTTTGACCACCCATTTTAAGATGGAAGACCACAGAACAGCGGCTAAGCTTGTACCTAAAGCTGGTTTTATGGCTAATGTCGACTTAAAAGAAGCTTACCTTTTAGTCCCCATTGCCAAAGAACATCGTAAATACCTTCGTTTTGAATTTAATCAAACTTTTTTCGAATTTACCGCTTTACCATACGGATTATCCGTGGCTCCTAGGGTCTTCACTAAACTAATGAGAGAGGTAATTAATCACCTTCGTGAAAAGGGCTATAGGTCAGTGATATATCTTGACGATATCCTGTGTATAGGTGACACTCATGACGAATGCAGAGAAAACGTTAGGAGAACATTAGATCTGCTTAAATGTCTAGGTTTCGTCATTAACTATGATAAAAGCAATCTTGAACCCCGGCAAGTGTGTCGGTTTCTAGGATTTATATACAATACTGTGGATATGACACTTAGCCTGCCTGACGACAAACGACAGGGTATCTTAAAGTTGGTTAGAAAATTCTCCCACCTTCCTAGATGTTCGATTAGGGAATTTTCACAATTTATTGGCGTCCTCACTGCAGCCTGCCCAGCCGTAAAATATGGTTGGCTATACACCAAAACATTCGAACGTCAGAAATATTTATCCCTTCAAAAATATAATGATTTTGAAGCAAAAGTTAAACTCTCCAATGTTATTTTACCCGACCTTCACTGGTGGGAACAAAACATCATGTCAAATAGCAATTCATTAAGACCAGACAAAAATTTTGCTTTAGAAATATTTACTGACGCATCCAGGACTGGCTGGGGCGCAGCATGTGATGGTAAACGGGCAAACGGAGGATGGAAAGATGATGAATTACTCTTTCACATTAACTACCTAGAACTATTAGCCGTTTTAATGGGCTTAAAATGCTTTGCTAATACACATTCAGACTGCTTTATATTACTTCGAGTGGACAATACAACCGCTCTTTGCTATATAAACCGCATGGGGGGAATTCGGTTCCCACATTTAAATGATTTGACTAAAACTATTTGGCAGTGGTGCGAGAGGCGAAATATATATATTTATGCATCCTATATCAACACACGCGACAACATCGAAGCCGATGAGGAATCGCGAGTAGTTAATGTAGATACAGAGTGGGAACTATCGCATTGGGCATTCCAAACTATCGTTCAATCTCTGGGAGACCCCGAAATCGATCTTTTCGCTTCTCGTACCAATGCTAAATGTATTCAATACATTTCATGGAAACCTGATCCCGATGCAGTTACAGTTGATGCGTTCACAATTAGTTGGACCCCTACCTTTTTCTATGCATTTCCACCATTCTCGTTAATACTGAAATGCTTACGAAAAATTATCAATGACAAAGCCACGGGAATATTAGTTTTCCCCTACTGGCCTGGGCAAGCTTGGTTTCCACTACTCAAAAGAATGCTTACCTCAGATATTATTTACTTTCAACCTAATGGGGACCTATTGCGTTCACGTTTCAGGATACCTCACCGGCTGCACACCAGCCTTACCCTGGGGGCCGCGACGCTCTCAGGACAGCATTTTCGAGACTAAATACCCCGGATATAGCACTCGACCTAATGCTAGCATCTATTTCGGAAAATACAATGAAACAATACTCCACTACATATAAGCTATGGTGGCAGTTTTGTCTAGAAAAGAACATAAATACCTTCGAAGCTCCACTTTCAGCAGTAATAAGCTTTTTAGTTGACCTCTTTAATAGGGGAGCATCTTACGGGACCATTAATAGTCACCGCTCTGCCCTATCATTACTCCTCGGGAATAACGTAGGATCAGATGAGCGGATTAAACGTTTACTGAAAGGTATTTATAGAAAAAAACCAACCCGTCCCAAATATAACACCACTTGGGACCCGAAAATTGTACTTGATTATGTATCTAAATGGTACCCCAATAGTGACCTAAATTTAGAAAAAATCTCAAAAAAAATATCAATTTTGTTAGCTCTATGTACATCTCATCGTGTACAAACTTTTTCTCTTATTAAGACCACTAACATTACCAGGTCCAACTCAGGTATAAAAATCACAATACCTGACATGATAAAGACCTCTGCGCCAAATCGAGATCAGCCAGTACTGTTCCTACCTTATTTCGTGGATAACCCAAGTATATGCCCAGCAAAAACCCTAGATGACTATCTTAACGTAACAGTTGGATTGCGACCAGAGGGTACAATTCAATTCAATTCAATTTGTTTATTTCAGGCATAGACCCATAGACAACATTTACATAACATTGACAAGAACAAAATAGTTCACAATAATAATTCACAAAGTTAACATTCTTATCCAGTGGAGGGTGAACGGGCTATCCCACCTCTCCGAGAAAGCATTCAGGATTTTGTTTTTGCTGCCACGCATTCTACCCAGTAGTGAAGCAGCCCTTTTCCGCATTATAGCGTGAAAACCGTCAGTGCGCGCTTCGGCAAACATTGCCGATGCACTGCAGAAGCGTGGCAACCCTAACAACCTCCTAAAGCCGTTATTATACTGGATGCGCAGGGCGCTGAAAGCTTTCAGCGTATATCTGACCCACAGACTGCTGGTATAAAAATATTGACAGTAAGCTTTAAAAAGAGTTATCTTTACTTGTACTGAACACCGAGCAAATCTGCGAGCCAGCATATTACTTCTAACTGTCAACGCCCTGCGCTCCCTTTCTATATCAGACTCATCTCTTAAACGTTCGTCCACTATGTGTCCCAGATATACAGATAGCCTCTTGCTCACCTACAAAAAACCTTATAAAAAGGCCTCTTCACAAACTATAAGCAGGTGGATTAAACAGACCCTAGCGGAGTCCGGCGTTAACGTAACAATATTCAGTGCACACAGCACGCGTCACGCCTCCACCTCAGCGGCGGCCTCCGCTGGAATCTGTATTGATACCATACGAAAAACAGCTGGATGGTCCACCTCATCTATGACATTCGCTAGATTTTATAACCGGCCAGTGACAGACGAAGGAAGTTTTGCTCGTTCCGTCTGTGCAATTAGTAGGTAATTAAACATTCTTAAAGACGAATCATGTCTACGTACAAAATTATTATAAGTACGATAATTAATTAGGTATAAGTTGCTTTGAGCTGATTACAAAATCTAATAATAGCAGAAAAGTCATAATATAGGTGAATCACTTTTCTGTTTTAATTCTCATTAAGTACACCTACTTTGTTACAAGGGTGAAGGATGATGTTTTTTTGTGTTAAATGTAAACAATGAATAAGATTAAAAAGTTTTCTACTCTTTCATTAAATGTTTTATTGACACAAATACATTAAATTCAGGCTTAATAAGTCTCTGAACATCTACCTATGTTAACTGTATCTTCGAATGATGCGACGAAATATAATAGAAGATCAAATGAACTTCCTGAAGTGAAGTTCGATCATTATTATATGAGTCGCTTCATTCGAAGATACAGTGTCCCTTCCCACCCAAAGCCCTGGAAAACTTTTTTTTGTTATCTCTGAACAAGAATGAAGCATGGGCCGACTGACAGTTTGACAGCTGGAAGCGGGTGTGGCAAACAAAAAAAAAACAAAAACCAATCGATTCAAATTAAATCGATTCTCTAAACGTGCGATTTCCTCGTGTAGGCTAAAGACACTACCTATGTTAACTGTATCTTCGAATGAAGCGACTCATATAATAATGATCGAACTTCACTTCAGGAAGTTCATTTGATCTTCTATTATCATTATTAAACTAACTACCTAAATATCTAGTATCATGAAGGAAACTGGTATGTCGTGACATTTGTAAGTCGGCATGCATTTTGAAATGAAATAACTATGTATCGGGAACAAGTTTTTTTTTTTTTTTTTCAAAAACAAACACTCACATGCACAATATACTCAATACTGATGTACACAAATACCTAATACTTATTATATAAACAAATGATCATATCTATGATTAGCACTACTTCGGCCGGTTGAGAGTTCCACGCCACGATGCCTGCTGACGCAAAGCTTCTGCATACTCCATCAAGTGCCTGTCCAGTCGCCGCTGCTCTGCCTTCTGACGTTTTCTCTCCTCACGCTCCAAGTCTTGTCTGCGCTTTTCTTCTTCTTCCGCGCGCTCTTGCTCCTTCCGAGATTTTTCCCCGTTGTCTCGATGAACGACTTCTCCAGAGTTTCCGCTCATGGTGGATGATGATTTTGTGAATGATGACATGGTGATTTTGTTAAGACTGATCGATTGTACACAGCCTTGTGATTATGGCGAGTGTATATGTGCTAATGATTGATTGTATATGTACTTTCCTCCATTTATACTAACCCGAAACCTACCTAATAAGGACTCGTTGTTCCATAATTATCGCGAATGTTTTCCCACTTGAATAAGCTCGTTCATGAGGGATAATTCAAATACCGTGACATCATGGTGTACCGCAGTAACGACAGAATTGATAAGCAAATTAGGTAGAGAAACGTATTTTGTGGTAAAATGGCGCAATATCGATGATGTCAACGGGTAATACATATCGGCAATACCCAGTTATTTTCAGCTGAAAAGGAAAAAATTGATAAGGATAATGCATACAGTTTTACATTTTATTACGGGAGTCATATCATACACTGTGTTAACTTCTGTTAGCTAGCACAATCATGCTCCGTATGGAAAAAAGTATAGGAAAGCTTCAGTACGTGCTCGTTACGGTACAAATGCAACCAACGATTGTTTCAACTCTAACTGCAAGCACCCCGGCATGCTGAGTATGCACGCAGTCTTGCTACGTGACCTGCAGTCTTACTTGACTATGTTGTATGTTCTTCGGATGTTCGGCTCCGACAAGCTATTCCACTACAGCGTTGCAGCGTGCACTCATGTCCGCAAAGCAGTTTACCAAGCGAACCCGAGAGACTTGGGTTTTTGTTGAATCGTCCATGCACACCATCGTTAGGTGATGAACACTTAATTACCTCGGCAGGTGTACCTGTACACCTTACCGTAGGTATGCCTTACCGTAGGTATGCCTTACCGTAGGTATGACGTCAAACCTTATCGAACAATGGTGTATTGTTTCATTTTTCCGAACTATTAATATTTCAATAAACCCCACGGACAGAATTGAGCCCGATAACATATTTAATTGAATGAGAGGAAATTAATATAAATACCATTTGAGTTCAGCGATAAGAGCGTTATCGCGCCGTCGCGGGTGGCCGTTCTAATGCTGTAAGAATTTACTGATATGGATGTTGCTACCTACAACCAATGCTACAACAAGGTGCACTTACAGGTTAACAGTAAAGAGTTTTTGCGCTCATATTCACAGAGACCTAAGGTTAGGCTTGAGACTAGGTCTCACTTTTACATAGCAAAACCTAGATAGAACTCAACAATCATATTTTTCCCGAGACCATGCACTGTGCATCAGAGTCGTTGCTCCGCTGTATACATTAGTAGCATCCCCCCTTTCCCCTGGTCCACCATTTTTTATTTTCACCCCGTACGCTCTTGTGTCACTGACTGTATAACAGATAATAGAAAAAAACCGATTAAAAGAGGAGATAAATTAGATAAGAGTGTTGTAGGAATGTTAAGGATGCCAATATTTCTGTGCAGCAGCGACGATAGTCACATAGAAGAAGCCAGAGATGAGCTTGATTCTGATGATAGCATATAATGTACAAATTCATAGATAAAAAAATATATAATAAATATAGAAAGTAAATAGTTAGTTTTAGTTTAAGTTTGAAAGTGTATGAGTTTAATTTTAATACTAGTGTAATTTGTTTATTTTGATTTTGATAAATAATTAGTTTTAGGTGTAGTAATGTTGTAAAATACGAACTTTTTGTGTAAAATACTAACTGTAAAGTCCACTTCATTACGTTATAAAAATCTATGATTAAAAATTATTAACCACTTGTGTTACTTGAAATAAATATTTGATCTCCAATTATTATAATTTTTGTGACCACAACTAAAATTTTATTATTAGGGTTCCGTACCCAAAGGGTAAAAACGGGACCCTATTACTAAGACTTCGCTGTCCGTCCGTCCGTCTGTCCGTCTGTCCGTCTGTCACCGGGTCCTTCTGCACGAACCGTAATAGTTAGAGTTGAAATTTTCGCAGATGATGTATTTCCGTTGCGGCTTTAACAACAAATACTAAAAACCAGAATAAAATAAATATTTAAGGGGGCTCCCATACAATAAACGTGTATTTTTTGCTCATTTTTGTTCGATATTGATAATGGTAATAGGTAGACGCTTAAAATATTCACAAAATATTGAGTTATATTATTTACTTTAAAAATTAATAAATAAATTAAAATAAATATAATATTTAAGGGGGCTTCCATACAACAAACGTGTTTTTTTTCGTTTTTTTTTTTTTTAATAATTGTACGGAACCCTTCGTGCGCGAGTCCGACTCGCACTTGGCCGGTTATTTTTTTCAATAATAAGCCTCTACTAGTTAATTTTCAGCAACTCCAGTCAAAAACTTATGCTAGTACTCAAATTGCATTTTTGTCATCGTAAACTGGCCATCGGGCCTTATGTGCGGCGGGGGGTAAAGTTTTAAATTGATCCTAAAGTAAAAATGTATATATCATAATTTAAAGACAGTTTAATAAGTGTAGAATTGTCTCAAGTGATACAAATAAAACTAAAATCTGTTAATCTAGCTAGGTTAACCCTATTTTTTTTTATAGACGATGCCGTTAACAGCTGCGGAACGACAGAAAAAATACAGAGAAAAACTAAAAACAACTAATCCTGAAAAGTATATAGCTCAAAAGAAAAATAACAGTCAAAGAACTTCGCTACAATATAAAAAGAAAATAGAAAATTATACCATAGAAAAAAAAGAAAACTTAAGGAGAAAATGAAGAGAAGAAAAAAGAAGGTGCACCACTGATAACTCAGCAACCTGCCATAGTAGATTCCAACACACAACAAATTACAACAAATGTCACAGACCCTCAAATGAGCAGAAAACAACGAAGGCGTATGAGAACAAAATATCAAAACGAAATGATTCGATTAAAAAGAAAAATGTCCGTACTGACGAAAGGGTACATAAATCTATAAAAAAAAACTAAACAGACAAGAAAAGCAAATAAAAAATATAAATAAAAAATATGACGATCTAATGATTAAACTAACAAATTCAAAAGATAATGATAAAGCAAAAGATGATAAAGAAAAAAAACATATGACTATAGTACAGTTACAGACGAGACACCAATTAAAAGAGCAACAGAGTTTATAAACCAGACGATACCAAACGTTGAAACGCCTAAAAAGGAAGAGATTAAGAGAAAGTTGATTGAACATGATTTATTACAAAAATCTTTTAAAAACGAATACAATAACTCGAACAAGGCTGATAATGATGTTTTAAAGAGAATAGTGAACAGTGAGATAATGAAAAAGTACAAAAAAACAACGAAGTTCAAAGTAACCTTAGGCCTACAAAATTCTGCTTATAAACAATTAGCAGAAGATCAGAAGAAAAGTATAAAGTAACGCGAACAAATTGCAGCATTCTATAATAGAGATGATGTCAGCCGAGCAACCGCAGGCAAGAAAGAGTACAAAACATACAAGAAAATCAAATTCCAAAAGAGATATTTATTAGACAAGCTGAAAAACTTACACAAAAAATATTTTGAAGAAGGAGGAACAGTGAGCTTCACCACCTTTAAAAAATACCGCCCAATCTATGTGTTACCTCCCAATATCAAAGATTGTGAGAGCTGCGCATGTGTGAAACACTCTAACATGCGATTTATGATAGACAATATAAAATCGCTTGGTTTACTTAAAAAGTAATGTCTTGAATGATGTAGTATCAGACTTAGTCTGCGATTTCAAATCTAAACGCTGCATGTTCGGTAACTGCTCCGATTGTTCTGAAAGATATATAAATAATGGTGATATAGATTTAAATACAGAAGTAAAATGGTTCAAGTGGGCCTTAAAAGAATAAGAATATGGCAAAGAAGGAAATTTAAAGAAATCTAAAAAGATGATGAAGTCTAACAATGAAGGGACACTCAAAGATCTGTTGGAAACGTTTAACAAAGAAATGAAGACATTCAATAAACACGTTTTCAATTTCTACTACCAATACAACCAATACAAACAATGTGCAGAGAATTTAAAAGAACACGCTTTGATACATATTGATTTCTCGGAAAATTATGTTTGTAAATATTAGGAAGTCCAAGCTAAACATTTCGTAAAAGACCAAATAACATTGCATACAGGCGTATTATATCTGAAAAACAACAAACCGATATCATTTTGTTCTATATCACCTGATAACACACACAACCCGGAGTCTATATGGGGACATCTCGATCCGGTCCTTAAGTATGTCAAAAATGAACACCCAAATATAAGCACCATTCATTTTTTTCTGATGGGCCAGCAACTCAATACCGGCAAAAAAATAATTTTCTTCTTTTTAGCCAAAATATTTACGATTATGGATTCACCAACAGCTCTTGGTTTTTTTTGAGGCGGCGCACGGTAAAAGTGCAGCTGATGGCGTTGGAGGTGCTATTAAACGAACCCTCGATATGATGACCGCTCAGGGACTGGACATACCCGATGCTAAGACTGCATATGATGCATTGTCATCAACAGAAACTAAGATCAAGATATTTTATGTGCCAACTGAAAATATCAAATCCTTAGATCCATTGATCGTTGAGAAACTGAAGCCAATATCTGGGACAGTGAAAATTCATCAGATAATATCCTGCGGAAAATACAAAATCATGTACAGAGACCTCAGCTGTTTCTGCAAAGATATACAAGAAGCCTGTGCGTGTCATTCACCAACATTCCATGACTTTTCCACTCCAAATCTATGCAAACAAAATAGAAAGCGAAATAATAGTTATCTGTACCCTCAGCGAAAATCGCTGAAGAAAGTCAAACGACATCGTCATACTCAATCCACCTCATCATCAGACGATGACACAGATATTGAAATCGAATATGCTGACAGTGATGCTGATGAAGATTTTGTGACTGATGTTTCTGTGATTGCTGACGAAGTAGATACCGAAGAAGACTTATTACCTAACGTTAACCCTGATAAAAATTCTGGCATTGTTCCAAAGCTTATCGACTCTAATAATAAAATTCATGTGATATCATCAATTGTTGTACATAAACCATATAAAAGAAACTGTGATGATGGCAATATGATAAAAAACAGGGCAGTTATTAACCAGCAATTTATGAGGAAAATCGATTTAGAGGAACAAATAATGGAGAAAAACATAAACTGCAATCGTTCTGAAAACGATAAAATGACTGAAAACGAAGAGAGAGATACAGATGGACTGAAGAAGATAGATGTTAAAAACTTTTCAACTTTAGAGGAAAAAATTATGGTGAAAGACAATAACTGCAATCGTTCTGAAAACGGTAAAATGACTAAAATAGAAGAGAGTATAGATACGAAGAAGATAGAGGAGAAATACACTTCAAATTTAGAAGAAAAAGATATAGAGAAAGACATTAACTGCAATCATTCTAAAACCAATAATATTTATAAAATAGTGAAACATGAAGAGAACAAGACTGCGCAGGAAATATTAGAAGTAAATACAAGCGTTTTAGTGCGTTATTACGAAAGGAAAAAATGGAAGTATTATATAGGATTTATTACAGATGTTAATAATAATACAAATGAAACATCATATAAAATACGGTTCCTTAAAACAACAAAACAGCCGTCATTAAAAAATTTCATGACAAAAAAACTGATATCGATATCGTACCAAGTATTTCTGTTGTAAAACAGGTCAATTTAATCAGAGAGCAGGAGAAACAATTCGCGTTACAAGATGACTTTGACAATGTTTATTTTTTAGAATAAGAAAACAATTATTATTAAAAGACGATTTTAATGTTTATTATTAAGAATAGAAGAAACGACTGTCTCAAACCGAAGTGTCTGTGATTTTTTATTTAATTTTAATAAACAAAATATGCCTCTAACTGTGTTGTTTAGTTTCTGATTGCTCCCTTTTCACTATAATTACAAATAAAAACATAGCTTAACTTACAATCTTGCATTATTTATAATGTGGTGTGGATGTCTATAAAGACCCTCCCGGCAATGGATTAGTTTCAGACTCGGATTCTGGCGATGAGACAAACGTAAGTTTTGAGAACTTATCAAGAAGACAACTTCTGGCACTTGCCGAACTGGTACTTCAAGGGGTTCATGATGATGATGACTTTCTATTTGATGAAGAAGATGATGTTCCACTTTCGTCTATACAAGACCGCGAATCAGAATTTGGATCGTCGAGTCAACCACGACGGCCAAGAAACGCGACTTACTTGTAGGTACAATGGATGAAGAGTCGATTGTACCGCCTCCAAGATCTGTGGTGACCGTATCAGTTACGTCGGAGCCAATCGATTTCTTCGAATTATTTTTTAGCCACGAAGTGATCATTCATATTGTTCGACACACTGTCGTTTATGCTGTAGAAAAAGGAAATATGGCATTCACCTTTTCTGATGATGAAATGTATTGCTTCATAGGCATTCTCATATTGACAGGCTATTGTCCACTGCCTCGACGACGTATGTATTGGGAGAGTAATGAAGATACTCACAATTTGTTGATTGCTAAATGTATGCGACGAAACCGCTTTGAAGAGATTTTACGATATTTCCATGTGGCTGATAACTCAAATTTAGTGCCCGGTGACAAAATGGCCAAAGTGCACCCTTTCAGTGACATGCTGAACAAAAAATTCATGCAATATGCAATGATTGGAAAGAATACCCAGACAGCATGTAAACTTGTTGCAAGTTTGTTTTGACGTGACAACGTCTTATAAATTGGTTTGCCGGGTGACACTTCAAGTAACTGCGTTACGCTCCGCTCACGTTATGCGCTCACAATGAGAGCGAGTGAGAGGCACGCGTCCCTTCCACTCGGGCATGGTTAGCCCGCCTAAGAGCGAGAGAGACAGACATAAAACTATCTGACGCAGGCGCTTAGACATGATAACCCAGTAAATATAATTCTTTGTATAAATAAATGTTTTAAATTGTTACTATTATTTCATCCTTCTTCCTACTATACGAATGAATATTCACATTAAAATTATTTTACCACTCAAAGTCGTTGTCACGTAAAACTTTCGCCCGTATACCGACTTTACAGGCAACCAATTTTTTTTATTTGATATTTAGTTGTCACGTCAAACTTGTCATAGCAAGTTTATTACAAATTTGCTGTAAGCTTGTGAATGTAAAAATGATATGGCAAGTTTGTTTCGATACTGTTGCAAACCTTATAATGTAAGCATGATCTGTCAAGTTTGATCCAATAATACTGTAAACTTGTCATGTTATAGGTTACATCTTCTTCTTCAGCATTTTCGCGTCAACCATCATCAACTTATCCACCTGAAATCCGGGTCAGTGTCGATAGGGGGCGGTCAGGTCAATAACAAAAACATTATGACATGTATGACGAAGGGTTAATAAGTAAGACGCCGCGCCGGTTAAGTGAGGTGCACTCCGTGCACTAGGAAAATATTTATTAGGTACCTAAAATGATGGCAAAGAAAGAGCTACACTAAACTACATGAGTGCCGTAATAAAAGAAGATTGAAAAAAAAACCGTCAAGATTTTATCGAAAAATCCCCTTTGATTTTAGACAAATCAATCTGAGAAAACTGCTGCCACGTTCGCCACACAACAAAATACTTACGCTATGAGATGTATTTGGGAGGCTTTATGGGGTTCATCTCGAACCTTTTATCCTCTTCATAGGCTGAGGAAACTCTGTTTTTATTATCAAAACAAATTATGCCTACCAAAAAAAAAACGAAAAACTAAACGCAAACTGTCAGTATGATTTATCGAGAAACTAAACGCAGCTGTCAAAATGTGGCGCCATTTGTTTGTTTGTTTTGTACTACAGACAGACAGAACACAACAGAGCAGTTAACATTCATTCGTTTTTTCGTAGTGATTTTGTGTTTAATTTGTTGGTGTTGGACTAATTAGTCTTGTGACTTAGTGGACTTGCTTGGTAAGTTTGGTTCTCTAGCCGGGTTCGCTGCGGCATATTTTCGTTTAATGATCATCGGCAGCTTGTTTCCGCCCACTGCTGGATATCTAAGCCTCCTACCTACTAGTACTAGTAGCGAATCCAGGTCTTCCCCGCAATATGCGTAATGTCGTCGACCCATGGCTGCTGGTATTGTTAACACAGAGTTATTATCAAACAAAGGAAGTGTTTTATTCGCCGTTTTGTTTGCCGAGTCGAATAATAATAATAATAACACGTTACGTGTTAGCAAAACATGAAAACGTACCGCAGTGGACCTGGTTTTACAGTGTAGTCATTCAATTATACCTAGCTAATGCAGTCCCCGGAACATTATTTAAAGCCACATAACCTCAAAAAAAATATGTTGCCAATTTACACGTAAAACTACTCCATTAGTGTGAAATTAGTTTTTGCAATCATACAATTTAATACAGCTTTTAATTTTGTAGGTTAGTACTTGGCAAAAATGTCTCGAAAACCGTTTGTGCAAATGTCTAGACAGGGCCAGTTAAAAAGGATTAAAAGAGAGAATATGACAATTGCTTCAGCAACTAGAGACAACCAAGCAGAAGAAGAAATATCATACTCTCATGAAGAACCTGCTGGGACCAATATTCTACCCTCCTCCTTTGTTCCTAACAGCTCCGTTTCACCTCCAACACAACTCTCATATCATGCTGATAATAATAATCCTGTTTTTTGTAACACCATCCACGAGAATACTCTGTCAGATTCTGACCGTGAAGAATCCCACAGTTCCTATTCAACTCAAACTCAACTGCCATGTTACGCTGAAGATAATTCTGTTTTTCATAACATCATCCGTGAAGATCCTCAGTCAGATTCTGATCATGAAGAATGTCATACTCATAACAATGACATATTTGTAGATCATTTAAGAAATTGGGCTATTAAATACCAAGTAACTCATGTGGCAATATCTGCATTGTTACTTATATTGAAAAGCCACACCTCTTTGGAGTTGCCAAATGATGCCAGAACTTTACTTAAAACTCCAGTGACAGTAATTACTCGTCTTGTTGAACCAGGACAGTATTCACATATAGGTTTAGAAAAAACATTAAGAAATATATGGGGTTATGTTACTGAATCTGTAAATGAGTTGTATTTATTAATTAACATCGACGGTTTACCTTTGTTCAAAAGCAGTTCTACAGAGTTCTGGCCAATTTTAGGCATGGTTTCTAATATTCCTTCGATAAAATCAATAGTCTTCCCTATTGGTGTTTATTGTGGCACAAAGAAGCCTATTAGCTGCACCTCATTCCTACAGGAATTTGTCAATGAGGCAGTTCATTTGATTAACAATGGCTTAGATATCAATGGAAAAAATATTAAAATTCTTGTTAAAGGTTTTGTTTGTGATGCTCCAGCAAAGGCTTTTCTATTGGCAATTAAGGGGCACACTGGATATTATTCTTGCACTAAATGCAAACAATCTGGTGTATATATGCAAAATCGAATGACATTTCCTGAAACTGATGCACCCCCTAGGACCCATCAAGAGTTTCTGGAGATGCATGATGAGGAATTCCACCATTCAAGCAGTCCATTAACTGAAATAGATTTTATTAAAAGTTTTCCACTAGATTATATGCATCTTGTATGTCTCGGAGTTGTGCGCACTCTTCTTTACTTGTGGATGTTTGGACCAGTACCATTAAAATTGCCTCGTCAAATTTTAAATTCAATCAGCTCTGACCTTGTTTCTTTTGCTGGACATATACCGTCAGAATTTAACAGGAAACCTCGTTCTTTGGATGATGTTAGAAGATGGAAGGCAACTGAATTCCGTCAATTTATATTATACACCGGACCGGTAATACTTTTAAAGTTAAAGTTAAGTTATATATCACAGTATAATAACTTTCTTTCCTTAACTGTTGCAATGACTATATTGTTAAACCCTGAATATTGTTTTGTGTACAATGAGTATGCAAAAAACCTGCTGAAACACTTTATTAAGACTTTTATGGAATTGTATGGTCCACAATTTGCAACACATAATTTGCATGGCCTCTCGCATATCAGTGATGATGTAGCTGAATTTGGCGCACTTGACTCCTGTTCAGCCTTTCCCTTTGAAAACTTTTTACAGGTTTTCAAAAGAAGTATCAGAAAAGGCGAAAAACCCCTCCAACAAATTATAAAAAGGTTTGGGGAAATGGAAAACACAAAGTATTGGGTAAAAAATGCTTCATCATGTAATTCCAGCTTGCCATGTTTTGGCAAATCGCATTCAAGCGGTTTAATAATGCCAGGCTGTGATGTGTCCCGACAGTACATGTCTATTAAATTTCAATCATTTGAAATAACTACAACACATCCAAATTCTTGTTGCTTTTTAAATAATGGGACGGTTGTTATAGTGCGCAACATTATATTTTCCACAAATAAAAATAGCATGGTCATACTTTGCCAAGAATTTTTAGTGAAAGAAAACTTCTTTAGTGCCCCCTTAATAGATAGTTCCCACATAGGTATTAATATAGTAAAACAATTGTCAAACCTATGTGAAAGACTGCTTACTGACATAAAAGGAAAAGTTGTGTTGCTTCCTTTCCGAAATAATAGCCATGTTGCTATAAAACTGGTCCATTTATAATATTTTATCCTAATCCAATCCTGTATTCAAATACTCCATTCCTTTTTATTTTGTCTGCCATCATCAAACAGGTACATATTTTTTGTTTTATGATTATTTTAGACACTTCATAAATTGTTTCCTTTTACATTTATTTATTTATTTATTTATTTATTTAAAGTAAATTCGTACAACATGACAGATAAATCCATTTCGTCGTACAAAGTATCTAAACTATAAAATATATTACATTAAACACAATTACAATTACATACATTCGATTATTAAATAACATTATGTCCATTTGTAATTTGGGATAATAATTACATGACAACACTATCATCCAATCATCTCACAGAACCTGCCACATTCTCGCACAATATCCCTCCATGCATCGCCAAACAGATCATTCAGTGGCGCTGCTACCAACAGTGCGTTGAGGCTGTCCCGCGCCCGGACCAGCGGAGACTCCCGGCGCGCCACCGTGCGGTGCGTGCCGCTCGCTAGCAGCTGGTGCCTGCGCGCGCGTAGGTAGTTGTCAGGCACGTATAGCGCACATACTGCACTGACAAGCGCCACGCAGTCACTGTCACCTCGCAACAATCGACACACAGTCAGAAGCTGTTCGGTGTTACGTCTCACCTCTAGTGAGTTGTATCCGAGCATACCTAATATAAAAGCTGATGGATAAAGGTAAGGGTAGTATCCAAATTTCCTCTTATATAGGTACCTTAGAAAAGCTTTGTGTACCTTCTCGAGCATAAGGACGTATGAGCTTTCATGCGGATTCCAAACAACCGAGCTAGATTCAAGTTTGGTTCTCACTAGGGCCGTGTAAAGAAGCTGGACCACACCCAGGTTATGGAATCCCTTACTATTCCGAATCACAAACCCTAATCTTTTAAAGCATTCCTTGGCTAAAGTGCTCATGTGCTCATGGAATGTAAGTTTAGGGTCAAACGTAACACCGAGATCCTTCATCGAATACACTCGAGTCAGAGACTCCGCGCCGAGTGTATACGTCGCGCTAATAGGCCGAGGAGAGCGCGTGAAAGACATGATGCAACATTTCTCACTATTGAATAGGAGTTTGTTGCTCACACTCCATCTATGGACCGCATCTAGATCTTCCTGCAGTAGCCTACAGTCATCTTCTGACTTTACTGGAAGTACTAGTTTTAGGTCGTCCGCGTACAGTAGGCATTTAGCATATTTCAGCACAGATTCTAGGTCATTTATCATGATGATAAATAACAACGGACCAAGAATAGAGCCTTGGCTAACACCCGACCGCGTGTGGTACGGCTGGGACTCAAAGCAGCCGTGTCGCACAAATTGTTGGCGGTTTTTCAAGTAGTCAGCAAAGAAGACCAACAGCTTTGGGGCAAATCTAATGGCGCACAATTTCTTCATTAGGACGTCGTTGTCAACTCTATCGAACGCCTTACGGAAGTCCAGATAGGCGACGTCCACCTGACATCCCCGATCCATGCTCTCTGAGACCACATCGACTAGCGTCAGTAAGTTGGTGGTTACTGAGCGACGACTCCTAAATCCGTGTTGCGAGTCGCACAAATACGGCGCTATCTGCGGGTAGATTTTGCCATATATGACTGACTCGAACAATTTTGCCAATGAACTCAGGATCGCAATAGGTCGATATTGATTTACAGAGGTAGTTTCACTAGTCTTGGGTACAGGACTGACTCGAGAGAGCTTCCAGCTGGTGGGGTACCTACCTTGCTCGAGAGCAAGGTTGAATATGTGACCCAAAGGAAAAACCAGCTGATTGCTGTAGGCCTTCAAAAAGTAAGGAGGGACGTTGTCCGGTCCAATTGCGCTCCTTGGCCTTAGCTGCCTCAGTCCCTGCTCTACATCCCTACGGGAGACATGTGTAATTTGGACGTAATTAGCCGTGCGCGAGTCATCGGACCTGTTTACCAGATCCGGTGCAAGCGTCGGCTCGTCGCTGAGGAAGACGTCAGAGAAGTAGTTTGCAAATGCGGCTGCTGCTTCCTCTCCAACACACTCACGCCCCTGATGCGTGACCTCAGGTTCGAAACCACCCTTCGACCTAAGCCCGCTCACATGTTTCCAAAACGCGCGTGGGTTATGTCTGATATCACCTTCTATACTCTCCATGTGGTTCAGATAAGCTGTGGCTATGCGGCACTTAATGCTGGCCCTCAGCTCACTAAATGTGGCATAGTCAGCCGGCCCCTTAGACGACTTCCATTTACGATGTAACTTAGCCTTTGTAGCAATGTCACGTATTATATCACCGGTGTACCACACAGGAAAGCGTCTGGAAGGTACACTTTTCCTGGTTTTTTTCGGTATGGACTCATTGAAAATGTCATATATGGTGTCGTAAAAACGGCCAACTGCCGTCTCCACATCCAGAGCTTCAGCAACATGAGCCCATGTAACGCCACACATGCGTTCGTACATAACTGTGTGGTTGCCCTTGGCAAAATTCCAATCATTGTGACCGCCAATGTTGCTAGGGTCCAAGCGGCCGGATCGCTGGACTGCGCCTTGCGATGGCATAAGTGGCACAATGACGTCGAGAGGCGGGTGGTAGGCGTCAGTGCGTGGCACCAGGCTGCCTGACACGGAGGCGCGCACGATTACGCCACGGACGCTCTCCGGTAGCAGCACCACATCAAGCACGCCACCGTGAGCATTCATCACCTCATTCGTCTCATACAGGCTACAAACACTAAGAAAATAACAATAATAATTAACAACTGACACAGACGCGCTATTCATGTTAAGGTCACCTAATATAATAATTGTTCCCTTAAGACTTGTCATATTCTGTTCAGTTTTTGTAAAAAAGCTTAAATATTGGGCGTCCTTTTCCGCCTGTGTGATTGTCCTCTTATTCTTCTTCTTACTAGGGTCAACATAGACCACACAGACGGTAAAGTCTACACCATCAAGTGACAGGGTTGCCCAGAGATCTTCTCCGTGTTCGGTCTCGAGGTCTCGGCGTCGGCATAGAGTGGTACCAGGGCGGGCGGCAAGCAGTACGCCTCCGCATGCGGCGGCGCGGTCCCGTCGCAGCACGCTCCAACCTCCCGCCGTTACCTCGGCATCTCCAACGGAGGAGTCCAGAAAGGTCTCCGTAGCGGCGACGAGGTCCTGCTCTAATAAAAGAAGGTTATTCCGCCAATAATCCAGCCTACTCTTGATACCTCGGACATTTTGGTAGGTTAACTCGAGGGACTTCATTGAGCATACTTGCGAGACATTATTTCTGTATGCCAGTCTTCGGTCGTGCTCCTCGAAAGTCTTTACTCTGGCATTTTCTGGCCACATGTCAATAGAGAAGCATTTCGTAAAGACATCTGCTGGGACACCTATCTTATAGGATTTATATTCCCCTCTGGGCTTCAGTTCATCGACTGTACCGGTTCCCGGTGAACACAACTGCTGTAGATAGGTCCTCACTTCTTCTGCTCCGGAGAGCATATTCCACAGATGGAAATATTTCTTCCGTTCCACTGCCTTCAGTGAGGTAACACTAGGTCCAGCAGTACAGTAAAGGGACCTGGGTCGCCGAACTTTCCTCTGAACTTCTGTCCAACCTTCGTCATCCCCGGATTCCTCCGATGGATTTTGGGCACCCTCCAACTGAACTGCTACTGTTTCCAGCGACGCTTTCACTTCAACCAGCGGTTTGTCCCTGTCCAGGCCGGTCGGTTTGCTCTTCTGTTGTCCGGTGACCATATCTGCGTAGGACTTTTTGGCTTTGGGGCGTGCAGTATTCTTTTTTTGCTCTTCAGCCTTTGCCCGAACTTCTAGATGGTCCAGCTTGGCCGACACAGCTCCTGTAACCGTCGAGCAGTTTACGATGACCTCTTGGTGTTGTGTCAACGTTGAGGTGAGCAGTGCCAGGCTCGCAGCTATCTCCGAGATATCTCTTCTAATCTCCCTTATCTCTGCCATGACCTCGAGAAATTCAGTGGTCTTAAAAACATTCTCCTCATCATCTGTTTTATGACACCCTCTTTTCCTTTCGTTGATGAAGGATGCCTTCACTTTTGCGACTCCTACTGGTGTTTGGGTGTTGTCGCCGACTCTCTTGATACTGGAGCGGCACTCTGGACAGGCCCAATTCAGCTTTGCTGTGGGTGAAAGTTTATCTGCGCCAGATATACACAGTAAATGGAACACATTCATGCAGCCATCAACCATGCATTGGATCCGCTCTTCTGCACCCATCAGCAACACTTGGCAGGCATAGCAGTTGCAAGAATTGTTCTCCAAACTCGTCATTGTAGGTTAACGCAAGGCCAAATAAATAATCGCTAAAGTGGTATATTTTTGCGTATAACCGAACGTCGTGCAGAGTTGAGGTTTTCGAACGTTCTTCTCACACGTATTGTCGTCTGGCCACACTAGGAGCTGTCAGGTGTAGAGTAGAAAGTGACAGTTTCGGACAGCTGATTGTTATGTTGTTGTGTGGGTGATGATTGTTGTTGACGAAATTTTCTTTTCTTTGTTCTTAGTACAGTGTATCCGCGTGTGGGTGCGATTTAAATTAACGGAAATGCAGCAGTGTACCTGGAAAAGCCTGTTGTTCCCTGGAAAACACGTCCTTCTTTGTGTACTGAGTTTCAAGCACTGGTTTGAGGTTAGGTCTTCGGTTTCTGCTTGTTTTGGTCCAAGGTAAATCACTTTTAACTGGTATTTACACTGTTTTGAGTAGGAACGAGCGAAAAGTCGGTGTTTACAAGTAAAGGGCAGTGTTGCCAAGTACATAACTAAAGTATTGTTTTTTTTAAGATTGCGGATAATGGAAGAGGACAGTAGTTTTGTCATTGTCACCTTTGTGGATGAAAATAATGCTCCTGGCATTGTTGCTTCCAACTGGATAAAAGAAGATGGAAATACTTGCTTTTATCCCAATGTACGCACTGAAGATTTAAAAGATAAGCTTTTGCGGAAAATGGCTGCACCTGATGATTTGTGGCAAGAATATAAAATAAAAATTCTTAAAGGATATGGTAAGCAACAAATCCTTATTTGTTATAGGTATAATAATCTTTATTGTTGGCTGGTGAAAGTAGTATAACTTTTTTGTTTTCAGAAACTTATGGGGATGCCCGACTGCATCTCAGAAAAGCGGAAGAGACGTCGAATTTAGATTCTGATGAAGAAGTAAAAAAGAGGAAAAGGAAAAGGAAAATAAATTTATATCTGCCAGAAGAGTCTGAAGATTCCTCAAACGAAAACCATCAACCACCCCCAAAAAAAAGAACACATTTCTCAAGATACCCAACTCCCCCGAAACCAGGAGCAGAATCTTCGAACAATAATAAAATGGATGCCAACGCCATTGCGCGACGCCCACTCAGCCCAACTATGATGATTGCAAGCCCAATAGCGTCCTCGTCACGTGCCGCCAACGCCATTGCGCGACGCCCACCCAGCCCAACTATGATGATTGCAAGCCCAATAGCGTCCTCGTCACGTGCCGCCAACGCCATTGCGCGACGCCCACCCAGCCCAACTATGATGATTGCAAGCCCAATAGCGTCCTCGTCACGTGCCGATCCATCTGTGGACAGTCCAGCTGTTCCCAGTGTACCGAAAATGGGTCCATGTGGTAATATATTTCAATTTATAATTTATACTCAGAATTCAGAGCATGTTATTGTTATTTAATTTTAATATTTTTGTTACAGACTGTGCTACAAGCAAACAACAATTAATCCAACAAAGTCATCTCATTCAGATTGTGACTGACCTGTCGAAGCAGGTATCAGAACTCGATAGAAAAGTGGACCTTATTTTAGGGCGGCTGGAAGAGCCATTGGTTCCACCTCCATCCACAAGGCAAGATCCGGTATTTTCACTGCCAGAGTTTTTGACAAACTTGCCGGTAAATGATGATGAGAGTTTCTGTCATTTAAACGAACAAGTCAAAAATAGTGACAATAAACAGGCAATGGTAAGGGCGACATTTTATTAAATATACATCTATACCTTGCACCGGTTATCATGGCAATAGCGACCATTGACCCGCTAAGAAAATGTATGTGATTTGATGTTTGCCGCCGCGGCGTCGCGTCGTGTCCCGGCTGGGGACAAAAAAAACCCAGGTCTTATAAGTTTACATGTTTGTGATGTCGCTGTTTCTAGTTCCCACGACACAGGGTATCCTGTTGTGGGGCCAGAAGCAATGTATGTGCCTGTATGTAAATGTTTATGTTTTTATTTTTCCGATACAATTCTTGGCGGGTATTGGCGGTAAGAACATCCGTTCTTTCGCCACAAATATGCTCAGAAGAATACTGCTGGATGAAGTAGCCCAGCAATATTCTCTGACGGGGAAAAAAATGAAGAATTCCGACAAGAAATCATTTGTTGATACCGAAACATGCAAATTAATATTTCGTAAGTACACCTGTTCTAGGTAATTAATGTTTTTTTATTATTATTGATTTAATTCTTACATAACCAACAGTCACATTTGTTTTGTTTTACCTATTTCTTTTGAAGAAAAAACAGTGACAGGACAACATAAGATAAAATTTTGACTAACAGGTTCACGTACACATTACGAAACGTGCATGTCAATTATAGTAAATTAATATATTTATTTATATTTTCAGAAATGTGTAAAAAAAAATTGGTTGCCTGTAAAGTCGGTATACGGGCGAAAGTTTTACGTGACAACGACTTTGAGTGGTAAAATAATTTTAATGTGAATATTCATTCGTATAGTAGGAAGAAGGATGAAATAATAGTAACAATGTGCCTTTCACTTTTTATGTCTGTCTCTCTCGCTCTTAGGCGGGCTAACCATGCCCGAGTGGAAGGGACGCGTGCCTCTCACTCGCTCTCATTGTGAGCGCATAACGTGAGCGGAGCGTAACGCAGTTTCTTGAAGTGTCACCCGGCAAACCAATTTATAAGACGTTGTCACGTCAAAAGTGCATGGAACTACAGACGATAAGCTAAAGGAGATTATCAGTGAGTGGCTAAACCAAGCCAAAGTAAGATTGTCAAGAAGGTAATATGACTCTCTTCTTATAATAATAGTCTCTAGAGTGGGTGTAGATAGTTTAGTGGGGCCCCTCTATTCGAACCCCGGCGCTGACACCAATGACTTAAAGTTGTATACATTTATGTATTTTATAACAAGACAGCTCGGTCAGGGGGACTGGGACTGTAGGTTTTGTATTTCAATGGTACATTAATTTGAAAGTTAGTTTTGCAAGTGTTTCTTGACTAACAGCCATTTTATTTCGTTGTTTCAGGGCCGAGAGACAAAACAAAATCGACCATGATTCGAGTCTAGCCTAGTCCTGTTACGACTACTTTTTAATACGTATACTATACTGTTAATAGGCCTATCTACAGTAAGGCATGTTTTAGATGAAAACTATCGATAGTAAAATTATCGCTCTGGTGGTTACACTAATTTGTTTTCGACTTGCATATGATTGTGTTTCTATAACTGTTACCCAGGCTGTTTAGATAAAAAATACCCTGTAAATGCAATGGTGAAATAAAGCCATTAAATTTTAACTTCAATTAATTTCATTTCAACTACTCGCAAAGGACGAAACAATTTTATACAAACGCCGACACGTCGGGTCGGCGTTTGTGGCCCGTTTGCGGAGAGATGAGGGATGCGGGCCCGCTTAGAAAATGTATGCGATTTGACGTTTGACGCTGCGGTGGCAGTGGCGGCGAAACGTCAAATCGCATACATTTTCTAAGCGGGTCAATGTCCGCTATTGCCATGCTAAAAAAAACGCACTATAGCCTCCTGAAAGTCACCAAAGCTTGTCGCTGTGTGGCATATTATTAGGTATCTGTCGTAGCAATAAACCATTGATTACAATGTATGCAACAGACATCAAGCAAGTATGCGACAATATTGTCATGACAAAGAGCTGGCAAGTTTGCATTGGCAAACATTATACAAGTTTGATAGACGGAAACTAGACATTTGATACAAGTTTGATATAAACTTGCCACAAGTTTGTCCTTTGCCTCGTCAAATTTTATGCAAGTTTTCAAATTTGATATTTCTAACTTTCTGCAAATTTGAAACAAGTTTAAATTGCTGTCTGGGTATTAGCATAGATGAATCCATGATCCCTTATTATGGCAGACATGGCTGTAAACAGCACATTAGAGGAAAACCAATCCGATTCTGTTTCAAAACATGGGTAGCGGCTTTGCGTCTAGGATACTGCTTACATGCTGATCTTTGCCAAGGTAAATCTGAAAGAGTCAGGGTCGGATTAGGGCAACACGTCGTACAAAAACTGATGAATGAGGTCAAAGCTGTATACGAAGATACAAAGTTCTCCGTTTATATCGACAACTTTTTCACAGGGTTACTCCTGATTTCTGAAATGAAGGAACAGAATGTTCTAGTCACGGGAACAGTACAAAACAACAGAACAGTAAAGTGTCCCTTGAAAGATGTGAATTTATGCAAGAAAGAACAGAGAGGTTATCACGATAGTCGGTTGGATCAAAATAGTGGAATTTGTGCTGTACGCTGGAACGACAACAGTGTAGTTACGTTGTTATCCAGTGAGTATGGCATCGCACCTCTGCGAACAGCAAATAGATACTCAGCTGCGCAAAAGAAAAGGGTGGTTATGCCACAACCTGACGTTGTTTATCAATACAATCGCTTCATGGGCGGAGTAGATCGCTTGGACGCTAATATTGGTACTTACAGAATTGCATTAAGAGGCAAAAAATGGTACATTCCAATAGCTTTCTGGTTTATTGATGTGGCTGTTAACAATGCAAACCTCCTCGCACGAGAAGTTTGCAACGATGTAGACACACTCTGGAGTTTCGACGTAGTGTTGCCCGGACCTTACTCCAAAGGTACGGCATTGATAAGCGCCGGCCAGGACCATCTAAAAGGGTTTTCACCACTGTTCCTCTCTCAGTGCGAAAGTTCAATGCTGATCACATGATTGATAAAGCACCGAGCCGAGTCCGTTGTGCTTATTGCAAAAGCCTGACTATTTTTTGGTGTCGAAAGTGTCAGGTTAACTTACATCTCAAATGTTTTAATTCGTTTCATTCCTAAATTTTAAGTGTTCTTGAGTTTAGATTGTTAATTATTATAATTGTACCATTTAAAACTAGTGGCTCTGTGAGCTGTAGACCTCGCGAGTATGTCGGTGGGAAAGCTGAACTGCTAAAACACATAAAAAAATAACCCAAATAATTTTCTTTCAATAACACATACAAACTTATGAATGTACCTGGTTACGTACATGCAGTATGAAAGTAGCCGCACCAATAACTTTGTAAACTACATTTCGCGATCTTTTATACAACCTATTGACTTTTTACTAAAATTATATAATCTGTTTCACTCTCATAGTCTTTACAAATCCAACGACACCTCATTTGTTAATATCCATCGAGCCGTTTGGGTTGTAGCGATTTTTTTACATTTTAAAACCCCATATCTCCGCCATTTTGAAAAAAATCAAAAAACTGGCTCGAGTAAAAAATTCTATTTATTTTTTCAACCTGCTCACAAAATTTCACGAGAATCGGTTCATAAATGCGACCTGTAGAGGAGAACAACCGGACATACAAAAGCATTTTTGCCCAAACCTGAAACGGAGACGCTTCGCTCGCTTCGCTCGCTCATCTGTTTCACTCTCATGGTCTTTACGAATCCAACGACACCTCATTTGTTAATATCCATCGAGCCGTTTGGGTTGTAGCGATTTTATCTCCGCCATTTTGAAAAAAATCAAAAAACTGGCTCGAGTAAAAAATTCTATTTATTTTTCCAACCTGCTCACAAAATTTCACGAGAATCGGTTCATAAATGCGACCTGTAGAGGAGAACAACCGGACATACGAAAGCATTTTTGCCCAAACCTGAAACGGAGACGCTTCGCTCGCTTCGCTCGCTCGGTCAATAAATATAAATATAAAAATATTATTATTTATTTACTCACAGTAAAGTAGTAGGTTAGGATAGGTAATAGCCCAATGTTTCGTTTTCGAACAGTAAAAAAAAAGGTATTTATCCAATAGCCACCTCAATGAAACTAGTTATAACGTTAATTAATATCTATCAGCACACACATATTCAAGTATTACAACAAATGGAAGTCCAAAATAATTCTGGGCATTAGAGTGTTTTGTTCGTTTTCGAATCAAGGGGCATATATGGGCTAATCAACATAATATTTTCTGTATGTAATCACAAGGTCTGAAGACTCGACTGATAGAATATAAATTACTATTAGTGACTAAAATTAATAATTACTGTTAGGTTCTGTTTACTAGCATTTAAATTAAGATTGTGTTTTTTTATTTCAAGATTTACTAGCTGGAGCCTTTTGAAATTTAATTTCAATTCTACCAGTCGCGACTTTTTTTCAATGATAGCACATTCCAATTATTTCGGTAATATTCTTTTCGGAGATCTTCAGCACTGGTGTTTTGTTTCAGAAACTTTTTTTGTGACCGCCGCGACTGAAGCTTCACTCCCTCTGAAGTTACTGTATGACCTGCAAGAATGTTTGATTAAAGTATAGTCTGTGAATGTTTTTTGGCTGAAACAATGAAGTTTTTCTTTTTAAAGTTAAACAGAACAAAGTGCTTACTGATTTTTCTTTTCTTTAGTATGTTGCTTTTGGGGTCAGTTTTATTTGTAGATAAGTAATATATAGTTTAGTTATATGTATAAATAAATGCCTAGCTGAGTGAGCTGGCTTTCTATTTAATATTGGTTGGTTTATTATAAGGTATAAGAACAATAATTTACTAAGCTCACCATCACTAGCATTGACAAAAAAAAAAAAATACGCGTGTAGCACCGTACACGTGTTAGAAGTAAAACTTCTGTAGCTAGATCATTAAGTGGTACCTATACTATACACCTATACCTACCTATACTAAAAGAGATTTAAATTTCCAATTTTGAGATCCAATCTCTGCTTCAAGTTACTTTTATGTTTCAGACGTCCGATTATTTGAAATTATTTTATACTTGTACTTACTTTTAATACGTCATGTCATTTATTTCCCACCATTCCTTATCTACAATTTGTCGCGCTCGTGGTGATATACTTAACTCATTCAATAGTGTCACTACTATTTGCATCTCGCTCAGATTATATACCATCTGACGACGTCACGTCTTAAAACCGTCTCGCTCAAATGTATGCATTGCTTTGCTTGTCTCTGTGCCCAGTCCCTTTATTTAATTGATCGAGTACGTATTTTCAACTACTCCAAGTTAATGTGTACCTGCGGGGCTACCATAAGGCTTGCCACTCACCTCAGTCGCGCAGATAAATGACAAAGAAGATGGCTAAATCAATATATGGACGACTGCCCCAGACATGTACAAAGACTTCTCAACAGCCAATAGCATTTAAATATTCATTCATAAATTTAATTTACTGCGTCTGTATTTAGTTTGTAGAACTTGAAGAAAAAAAAATTAAATATAGGTAAATAAGAGTTGTTTGTCAATACTCCGTGATTCCAATATGATTCCGTGACCTTTGCCGTCGCTAGAAATAAGCACCATTTTGCAATAACATGCAACATAACGCCATCTAGCCACTCCTCTGGAAACCTCCTGTTTTCAACAGTTTTGCTAGTTGGCAATTATGTTGCATGTTATTTTTAACGATGGCAAAAGTCACTAATCAATGGCGGAATCATAGAGTATGAAGTGACAACTCTTAATTATTTAATCATTTCCTTCAAGTTCTACAAACTAACTAAAGACGCAGTAATTTATGAGAGAATATTTAAATGCTATTAATTGGCTGTTGAGAAGTCTTTGTACATGTCTGGGGCAGTCATTTTGCCAAATTGCCAACTCCTTTCGCGTCTCAATGTTGTTTCTCCATAAAATAGCGCGCATTCATTATGATATGACATTAAATTGTGACAAAATGCGTGGCTGGGGTGACTGGCGTGCTTTATGCTACCCCCGCTAACCTATACATACCTACTTTGCTAGGATTTTTTAGGGTTACTTCATCGCGAAGCGATGACGTAACTCTTATTTAATTTTATTCTTGACATTTCCTTAGTCCGCCATACGACATACCTCGATTTTGATATTTTACTTCAACATTATTGACTGGCATGAAGCATTAACTTTAAAATTACAAAAGCTTATTAAAATCAAAATCGTATAATTTCAACAGTTATAACAACAATTCAACTTTAAAATATGTATTACAAAAATTACATACAAACAAATAAGCGAAACAATAAGCCATTAAACTTATGGCTCTGTAAGCTGTAGACCTCGCTTTGGCCGTTTACTACAGATAAACATTAAATAGGTAGGTATAACACGTACTATAGTAGCTAAACTGCTAATTTGTGACTTGAACTGCACTATATAATAAAAAGTGGCTTTAGAACAGTTCTAGGTACCTACTTATTGTTTTCAAGAAGTCTTAATGCAGCCATCCATCACATCGGAATTTGCTTGAAAACTAAATATCACATTTGGATGATTCTAAGTGACTTTATGCGATTACTAGCTGCCCGTTGCGCGACTACGCAGCGCGTTTTAGGTACCTATTCCATAGTTACCGGCCACAAAACGATTCGTTCACCATTTTAGAAATCCATATCGACCCGTGTGACATTGATGAAACTCTTTTCTTACAAACTGTATGGATCGCATCGCACAACTGTCAAAAATAAGTTCCGGTTCCAACAAAGAGGTTGAACGAAGTAGTTTTTGGTCACGTCACTGGTTTTGGCCATACCGGAAATCAAGAACTCGTGGAAGAATGCTTAAAATAATTTTTATTTGTTAACGTTTCATCAGGTTTTTCTCTCACTAATTAACATTCTTTATTGTACGAATGTATTATTATCTTATCTGATTAGTTAAAAACCGTATTGAAAATAGTTGCGGTTTTAAAAGTCTTCAGCCGACCCTGACGTCACCGATTCCAATTTCCGTTACATTTCTTAGCCACTCGTGATAGCACCCGGCTAGTAGTAATTGAAAAGCAAATATATGAATAACCCACAGTTGAGAGGTTAAATAAATTTTACCCCCGTGCCCCAAGAAGTTTTACTTCAATAATATTATGTTCTCCTTGTTCATCGATGACAATGGCATCTTCAGCTGTAAGGGAAATTGTAATGTGAATTTTTATATTTATTATACAGGGTGTAACAGAAGGGTGTAGTCATATTTTAGGTGGTTGTTAGGGAGACTATTCTGGGCAACTTTTACTATGAAACCGATTTGATCAGAGCAACTTTATTTTTCACTGCTTTTTTTTAGGAAATTTCCTTTTCATTTGGTGTGATGACTTTGATTTATTTATCAATCCCATCGAAGACGACTGTCAGAGTCAACTATGCAGCTTATTATCAACAAACACAAAGGGAAAATATCTCCTTGAAAAGGCAAAAAATGGGCAAACTTTAACATCTCGTGACCATCTGTACATTGTAGCTATGATAGTAGAAGCAGAGCTCCAATTATTGAAAAAATTAAACCAATCTATAAGAAAAAATGTTTGGCAAAAATGGAGTAACGGAATCACAACACTTTTCAAGGGAGAATCAAAAGATTTATACTATGTTCCTTATCATGTTGTTGGAGGAAAAGTAATTCAAGCAAGTGGCCTTATTCACAATAGGCTCATAACCCACTGAAGAAGCTTAGCTCCAGAAAGCAAGTCAAAAAAACGCAGAGTTGACAGCGATAGCAGTGACAGTGGCAGCAGTTCTAATAGTTCGAATCCCTGCGAGAATGCAAAGAAAACTTAGGGCCACTAGCTATAAACTATTAATTCTCAGAATTACGTTAACTCGAGGAGAAATTCTCAGGATTGCCCGGAATCGTCCAGCACCAACATTTTTGCAGGGTTAAATACGTTATTCCGAGTTTAAAACTCGGGTTTCTTCTGTCAAAACAATTCTGCGGAAAATGGCGAGTTAAGTGCGCTATTCTGGGATTATCTTAGGAATGTTACCCTTTTACCTTATATTTCGGTAAAAAATTACGAAAATGTACAAAAATTCCGCACTTTTTACGTTTAGGCCAAAAAGTGGAAACATTGAAGGAATAAAAATGGCGACTTTTTTGTTTGTTTTGGTTTGTGCTTTTGTTGATGTTGTGACATTTTGTAATTTTCTAGTTCGAGTCATAAATAAATCCATAAAGCGACGATATGATTGAATTTTCATCTGGAGAGAGGGATGATGATGAAGAAATTGTGCAATACATAGCAGCCTCCAACATATTTAACAGGCACTTCGCAGGTCGACGAAATCATTTTGCGGATATGAGGCCTTCCGACTTCCATCGTTGGTTCAGGATGACGAAGGAGACTGTTAGAATTTTGCTAACAAAAATTGAATCACATCTGTTGCGCCTGACTAGCCTGATGCTTTAACGAAGGGACTACCACGTCCGAAGCTGATGATCCTTACAGCTGCCATGGGTTTGCGTTTAGGAGGAGGTGATGAAGGATAAACGCAGAAGTGGTTTGCGAACGCACCTTGACTTTTCCTTCTTGTCTATGCTCACGTGAAATGCAAATGTGGCATTATCTTAGTATTACTTTTATCTAATTAAATACTCAACCAAAGTCCAATACAGTGATTTATTTCTTCACATCACCCACTCATTTTCAGACGGGATTTATTCGAAATGTGTTAGTTACAGAGGCGATAATAGAGAAACCAAAGCTATCAAACGTTCACGTAGTAGCAAATCAATCAAAAAAACACAAAGCACTCTGCATAAAGATTTGCAGTTTGATTTGATAAAGAAAATGTTGCTGATATCGTAACACGAAATACAGTCATATACAGAAATCTTACAGAAAAAGAAATTAAAAAACAAACAAAAAACCTTACAAAAGAAGATATTACGAAGTAGCTCTACGACTACGGAAGAAGATATTATGAGTGTTCATACTGATAGCGACATAATTATGTGATGTAATATCGATTGAAGACGAAGAAGATGAAGATACAATAAAAAAATCTGTTTATGAAAAAGAAGCTGCTATATTTGCACAATGATATGGACAAAATTGAAAAACAAACGAGATAACGAGAATTCAAAAACTATGAATAAATAACCGGCCAAGTGCGAGTAGGACTCGCGCACCAAGGATTCCGAACAGTTTAGTTCAGTTCAAAATTTTTATTGACCATAAAATCATACATATTACTTAGTCAACGTCAATATAATATTAATATTTTTGTATACTACCGCCCGTTCGGAAGTTGTGGGCTTAGGGATGGAGCAAAGAATGGCAAAAATCTCCCCCGTACACAACTTGGAGAGCGTTACACGTGTAATTAGGTTTCCACATAAAAAACTAAAGTGTGATGTCATCCATGTAAACCAAATTGAATATTTTTTAGAAAGACAGAAATTTGCAGTTTTCAGATTTTTTCCCTTTGTGAAGACCTTTCTTGATTCCAAATTTCATGACCCTAGGCCAACCGGAAGTACCCTACAGTCCCTTGCGAGTTCCAAGGGAGTTCATACAAATTCAACAAAATTATGACATAATATCGCGGTATCTTTCTGATTTTGCGGACCTAGAAGTTTAATTTTTTCACAGCTCCAAGGGACCATAGACCTGAGTTATCGATATTAATTTCAACAAGATACCTCCACGCGTTCCTGAGAAAAGGGGTCGTGACAGACGGACAGACAGACAGACGGACAACAAAGTGATCCTATAAGGGTTCCTTTTTTCCTTTTAAGGATCGGAACCCTAAAAAGATGTACAAAAAATGGAAAGGCAAATAGATACTTGGCAGACTAATAAAAAGCAGAAAAATAATGTAAGATACAAAAACGAAGGTGAAACTTTAATATCGGCAAATAAAGTAAACGAGGCTTCTACTTACCGTCTTGGAAGTCATATATTAGCTAGGTACTATCAAAAAAAGATTGGAAGCATTACGTGGGATCGATTACATAAATTATTAATGAGGACCAGCTTGAAAAAACCTACAGAATATCTTTCTACAAAACTGTACACAAAAATCTAAATATATAAAACAAAGTCGTGTTAGTTACACCACTTATAACTCAAGATCGGCTATACCGATGTTAGTTATCTCTTTTTTGGTGGGTTCTTCTGCGCTCCGAATAGCAGAATAAGTAATAAAATATCGGATAAGTTATCGAATAACAATGAATAAATTAATTAATTTTATGAATGCAAACAGCATGTGGTGCCATCTGTTGACAAAACTACGTATTTTTATAAAAGAAACCTACCACTATCAACGGGTGGCGCCACAGTCGCAATGCAATTTGACATCTCAAAGGAGTTCAGAAACATCGCTCGCTCACGCCCGCCGACGCACCAGCCCGTTCAGAAAGCCAGTGCGATCATAGATCTGTCATCGGGCGACTTCCGCCCGACGATAATCGCACTCGGTGCGATGTTTCTGAACTTAGCCCTGCAGCCGTCAAATTGAAAAAGAATGTATGGATTGATTGAGGTTATGTACCGGTCGGTCGGTTTGTTTGGTTGTTTTGGGAAAGTACCTAATTAACAATGCCGCGCCCTAGAAGATCTAATCTTTCCCAACAAAGCCGTAATGCAGTTAGGCTGCGGAACAGGGCGAATGAATCAACTGAAGAAGACCAAGAAATCGCACGAGAACAGAGGCGCGTTAGTATGGCCCGAGTTCGCGCTTCTCAAACAGAAGAGCAAAGAGCAGCAATTCGTGAAACGGCTCGGTTGGAGATGAGAAATCGTCGAGCTTCTCGCACAGATCAACAACGAGATATTGTTCGAAGCGCAAGAAGAAGTGCTTCAGGTGTTGATTTGATTCGTGCAGCATTTCTATACGATTGCACAATTGATTACAGCTCGCATCGTTTCGTTAGCATAGGTCCAATGAATGTTCATTGTGAGCATTGTGGCGCATTGAAGTTTGCTGCAGAAACACCTGGATTGTGCTGCCTTAATGGTAAAGTGAAATTGCCGTCATTGACTCCGCCACCTGAGCCATTGAATTCATTGCTGCATGGCGAAACACCAGAATCACGACATTTTCTGGCGAACACTCAAAAATACAATGGATGTTTTCAAATGACTTCCTTTGGGGCTGACATTATCAGAGAACATGGTTTTAATCCGACATTCAAGGTAATTTATGTTTATATTGTTTCATCTGTATTAAATTTATGCCTAGAATAAATAAGGCATGGCATTTAAAATGTGTGCTTATTTTTTATTTCGACTTTACAGATTCAAGGCCAAATTCACCTTCGAATGGGATCATTGCTACCTCTTGAAGATGCGCAGCATAAATTCTTACAAATATACTTCATTGGAAATATGGAGGAGCAACTTGATCGGCGTCAAGAGATCAACGCAGAAATGAAAAGAGCAATTCTTCGAGATCTGCAGCAGCTAATTCATGAACATCATGTATTGGTCAAGAAGTTAAAGACTGCATTGGAGCGCATGCCAAGTGATGACTACAAAGTCGTGATCAGAGCAGATAAACGTCCAGCTGGAACACACGAACGCACATTTAACGCTCCAATAATAGATGAAGTTGCAATTGTGATTGTTGGTGAAAACTTAGAATCTCGCGATATTGTACTTACACGTCGCGATACTGGGGAACTGCAACAAATATCTGAAACACACCCTTCTTATGATGCGTTGCAATACCCACTGATGTTTTGGCAAGGAGATGATGGATATCACTTCAATATCAAGATGGTAAATCCACAGAATGGTGAGAATCAATGTCATAGTTTTCAAATACTACTTAATTTTGATCTTGCTCTCCTCCTTCCTACTCCTTGCTTATGTGTTTGGAGATTTACTGGTCACATGATTCTGGCCACCCCTTCAGGACGGACATTTTATGATACTAATTTTACTTTTTTAATTTCAGGTGAGGAAACTAACAAAAAGGTTAGCTCAATGAATTATTACGCATATCGTTTGATGATTCGTCAAAATGCTGACAACTATTTGCTGAGATTTCGTAAATTGCTTCAGCAATACTGTGTCGACATGTATGTCAAAATCGAAACAGAGCGCCTAACTTTCATTCGGTTGAACCAAGCCAAACTGCGTTCGGAGGAGTATATCCATTTACGAGATGCAGTAAGCACTGAAGGAGATGCTGCTAATGTTGGACGATTGACTATTTTACCGGCGACGTACACTGGTAGTCCACGTCATATGCATGAATATGCCCAAGATGCAATGACATATGTCCGCCATTACGGTCGGCCAGATCTATTTATTACATTTACGTGTAACCCGAAATGGATAGAAATTGTTCAAATGCTGCTTCCCGGACAAACTTCAAGTGATCGGCATGATATCACCGCACGTGTCTTCAAGCAAAAAATCCGGTCGTTGATGAACTACATTGTTAAGCAACGCGTATTTGGGGACACTCGATGCTGGATGTATTCAATCGAATGGCAAAAAAGAGGCTTGCCGCATGCACACATTCTTATTTGGTTAGTCGAAAGAATTCGACCAGAACAAATTGATGATATCATATGTGCCGAGATTCCTGATCCAGACACCGATCCAGACCTCCATGATGTTATAACTACGAATATGATTCATGGACCGTGTGGCGCCATCAACCCCCGATCACCGTGCATAGTCGACGGCAAGTGTTCCAAACGTTATCCACGAAAATTGACTGCGGAGACCATCACTGGCAACGATGGATATCCATTATATCGGCGTCGTTCCCCAGATGATAACGGTAGAACTATCACAGCGAAGGTAAAAGGAAATGATGTCGTGGTCGACAACAGTTGGATTGTTCCATATTCACCACTTCTTTCCAAAACATTTAAAACACATTGCAATGTGGAATATTGCAATTCGGTGAAGTCCATCAAATATATATGTAAATATGTCACGAAAGGGAGCGATATGGCGGTTTTTGGCATCCAAACCTCTAATGCCAACGATGAAATTACGCGGTATCAAGTTGGTCGATACGTAAACTGCAATGAGGCAATTTGGCGTATATTCTCATTCCCTATTCATGAACGTCATCCCACTGTCGTACATTTGGCGGTGCATCTGGAGAATGGTCAACGAGTATATTTCACTGCGTCAAATGCTGCTCAACGTGCTGTGGCACCTCCTCCAGCGACAACATTGACCAGCTTCTTTGCGATTTGCCAAAACGATCCGTTTGCACGAACGTTGCTGTACTCTGAGATGCCACGTTACTACACTTGGAACTCTTCATCGAAGACATTTCAACGTCGGAAGCAAGGCGATGCAGTTCCTGGTCATCCAGGTGTGCGTTCTACTGATGCTCTTGGTCGTATTTATACAGTTCATCCGAATAATGCTGAATGCTTCTATTTGCGGTTGTTGCTGGTGAATGTTCGTGGGCCAACATCATTTGAATCACTGCGAACTGTTAATGGTATAGTGTGCCCAACATTTCGTGCTGCATGTCTCGAGCTCAATTTGCTTGAAAACGATACTCATTGGGACACGACAATCGCTGAAGCAATTATTTCTGCATCTCCAAGTCAGATACGCACATTATTTGCTATCATCATTTCGACATGCTTCCCATCGAACCCACGCGACCTGTGGAATAAATACAAGGATAACATGTCAGAAGACATTTTACATCGAATCCGTGTCAGTTCAAGAAATTCCGATCTTGAGGTGAATGAGGAGATGCATAACCAGGCTTTGATCTTGATCGAAGACATGTGTTACCTCATGTGCGGCAGTATGTTAGTCAAGTTGGGAATGACAGCGCCAGATCGTGGAGCGAATGACGTATTTAATCGAGAATTGGAACGTGAACGTGAATATGATCGACATGAACTGAACCAATCAGTTCTAACAAATATACCCCTGTTGAACCACCAACAGAAGCAAGTGTATGATACATTAATGAAGGCAATAGATGATGGAAAATGTGGCTTATTTTTCCTAGATGCCCCTGGTGGAACTGGGAAGACATTCCTCATATCATTGATTTTGGCCACTGTTCGTGCGAGATCCGACATTGCGGTAGCAGTTGCTTCTTCTGGAATAGCAGCTACATTGTTAGAAGGGTGCCGTACGGCTCATTCAGCGTTAAAATTGCCGTTAAACCTTCAAACTACTGAACAACCGACATGTAACATTGCGAAACACTCTGCAATGGCCAAAGTTTTAGTAGCATCTAAAATCATCATCTGGGATGAATGCACGATGGCGCACAAACGCGCATTGGAAGCACTTGACCGAACATTAAAAGATCTGCGCAATGACTCGAGATGTTTTGGAGGCGCAATGATTTTACTGTCAGGCGATTTCCGCCAAACACTGCCAGTCATTCCGAGATCGACCGCTGCCGATGAAATAAACGCTTGCCTCAAAGCCTCAAATCTGTGGCGCTATGTGAAGAAACTTCAGCTCACAGAAAACATGAGAGTTGCATTGCTGAACGATCTATCTGCTGAAGAATTCTCCAAGCAATTGCTGGCTATCGGTAATGGTTGTGTTCCTGTCGACAAATCGAGCGGATTGATTTCGTTTCCTCCAAATTTTTGCAATTACGTGTCATCAAAAGACGAGCTCATCAACCAAGTGTTCCCTAACATCATTGCTAACCACAAAAACAACAAATGGTTGAGTGAGCGAGCCATTTTGGCGGCTAAGAACAAAGATGTGGATGACTTAAATGTCGAAATTCAGAATCAAATCGTTGGTACGTTGCATTCATTTAAATCTATTGACAGTGTAACAAATGTAGACGAAGCTACCAACTACCCAACTGAATTTTTAAACTCCTTGGATGTGCCTGGCTTACCACCGCATAATCTACGACTTAAGGTTGGCTCAGTAGTCATCATGCTACGAAATCTAAACCAACCAAAATTATGCAACGGTACGCGTTTGGTGATTGGAAAACTGATGGTGAATGTGATACACGCGACGATACTGAAAGGAAAATTCAAAGGTGAGGAAGTTCTCATTCCGAAGATTCCAATGATCCCAACCGATTTACCCTTTGAGTTCAAGCGAATTCAATTTCCGATCCGTCTTGCATTCGCCATGACGATTAACAAGGCACAAGGACAATCCTTGGGTGTTTGTGGTCTAAATCTAGAAAATGCATGTTTTTCTCATGGTCAATTGTATGTGGCATGTTCACGTGTCGGAAAACCATCTGCATTATTTGTTCTTGCGCCGGATAACAAAACAAAAAATGTTGTGTATCAGAAAGTGCTTTAAAATGCAGTATCGTAATATTGACGCTACAGAGAAGAGGCCTAATGTGTAAAATGTAAAAAAATGTAAAAATGACCACAATTTAGTTAATTTTTATTGTTACTGTACCTAACTATTAGGCTCAAGATGTTTAAATAAGATTATTGTATACTTAGTACACATACCAGGTATTGCCATTTAAAACTGTGAATATTTAACATCTCAATTTGGCAATGGCAAGCAATAAAAAAATTCTGTATTTGTGATAAAAAATTGTATTAATGTTATCACCTTATTGAAAACCTAAATTAAGTTTAGCTAAAGTTAACACGATATTTATTTGACTGTTAGGCGGTACGAAGTTCGCCGGGTCAGCTAGTAATACAATAAAATTTACCCAACCAAAGAGGTCTGACGAAGACTGCATACCAGCTACTCTACTTGTCTAGTAAATAGAATTGATTCAAATTAAGGAAAATCCAAAATAATTCGTCTTAGGTGACGACGACCCACTTCACAGACCACAGCGAAACGACAATTGACTTGATTTGTACTGACGCGCGGATTCGTAGGACTGACGTTCATCACATACCTGATCTAGGCCGGCATGCTTTTCTTACCGTCGACCTCGACGTTAAAAAGAAAAAACCTCAACCCAGGTATGTGACATATCGACCCTTAACTGACATAGATCGTGACCAATTTGACAAAGACCTAGACTCCTTAGACTGGGACATTATTTTACTAATGGACAATGTTGACGATAAGGTACAACTTTTTACTCGACTTTTAACAGAACTGTATGACCGTCACGCGCCCTTGCGGACCATAGTGGTGAGGGAAGCTCCTAAACCATGGCTTACATACAACGTGCGTCTGATGATGCGCCTACGGGACGAAGCACATAGGAAGTATAAGGCCACAAGACTTGAAGGACACAGACAGTACTATCTAGATTTAAAACACCTTGTGCTGTCTGCCCTATATCGTGAAAAGTGTGCTTTTTTCGAGGGGCACGTAAATCGTTGTTGTACCGACCCGAAACGTTTGTGGAAAACACTCAAGCGAACAGTTCTGCCGGGCAAGCGGAATGCGGAGCTACCCTCACACTATAATGACCCTGACATGATTAATGACCACTTTCTAAATGTCCCAGGAAAACCCGACGTAACTATGTCACAGCTCACTTACTACGAGTTTAACCGACACCATAGGGCTACTAACTTCACTTTAAACACACTGACACCTTTGGCTATATCGAAGATCCTGACGAAAATTAAGACAAATGCGACCGGACTCGACTACATTAACATCGAAATGTTGCTGTTAACTATGCCGCGGACACTACCGATCTTGACTGACATAGTTAATAGCAGCATACTGACTAACACTTTCCCGATTGACTGGAAAACTGCGAAGGTTATCCCAATCCCTAAAATTCCCAATCCCATTCATATCTCCGACCTCCGTCCCATTAGTATCCTTCCCTGCCTTTCCAAGATAATAGAGAGGGCAGTGTGTAATCAGCTCTCGGGATATCTGGAGAGGAATAGCATACTACCCGAATTGCAATCAGGCTTCAGGAAGGGTAGAGGGACATCAACAGCCCTTATTGACGTCGTTGATAATATTTTGGCTGAGCTTGACCAAGGTAGAAGCACAATCCTAGTGTTGCTAGATTTCTCCAGAGCTTTCGACTGTCTGAACACGCCCCTCTTATTATCGAAAATGTCCTATTATGGGTTTGATAGTGCCACGGTGAAATGGTTTGACAGCTACCTCTCGGGCCGTGCGCAGGCTGTTGGTTTGGAAAAAAGTGATGGTACTATGTTGTTCTCCTCGACAAGGCCCTTATCAAGGGGTGTGCCTCAAGGGTCAATATTAGGCCCCCTCCTATTTATTCTTTACTCGGCGGATATCGTCTCTGTCGTTGAGAGCAGCATGTGCCATCTCTACGCAGATGACACTCAATTATATATATCAACTACACCTTCTGATGTAAACACTGCTGTCCAGTCCATTAACAGCGATCTGGAGCGGGTGGCGTCATGGTCTGAAAGGAGCTGTCTTGTACTTAACCCTAGTAAATCTAAGTTCATGATCCTTGGTACAAAAAATCAGATCCATAATACTGTCCAAGCCCTAGCCCCCAACGATATAGCTATCAGGGGCGAACCAGTGGAAAGGGTAGTAGAAGCAAAAAATCTTGGGTTGTTGATGGACGATGAGCTCCGTTTCGAAAAACACATCAGAAGCGTAGTCAGCAATTGTTTTTACCGCCTTAAAATTCTTTATAATATACGTGATTACCTTAGCACTGATTTGCGTGTCAGGCTGAGTGAATCATTGATATTATCTAGATTAAACTATTGTGATGTCGTCTATGGTGGCTGTATACTTGGTCGGACGAAAAGGTTAATCCAACGTGTTCAAAACGCATGTACACGTTTTTGTTTCAAAATCCCTCCTAGATCCCATATCAGCCCATACTTGGATGCAGCAAAACTTCTGAACATGGAAGCTCGTCGGCATTTACACCTTGCTAAATTACTTTTTGGTGTAATACGAACAGGAACCCCACCCTACTTGTACACTAAGATAAAATGGGCGACCCGACAACGTGGCGTGCACAAAGACAGAATCCTGACACCAGCGCATCGTACGGCGACTTTCCGTGGGAGTTTCAGATTTGCGGCATCTAAGTGTTGGAATGATATTCCCCCTCCAGTCCGTGAAGCGACTAGTAAGTATGCCTTTGGGCGGAAGCTCAGGGCACATTTGCTAGATCAGCAGAGACAATTCCTCCCTCTCGTGCCAACCTCTCGCCGCGACAAGACTTGAGTCTGTAGTCGCATTCTCACTAGTTACCAATTTATTTTGTTGGTTTCTCATAGGTTTTGAACTTTATTACCAAATCGTATGGCGGACCGTATTATGTTAAAGAGTTTTATTATCTGAGGTTATTATTCATATATTATTTTGTTGTTTTCCTTAATCTCCTAATTGTATTGTATTGTATTGATACTTATTTTTATTTACTACATTAATATGTTATTATTTATTTTTTTATCACACACTACGCACCATTTATACTCTTTTTATACATGTATATTCCTATACAAATACTCGTTATAGTATTTTAAATTATTCTTAATTGTTCTTGTTATTCTTGATTGTACCACGCCGCAGTCTGTAACGCTCGCGGGGCAACACCTGGCGCTGACTGAAAATCAGCGCTGAAGGCCTGGCCTTCAGCATATCGCTGAGTCAGTTGCCATTTATAATGACAGTGACACACCGCGACCGTCATTGATGGTGTTTACAACTGTTACTATTAATGATATTGTGTGTGTCCTACTTTTATGTTTGGTTTCTATCTTTATCCTTTGTCTGGTGTGTTTCTGTCCTTGTAATAAACGTTTCTTTCTTTCTTTCTTTCTTTCTTTCTTTCTTTCTTTCTTTCTTTCTTTCTTTCTTTCTTTCTTTCTTTCTTTCTTTCTTTCTTTCTTATAATGATGATGTATATTTTACATAATTTATTTAAGAAATATAACACTAAAGGTGAACGCGCACCTAGACGCGCCGCAGGAGCCGCACGTGCCGTAGTCATCGTATTTTGTAATTGAAATCGTATGCAACGCCGCGCACCTATCCGCGCCGCCGGAAATTCCGGCAGTTCCGGCGGATAGGGCGCGGCGTTGCATAAGATTTAATTTAGAGATTTAGAAAATGCGATGACTGCGGCGCGTGCGGCTCCTGCGGCGCGGTTTATGTGCGCGTTCACCTTTATACCTTATTGTAAGTACCTACTAGCAGATGCCCGCGGCTTCGCTGCACATGAGTCTGCACTCACCAGAAACAAATTAAAACTCGTCTTAAGGTGAAGTACCAACTGTTCAATTCTCAACCTGAAGTTAGAATTCTTCTCGTACTTTTATTCTTTTATTATAAGTTGTACCAAATTTTAATTAAAGTTATTTATCACCTAACTTTTGTATAAAAATCTATTAAGACTGGTGTAACAGTTTTACACTTAAATGGCGGCGCCTTTTTCAAAATCTGACTACAGAATCATGATTTTACTCCAACCGCATCCTTAAATATCGATTTTGAAGCAAATCGGCCTTTAATCCTCAATCATATCTCTTTATTTGGAATATTGAAGTTACGTTAAATACTTACTTAACATTGTAGCATGTTTATCGATATTTAGTTGAAAAAAAGTGGCCAATTGCGAGTTGGCCTCGCCCATGTAGGGTTCCGTAGTAGCAAGTAATGCAACAGCTGTCATAATGACGTTTCGCATTTGAAGAAAAAAGAAAACGAAAGATGTCACGCGCTCAGAAACAAGGTCGTAAATCGTCTTGAATCTAATTAATCATGGCAGATTGTCAAGTTTTTTTTTGTTGCATAATATGTGTGTTTGTATCAGTTTTATGCAATTGTTGTTTCATTTCAGTTTTTATCCATAGTTTTTTTTATTTTTTATTTGACGTTGTCCTAAAAAAGTACAATGGGTGTTAGGTGAACAAATAACTTTTATTTGTCATTTTAAATTGACTTTGGGCTTTTATGTACTTTATTTTTTTACAGGTTTGAAGGATGACGAGATATGTGCCATGCTTGATAATGGTTCTGACTTTGGAGATTTTGTGCCCAGTGATGAAGATTTGGACGACGAACCATATGTAGTTCATGAAAGTGAAGAGGATTCCTCAACTACGTCTGAATCAGACTTCGAAGACAGTTCCGGAGAAACTCAATCAGCATCAAGCGTCCCTTCTAATTCCATTACCCGAGGACGTGTTTATCGTGGACGAGGCACCAGACGTGGAAATGGCGCTTCACCCTATGTTGTCAGAAATGATAATATGGTAGCAGTAACTAAATGGCTAGATAATAAACCTGTAACACTGATGTCAACAGTTGAAGCTAAAGACGAACAAGATACTTGCCGACGTTGGTGTAAGACTCAGAAAAAATATATTGTGGTTGAAAGGCTAAGATGTATTCGAGAATACAATAAAAATATGGGAGGGGTCGATTTGGCTGACCGACTACTGGCAGTTTGTCCAAACAGATATCGAACCAGAAAATGGACACAGCGGTTTATAGCGCACATGATTGACCTCTCTGTCTCAAACGCGTGGCTTTCATACAAACAAGATCTTACACTAAATGGATGTCGAAAACAGGACCAATTAAGATATTATAAACTAAGCCTAGGTGAAAGCTTGATTGAAACATATCAAGCGTCGGAGAGCGTAAGTGTCTTTGAAGCTGATCAAGAAGAACCAGTGCAAATCCCCCAGAAAAGACAACGGGGCCGGCCCATTACGCCAATTCCCACAAAAAAGCAAAGAACCAGTGAAGTAAAGCATTTGCCAACATTTACTGAAGACCAGGGTAGATGTCGAGCCTGTCACGAAAATAAAACTGTTTTCAAATGCTCGTCCTGCGATGTGCGCCTGTGTCTCACCAAAAAACGCAATTGCTACTATACCTTTCACAAAGATTAAGTACAACTTTTGATATACAAAATGTCAAATACCTACCATGTTTATCTCCTTATAAGACTGTTGTGTTGTTAAATCTTAACCTTAGAGTAATCTCTCGATTTCTGTGATTCTGCCTAAAATAATCTATAATATAATAAAATCGTAATGGGAGCAATGACCTTTTGACAGCAATTACATGAAAGAGAATCACGCCAAACTACGCAATCTATCGAAATCGAGCTACCGATAAATATTAAATAAATGATCCTGGGAAGGATCTGCGGTACATATCATCACGCTATCATCAATAGGAGCTGAGCAGTAAAATAAAATATATTTCGATAACGTTGCGACATCTGCATGTTTTTCTTGAACTTCTACGAAGAAAACCTCCTTGTGAGTAATATTTATCTGTGCACATAACTGACAGCTGATCTGTCATGCATTGTAAACAAAACGTTGAATCGTATGCAAATTTTTCTTTCGGGCAACACACGATAGAAGCCACATATCAAAAACTTAACTTAACTTCTTTCGGGAAGTAATTTTGTGATATTTGCCAAGTTAAACCTATGAAAATAGGTCAAAAGTAAATATATGCCGTGTATTACTTTAATACGTACATAAATCTCGCCGTAAACATAAAGAAATGGTACTCAAAGGTTAAAGTTCTCACGTAAGAGTTTTTCATATGATGTAAGTATAATATTCAACTTATGGCATTGTTTTAGGTAGAATTCGTTAGATAAAGACAAAACCCAGTGATCACTGACGTAGAAACATATCAAAACTGTGTATTTTTTACCAATTCTAACCAATTTATCTAACACCTTAATTCCCAAAGAAACCTGTAGGGATGTGATAATTTGTTACTTATCGATAATATGATACGTTCAATAAGTATAACACTATAAATCTTGATCTATTTCAGAATCCGCCGTGTAAATACAAAGGAGGATTCTCAAGTTACATGCTGAGTTGTGATTAGCATGAGGTTGAATTAGTCACGGAGAAATACGATACTGATTTTGTCAAAGCTGAAAGGTCAATGGTTCCCTGTCAGATCACCTTCAGAAAACCCAGGAACAAAGAATGTAAATAAATATCATTCGTCAATTTGTCGGTTTTATTTTCCTTCATCCTGATTACTACACATGAATTTACTATTGTGTTATTTTGTTCGAGGTCCGATTCTGACTGGTCCTATGATGCACGAAATTAGCTTGGACATGTTCAAATGGGGTAACTAGATACGATCACGCACGGCACGACATAAGATCAACCATCTTATTAATAAGATAGTGTGAATTAGATATTGTTATACATCCCTTTCTGTTTAATACCCCTTGCAAAATGTGTAATTAAGACGGCAAGTTTCAAAAATATCAATGAACAATATTTTCATCGACAGCGATACTGTACCATCGATACTCAACCCGAGCTCAACCCCATCACTGCTCTAACCAGAAAGCTCACCAAAAAGTGTAGAATGGTGTAGAGTAAAAAATACTGTCTATGATTCTGCTCCTCCCATAGAGAAACACGGCGCTTATCTTCCATTCCACGTTATACTGACGCCAAAGAGTATAAAAAGTTTTTTGTTCCGGGACTCCTAGGATTTTGTAAAGAAAGTTTAACACGTTGAACGCCGAGTCAAATTTGGTGGTTCTTCCGTTTGGGCCATGGGGCTCACCGGTGAGCGACAGCAACACTACCCGTTCAGGCCATGGGGGTCACCGGTGACCGCGCGATAGGCTCGTGTTTGAACTCATTTTTCTCGATGGGGGATACAGTTCCGGTACAAAACTATATTGAGCGTGCCTGGCGTGGCCCTGGAGAACTGTTTACACATACTAGCTCGTTTCGACACTAAGTACAAAAAAAGACTTAGACGATTTTGTGGCTAAAACTTCAAGATGTGGTTTTCAAATAAAATAATGTTTACAAAATATATGTTTTTATTAGAAAACGTTTTATTAAAGTACTTTTTTATTTAAGTACTTTAGACAATCACATATAAACTTAGTAAAAAAACTTAAAAATTATTACACTGGCGAGCAAAAATATCGAGCCACCCGTCAACTTGACACTACATCTTAATTTCCACAAAAATAATGATACTTCTTTCAAAATTATACGTAAAGTAAGAACATCTAATGTTGATTAAAATGCACGGTACTTCATTCGGATTGATTTAATTAATTCAGTACTAATTGAGATTTTACAAAGAGATGACTAGACTACTAAACTTGACTTTCATTACTAAAAATTTACAACTTGAAAAACGAAGTGTGTTGTGAATTATTTCAAGAAATACTGGCTTGATTAATAAAGTCTACCATGCTACCATTAATTTTAATCGACATAAGATGTTCTTTCTTTACTTATGTATAAGTTTGAAAGATGCAAGTTTGTCTATTCGAGGAAATTAATTTAGATTGTATCAAGTTGTCGGTGGCTCAGATTTATGCTTATTTTTTATTAATATTTGGCACATTTTAATCAATTACAACAACAACTCCCAAAAATTTATAAAAATAGGTAATTAATGAAGCAGATTGAAGCATTCCATGCAAATAAAAGGCTTCTCCGGGCATTGTGGACAAAACGTTCTGACCTTTTTTGTTTTGTTTTTAGCATGTTTTCTTCCGTAAGTAGCTACATTAATTTTGTAGCAATTCATGCATGTTCGCCTGCTTGTTCTCGCTTGCCCTTCTTTTTTTTCCAGTTGGTGTTTCTTTCTTCTAGGTCTTGCAACTGGTGTTTCAGTAGTGACATCTTGTTGGCTGCAAAACGTCTTCAGTATTGCCAGCCGGAAGTCTGCCATTTGCATTTTCTTGCCAGTGACGCTTTGATACAAGACCAGTGCATTGACCACTGCTGTGTTCAGGAGAAGGTTGATCGCATACTTCTTGTACCATTTAATGGATTTTCGGAGTGGAGTTGAGTAAGCGGCCATTTGATCAGCTAGATCTACAGCCCCTTTGGCTCCATTATAGTCAATGACTATTTTTGGTTTGGAGATAACTTTGTTGCGCTTTCGGACATTTTGGAACCGCACTGAGTGTTTTGTGGACAGCAATAGCACGTCTCTCTTATCCTTCCACTTCATTACAGTTATGCCCTCGCTGCTTTCCTTAGCCACGAATTGGCCTCGCTTCAGTTTGGCATTTACTACATCCTTTGACAGATGCTTCCGGTTCTTCCGGTTAAAGTACTTGATTTAATAATGGTAGACCGCAGATTAAAAATTAGAGAGATAGCCGAGATTATAGGCATCTCTTATGAACGAACTCAAAACATCATTGTCAACGAGTTGGGTTTCCACAAGGTGTCTGCGGGGTGGGTTCCGCGACTGCTTTCAATTGAACAAAAAAGGACGCGATTGACTATTTCACGCGACTGTTTGGAGTTATTTGAAGCCGATGCAGATGATTTTTTGAATCGTTTTGTTACTATGGACGAAACATGGGTTCATTACTGTACACCGGAAACAAAACAACAATCAAAACAGTGGAGAAGACCTGGTTCACCACCCCCTAAAAAGGCTAAGTCGATTTTGTCGGCAAATAAGGTGATGGCTTCAGTATTCTGAGACTCGAAAGGTGTGATTATGATTGATTATCTTGAAAGGGGTCAGAATATAAACTCTGATTACTACTACGTCGTTTACGAGAGGAAATAAAAGAAAAACGTCGAGGAATGCTCAGAAGAAAAGTCCTGTTTCATCAAGATAACGCCCGTGTTCACACGTCAGTACAGTCAATGGCTGAAATTCACAACTGTGGCTTTGAACTGTTACCGCATCCGCCTAATTCACCTGATCTGGCACCATCAGACTTCTTGCTTTTCCCTAACCTAAAAAAGCACTTGGGAGGTCAAAGATTTTCGACAAACGACGAGGTCAAAGCAGCTGTAGACGCATATTTTGACTCTAAGGAAGAATAATTTTTTTTCAACGGTCTAAATGCTTGGAAGGGGAGGTGGCAAAAGTGTATTGAACTTGATGGTGATTATGTAGAAAAATAAAAAATATAACTGAATTAGTATGTGTTTATTTTCTTGGTTAGGCCGAGTACTTTTCAATCCACCCTCGTATTATTATTTATTACAGATGCCTTTGACCGAAGCAGAGAAATCCAAAAGATACAGGGAGCGGCTTAAAGGCGATGCGGAAAAACATAATATAGCAAAAGAAAAAAGCAGATTAAGAGCGGCAAAAAAATATATTAAAATAAAGGCGCTTTAGACGAAAATGAAAAAAGGAATATGAGACTAAAATGGCGCCAAACATACGCTTCAAAGAAGGCATCACAAAGTGAGGTAGGTAACTTAGTTTTTACCTCATATAATATAATGTCCGACGGCCATGTCAACGCAGTAAGTACATCAAATATTAATACACATCTTTTCAGCTTATTCCAGTCCACTGATATACGTAGCCCCCCCCCCCACCCTTCCCCCCTCCCCCCAAGGTGTGTCTAGCGCCACAGGTGCTGTAATAATATCTGCCACGTATTCAATGGGAGAACCAACTATTTTATTTCGAGATTTCAGTCTTTGCCCCATAGTAAAATTTGTTCATTCATGAGTAGGTGGCTCCCATTGTGGCAGATACTATTATCGCACCTTATATACTAGCAAAGGAGAGTTTAGGGTAGTTAATTATTCAAGTAAAAAAATATTTATTTTGTTATCAGGACCAACATGTGGCTACTGAGGGACCAATTCCTACTGGACGACCCGAAAATATAAATTCAGAAACGAGTCTAAGAAAAAATGAAACCAGAATTAAACAAGTACAAAGAAATGTTATTAAAAATTTGCGACGGAATAACGCTAAATTACATGAACAATACTTACTTAAATTTGGAAAAGGGATTTCTTTCACTCAAGAGAGACATGCGTGACATGAAAAGAAAGTATCAAGAAGTAGAAGAAGAAATGCGTGACATGAAAAGAAAGTATCAAGAAGTAGTAGAACAACTTGGACAAGCATCCCCAACAGAACAAGAACAAAAAGAAACCGACAATGTCACTGTCCTAAGCCTAGACGATACTCCCCATAAAAGAAGTGTTGAATTTGTTGAAAATCATCTTGCTGAGGCTAAAATAGAAACACCTAAAAAGGAAGCAATAAAACAGAAAATACTTGAATACAACGTTCTCAAAGATTCTTTAAAAAAGACTTATAAGTCAAGTCAACATTCTGAAAAGAAGGTCTTAAAAGAGATAGTGGACAATCCTTTGGTGAAGAAATACAAAATGACTACAAACTTAACCCAGAATCTCGGACTTAAAAGTAACATAAGAACAACAGAAGAAAATAAAAAGAAAACAAATGAATTGCAAGAAAGGATAACAGAGTTTTATGAAAGAGACGATGTGACTAGAGCCAGCGCTGGCAAGAAAGAATGTCTAACATATAAAAAATGTAAAAAACAGAAGCGATACTTATTAGATAAACTCAGCAACCTCCATAAAAAATATGTGACCGAAGTTGAAACAATTAGCTTCAGCACATTTAAGAAGCACAGACCCTTTTATGTGGTGGCTCCAAATTTGAAAAATTTGGAAACATGTGCTTGTCTGAAACATGCAAACATGCAGTTTATAGTCAATACTCTTAAATCAGCTGGTGTGGTTAAAACAGGTGATCTAAATCTCATCATTTCAAGTCTTGTTTGCGATCACACTTACAAGCAGTGTATGTGTGATCGCAAACAAGACTTGAAATGATGAGTATACCGAGTGCAGTGCTTGTGCAGAAAATGTTATGAACGTCGATGACAAAATTGATATGGACAAAACAGTGGAATGGTTTGCTTGGACACTTAAAAGCCATGTATATAATGAAAAGGGCGATACTAAAACATCGAAACGCATGGTCAAGATGGGAATCACAGGAAAAATAAAAGAGATATTGGATCTATTTCACGCTGAAATGAAAGCTTTCAAAAAACATGTTTTCAACGTACGTCACCAATACCAACAATATAAGCTCTGCATAGATAACTTGGCAAGCAACGAAGCGGCCATTCATATAGACTTCTCTGAAAATTGGGTGGGAAAGTACAGCGAAGAAGTGCAGGCAATGCATTTTGGGGCATCCAAACAACAGATAACGTTGCATACGGGAGTTCTATACATAAAAGACGAAAAGATATCATTTTGTTCAATTTCACCTGAAAACTCTCATGGCCCGGAAGCTATTTGGGCGCATCTTAATCCCATTCTAGAGCATATAAAGTCGGCACATCCATACATTAACACGCTACATTTTCATTCCGACGGACCGACTTCGCAATATCGCCAGAAAAAGAACTTTTTCTCTTATGCAAAAAAATGAATGAGCTTGGCTTGAACGCAACATGGTCATTTTTTGAAGCATCCCACGGCAAGGGTGCTGCTGACGGGATTGGCGGAAGCGTCAAAAGAACATTAGACTTTGCGGTTGCCCATGGGCAGGATATCCCTGACGCACAACATGCCTTTCAAGTTTTGCAGAATGCAGACTCAAAAACCAAAATGTATTATATACCACCTGATGACATTCAGCTTTTAGCTAGCAGTATTACAAGCAAACAGGGGCCTAATGCTGCTCTGAGAATTTCATTACTATTTCATTACTATTCCATTGCAAACACCCAAAATGGCGTCATTTGGTATTCTCCTAAATTATTATCCTCCTTGATTGGGTGTTTGCAATGGAATAGTAATGAAATATAAGTGAAATGCTCAGAGCAGAATTAGGCCCCTGGTCCCTGTCCGTGACACAATGAAAATACACCAACTTATCACGCAAACCAACCAATATTCTTTGAAGCATCGCATTCTCTCTTGTTTCTGCCTAAGGTTGCAGGGAAAATGTGACTGTTACAATCCCGCGTTACACATTTTTGATATAAATGAAAGTTTAGACACAAGTAATAAAACTGATAATTTCGATGACGTTTTGCTAGACGAAGCGACGGGAGAAATCAAAAAAAATGAATACTGTCTACTTAGATAAAAACTCGGACACACATAATGGAACAGAAAATGTTGAATATATGAGTGCATTGTTCGATGAAACAACGGTAGACAACTGCTCGATAAAACGTAAAAACGATTGACCTTCAAAATAACAAACGCTTGAAAACTGAACAACAATCGAAAAAAAGATGTGATGCAAGTGATTCTGAAGAAGATAGTGACAACGGTAATTATTCTCTCCATGACACATCGGATGATTCGGTAAATTATCTTGACTTTATGGATGTTTTGATGACACAAGAAGTTAATGATGAGAGTGAAGAAGTCAACGACGAGAATGAAGATGTTACTAATGAGAGGAGAGAAATTAATGATAAGAATAATTTCAAACACGATGAGCGTATGGAAAAAGAAATAACTGTAGGTTCGTATGTTTTGGTAAAGTTTCTCACATATAAAAGTCAAAAACACTACATTGGAGAATTCATAAAAATATACGATCATAGCTATACAGTAAAGTTTTTACGAAACAAAGGGAATGGAAGATTCGCTTTCCCAATTACGGAGGACATATCTGTCGTATTCAAAAACGATATCGAAGAAATTCTACAAAATCCACTTTCGGAAAGGCGAGGCATAAAAACTAGGGTTGATGAGGATTCCTCTTCCTCTTCCTCATAATGTGGAAGTTCCTCATATTTTTGAGGTTCCGCATCCTCATCCTCTTCCCCAAAATCGATTTTAAAAAACTCCTCTTCCGCTTCCTCTTCCTCATATATTAAGAGGAATTTATGAGGAATTTTATTCAACGTCCGCGTGGCGCTCGCTGCGCCGCCGCCGGCCGCCGAACAAGAGAAATTCTATTTCCATTCTCCGTCCTTCACTCGCTGTATTAAACGGTTAAAGCAAGAAAGAGAATCGAGAGAAGAGAATCCACAATTTTTTGACCTTTACAGAGTAGTGCGGCAATATCTGTCAGCCCCTCCTTCAAGTGTACCTAGCGAGCGCCTATTCAGTAGCGCAGGGTTAGTATATGACGAACTACGAAACCGTTTATCCGGAGAGACAGCTGCAAAATATAACCAATAAAATATAAAATTCATAAAATATAACCTACCAATTGTTCATTTTGAGTATTAAAGGTTTTGTGTTTATATTTAAAAATTGTTTAAATTTATAAAAAAAAGGATCTTTTTATTTCTTATCTTCCTCTTCCGCATCCTCTTCCTCTTCCGCATCCTCTTCCTCTTCCTCATCCTCATCAAAATATCCTCATCCTCATCCGCATCCTCAAAATGTATTTCTAATAATTCCTCATCCTCATCCTCTTCCTCGTAACCACTTCCTCATCAACCCTAATAAAAACCTTCGACCTCAAGCATGTCAAGATAAAAATTGAGTAATTACTGTATTAGAACACCTCTTATAAATATAAATACAGGGTGTAACAAAATGGGGGCTACAAGTCGAAAGGGAGTTGTTAGGGACTTCATTCAGAACATCTTTTACTATGGGACTAACTTTATCTTTTACTAGGTATGGGACTAACTTGATCAGAGCAACTTTATTTTTCACTTCTCAGTACATTTCGGGCCGAGCGGTCAGCTGATTCGTATGGGGGAGTGAAAAACAACTCAGTGAAAGTTGTTCAGAACGATTTCCCTAACAACCCTCTTTCGCCTTTTGGTTACACCCTGTATTTATTATTAGAATACTTTTGCCCGCGGCTGCACCCGCGTGGTATGAAAATGTAAATGTGCCGTAAATAAAACTAAGTAGTTGATTTTATTGCGTGATTGATTTTATTGCGTTTCCTTTCTATATCATTTTCATCATCATCTATATATATAATCATCTACCTTTAGCAGTAACGTATACAGGTTGGCTTAACTTCGGTGGCCCAAAATTTTAGTTGGACAGAATTCTTCATTCAAAGCAATTTCAAGGTCAAATTTGTTTATGAAAATATTCTTAGTTTAAGTTATAATATTTTTGTTTTAATTATATCATATATTTTAGAGACAAAGTTTAATATAATAGTTTAATAAGATATAATTCTTCATTCCAAAATGAATAATAATATCCAAAAAATATTTTTGTACCACCTAAGTTGGGCCACCCTGATAATGTACCTATATAAGGTATGAATATGTGTTGTTTATAGTAAAATAAATAAAATAAAATAAATAAACGGACAAGTATATGCCCACCTTAACAATTATTCGTCACTCTTCTCCGTCACTCTACGCCACCGAGGCGTAGAAGTGACCCCGCCACCAACAGAATACTTCTTCGCCACATCAGCAAAAAATGCCGGCCTCGCCCGCTTAGACAATATTAGGATCACAAAAAACACACTCGAAAGTCTTGGATTTGTCATAAACGAGGAAAAATCATGTTTGATACCCTCCTTAACCTGTAAATTCCTAGGTTTTATTCTACATTCATCAAATATGACAATTAATTTACCGGAGGATAAAATACAAGTAGTAAAACAGTACATAAATCAGCTACTAAATCCCAGACCATATACAATTAGATTCCTAGCCCAGGCATTGGGTACATTAGCTTCAGTTTGTCCAGCAGTAAAATACGGTACACTTTATACCAAACAATTAGAAAGATTCAAATTCCTATAACTACTACAAAATAAAGACGACTACGAGAATCGGGTGTCTACACCCCAGTCATGTAGTGCTGACCTAATGTGGTGGCTAAATAAGATAGACAACTCACACAATCCCATTAGGCAGAATCATTTTTCTATAGAAATTTTCTCAGACGCTTCAAACGATGGGTGAGGTGCGTGCTGCGGGATTAACAGGGCAAATGGTATATGGACGGAGGAAGAAAAGCGGCTACATATCAATACTAAAGAGCTAAAGGCAGCCCTTTTCGGCTTAAAATGTTTCACAAAGGATCTGATTTTAGTCGTAGATTTTACTAAGAATAGATAACACTACAGCAATCGCTTATATTAACAGAATGGGTGGTGTGCAATTCACACATTTGCATGCTCTTGCTAAAAGCATCTGGCAGTGGTGCGAAGCAAGAAACTTGTGGGTATATGCATCATACATAAGCTCTAAAGATAACCACGAGGCAGATTTTGAATCTCGCTATCTTAGATCAGAAACTTATCAGAAATAGAATGGGAGCTATCCAAAGAAGCCTATGATAACATAACACAAAATTTCGGCCTTCCTGAAATAGACCTTTTCGCCTCTAGACTCAATAACAAATGTAAAAAGTATATATCCTGGCACATGGACCCAGAAGCATGGACAATAGATGCGTTCACCATAAAGTGGTCAGACCAGTTCTTTTACGCTTTTCCCCCTTTCTCAATGATCCTGAAGTCCCTGAGAAAAATAGTTAATGACAAAGCTACAGGAATAATGGTGTTTCCACTATGGGAGACACAAGCCTGGTTCCCCTTATTCCAAAAATTAATCATATCTGATGTTATAGTACTAAAATCAAATAAATTTCTTTTGACATCAGGTCCAGGAATGCCACATCCGCTTCACAAAGATCTGAGGTTTGCTGCAGGGATATTATCAGGCAGGCTTTCCTAAACCAAGAGGTACCAGAAGAAACGGCAAACATCATGTTGGCATCCATTTCAGAAAGTACAACCAGACAGTACAGATCAGGCATACTTGAATGGCTGAATTGTAACAGTAATAACATAGACTTCCTGCATAACTCAGTTACACACATATTAAGATTCTTAACAGATAAATTCAATAAAGGAGCATCTTATGAAACTCTTAACACACTAAGATCAGCGGTTTCCTTATTACTAGGTAAACCGATCACTGATGACCCTAGAATAAAAAGATTCTTCAAGGGCATCAACAGACTGAGGCCAACAAGACCAAAATAATGGAAACTTGGGACGTTTCCATAGTTTTCAAATATTTGTCCTCTATCCCAAAGGACGCCCTCATACAAGAGATAAGTTACAAGACTATCACCCTTTTAGCACTGGTTACAGGCCAAAGAATGCAAACACTTTCACTGATTAAGATTTCGAACATTTCTATATGCCAGGGCCAAAACATAAGAATTAGGATACCAGATAGAATAAAAACATCAGCACCTGGTAGATACCAACCGCTCCTTGACATACCTTATTTTAATACACAGGAGAGTATATGCCCTGCAAGGAATCTAGAAAACTATATAGATAGGACATAGACACCCTCTTCATAACAACCAAAGGTCCAATGAAGAGTGTGTCTGTTTCCACCTTGAGTAGATGGATAAAGATTGTCATGAAGAATAGCGGCATAGACATATAGATATTCACAGCACACAGCACAAGACATGCCTCAACATCAATCGCTCATAAAAGAGGTGTAGATATAGATACAATTAGACGGATGGCAGGATGGTCTAAGGGCTCTCTTACTTTCGCAAGATTCTATGATAGGCCAATCATGAATTTGTCATTTGCCACAACTGTAGCAAACATTGACTGAAAACAGAATGGCTATTCTATGATTAATAATTATATCAGTATTACTAAACTAAATTCATTCACTGTTGATTGTCAGGAGAAGGGAAGTCATAAACCCTTGTCTTTGTGCCTTACCTAGTTTCTAACTCATAAGAATGTTACCTCTAGCAACTATACACCCTTAGCTTAGCACTAAGTTAGTATCAGATTGCTTAAATAACCATAAAGGCCCTATTGTAAAATAAACAGGATAGTAATAAAACCAATTTAATTCTGAGATATTTGTTAACTATTTAACAAAAAATTTGTTAACCCGGGTGTTTAACTTTAAACATCTACATAGTAAACAATTCATGGAAGGAGGAGATTTGTGAGAGATAATTGAATGATCAAACGAACTTACCTGTAACTGTAAGTGATGTTCGATCATAATTATCCGAACAAATCTCCTCCTTCCATGACCATAAAACCCACCCTGTTCTTTTTCCCAATAGATTTCATTCAAGTCTGGGACAGAATAAAATCTAACCCATGACCGGCTTAACAGAAATTTCTTTTTACTGTACATACTCTATGTACTAGACTTTGAACCAATGAACATGAGGGACAGATGGGGTGGCCAGTAGGAGGCTGGGTGAACAGCCCAAAAGGATAAAAAAATCCCTAAAATTTTATTTTTTAGGCTTTTAAATGTCGTGATTAGGCGCGTTCGGTGGACCGATACTACATAGTAAACAATTCATGGAAGGAGGAGATTTGTTCGGATAATTATGATCGAACATCACTTACAGGTAAGTTCGTTTGATCATTCAATAAACCATGATGAAAGAGTCTTTGCACTTGCACTTATATGTCTATTATACTCCCTATCCTTCTAAATTCACATTTAAACAGGAATTCTTGTAAACCACAACACGATTTTGACAGCCGATGTACTTTACAATGCGCACATAAAATGGCCAAAACCAGCACGCGCTATGTTGCATGTGACGTCATTACCAAAGGTTGCCATATTTAGAATAAATATAACTCAAACTATCTCTCTCTACTTATGGCGTAGGTGAGGAGTTAGAGAGAGACAAAGCTATTTTTATTCGTTCGGTTGCGAATTCATCATATTTGTACAACTAACTCTGCATATAGCAAAATAGAGCCTCTCCATAATATTCATGCCTCCAAGCTTTGTTTTTTTTGTGTATTTTATGGCCTGGTTGCAAAGACCTATGAGCCACGTCTTCATTTATATTATTATATTTTTAGTTTGTAGAAAGTTAATATTCATTAGTGTTATATTTTTTGCATTGTGTTTTTTATGTATTTGTATAGCGGTTTATATGTGTTTATGTCCTTCAACAATTGTTCAAGCGGTGGCGGGCGGGAAGAAAAATTACCGTAATTTTGCAACACTTCACTGAGATAACTTGCAAGTTGCAAGCACTAATCTGTTAATAATAAACTTTTGACATTTGAAAATAAGATCAGGAAAAAGCGCGGGAACGTTTCTGACGAAAAGGCGGATTTTTTTGAAAATTTAAAGTTAAATTAACTTAAAAATAGGAATCTAGTGATGGGGGGCCGTAAAAAGCCCAAAAAACGGAAAGCTGACACAGAGTTAGATAGGGACTCTGTTTCCGACTCCAGCATGGAGTCGGACCACGAGGACACGGACAAGTACAAACCCTTTCGGGTTGAAAACTATTCGCGGCAGTATCCCGAGGATGGGGGAAACTTTGAATATTTAGTCATACTCGAAAGTGAAGATCCTCTTCATCCCATAGGAGAGAGAGATATGATGACTCTCGGAAACATAATGAAGAGGAACAATAAAGGCATCAAAAGATTCAAAAGAATCAATAGATACAAGATCGGTGCAGTCTTTGAGCGGCCGGGTTTGGCAAACTTGGCCATCAATAACAAGGCTTTCCTGAAAGACAACAAAATAAAGGCGTCCATTCCGGCTGCCTTCACAGAAGTTACCGGAGTGATAAAAAATGTGCCAAAATATATGTCTAATAGAGTCATCTACAAGTCACTAAACTGCTCCAAGGATATAGTCTCAGTCCGGCGCTTCATGCGGCGAGCCACAAAAGAAGAAGATGGTTACAGTCCCGGCGAGTACATCCCGACACCCTCGGTGAGCATCACCTTCGCGTGTCCTGTGCTGCCAGACAGCGTTGACATAAACTCATGGCTGTTCGAGGTAAGCGCATACACACCTCCTGTCACACAATGCCTCAAATGCTTGAGATACGGCCATATAGCAAAGTACTGCAAGAATTCGCAACGGTGTTCAGTTTGTGGTAAATAAAGATCATCACTACAAGGAATGCACTAAAAACACAAAAGATGCTGTATGTGTCCATTGTAATGGTAACCATGTGGCGATATCATCAGATTGTCCCATTAAAAAGAAAAAGATTTATGAGAATAAGAGCAAGACACAAAAGGCCTCATTTGCATCGCTATTTGACGAAAAGTCATTCCCTTCCCTAAAAAAAACAATATGATTGAAAGTCTAATGAACTCACCGAAGTTTATGAACTTACTTGTAGAGTCAGTAGTGAAAATAATATCTCAGTCAGAAGACAAAGAAAACAACAGCATATGCTCTAAAAGTATAAAGAGTATATTAATAGACACATTTAACAAGAAAACTAATACTCAATCTCAATAATGGATCTAAACATAATGCAGTGGAATGCCCAGAGTATACTAGCTAATAGACATATCCTTAATAAAAAAATTAATAACTAATAATATACATGTTGCTATAATAAGTGAAACATGGCTTAAACCTAATAAAAAGTTAAACATAAAAAAATATTCAATTGAAAGAAATGATACTGGTAACAAACATAATGGAGTAGTATACTCATACATAATAGCTTAAAATACAAAAACCTTAGTACATTTTTTGATGATTCTTTACAAAACATTTGTGTAATATTAGAGATTTTTAACAAAAACCATTAGCATAGTTAGTTTATATTGTCCAACCAGACCAACACCTAACTTCAGCACAGCTAAATTGGACGCACTAATTAAAAGTATACCTCAACCCATGATATTTGCTGGCGACTTTAACGCTCACCATACAGTCTGGGGCTGTCATTCAGATTCCCCGCGTGGCAGGGATATTCTGGAGGTCACAGATGATAATGGCTTCATCTTGCTTAACACTGGTGAATTAACTACTGTAGGCACGCTCACGTGGCGGCCTAGTGCAATAGACTTGACCTTTGCATCTCCCAGCTTAGCATTATCTTGTGACTGGTCGGTTCACAATGATCCGCTAGGCAGTTATCATCTACCTGTAATTATGAAGGTTGTAATTGGTCAGACAGAAAATTTGAATACAAACTCCTCAGGATCAAATATTGTTAAATGGCCAGCTATAATGCAGTTAATTGGAACTTATATCAACAAATTGTTGATAAAATGTTACAAGATTCTCAGATTGATAGTTTGATGAGCCCTAGTGACAAATACGAACAGTTTTGTGCTATTCTACACTCGGCTATACAAAAATCTCTTCCCCATAATAAAAAAAAGATAAGTTCGCCTAATTCTAACAGTAATAATACTACAAATACCAACCGTAGGAGACGAGTAGCCCTACCATGGTGGAATGAAAGGTGTACTAAAGCAGTGGAAGATTCAAAAGAGGCTTTTTTGACTTTCAAAAGTGATCCAACTGATGAAAATTTTATAAATTTTAAAAGATTACAGGCTTGTAAAAAACTTACATTAAACAAAGAAAGAGATGCAAGCTGGCTGAAGCTATGTGAATCCTTTAGCCGTAATACTCCTCTGACAGTTATCTGGAACCATATGAAAAAATTCAATAAAACCTATGTCAATCGAAATGATAGCAGCAACAATATCTGGGTAAAAAAAATTTTAGAAAAATACACTCCTGATTTTGTAGACAAAAATCCAAGCGATATTATAGCAAATAATTCAAATGAAACAAATTCTTTTTTAGTACAGCCCTTTTCCCTAGAAGAGCTTAAATCCGCAATTACAACACGTAGAGACACAGCATTCGGATTAGATGGTATCCCATATAAGTTTTTAAAAAAAATAAGTAACAAAAGCATAATTACTTTATTGAATATTTTCAATAATCTTTGGTTTCACAATTACATTCCAGCAGAGTGGAAAACAGACTGTTTTGTTCCTATTTTGAAGCCAAATAAAGATAAATATGATCCAGATTCTTACCGTCCTATTGCATTAACATCGGAAAGTTTTTGAGCAGCTCATTAAACAGCGTGTTGAGTTCTTCATAGAGAAACATCATATTCTTCCATCAAATCAATTTGGTTTTAGGCGCGGCCTCTCGGCGCCCGTGAAAGTATCAGTCATCTTCAGCTTCATATCCAGCAAGCTTTAGACAAAAATGAGTCTCTTGCCTGTATTTTCTTTGATGTTGTTGGAGCGTTTAACAATGTAGATCATGAGATCTTGTCGAGAGAGTTGATATCTGTAGGACTACCTGGAAAAATGGTAAATTGGATTTATAGCTTTCTACATGGAAGAACAGTGTATACTAAACACATCAACTGTTTGGCCCAAGACTTTCATACAAAGGGACCTGTAAAGGCAGCATCCTTAGCCCATTAATATTTCTTCTTTACATACATAGTATAAATAATATTTTAGGATCCAATGTATCTAATCTATGCTGATGACTTAGGTCCAATTTCACCACTGTTACTAAACTCGATTAGTTCAAGCTAAACTCAGTTTACGCACTTAACTGAGTTTAGAGCATTTCACCACCATTACTGAACGCAGTTTAAAGCGGGCTACATACGACACGATATCAGTCGCGATCTAGGAAGGAGGAGTGGGGATGCTTCCTAGATCGCGATATCGGGGCAGACTCTACACACGGGGGCTCACGGGGCTGCCGAGCAGTGCGTGTTCGGACGTAAAGCGGAACGCATGTGTCGAAGAGCGCTTCAAAATGCTTCAAAAAATACATGTCGGTTAAAGTAGTTAAATCGGTAATTGATGTGATTGCTCCGTACATGGCAATCATGTTCAATAGTTGTATAGCAGAAGGTGTTTTTCCTGACCTCATGAAAATGAGCAGATTAATACCACTTTTCAAATCCGGTAGCAAGGAAGACCCTGCGAACTTCAGACCTGTATCTGTTTTGCCAGTGTTGAGCAAAGTGTTTGAAAAGGTGATACTGAATCAACTACAATCTCACTTTAACGCATCAGGGCTACTCCACAAAAAACAATTTGGTTTCACTAAAGGCAGATCAACAACTGACGCCGGAGTCCAAGAGAAAGGTTAATTGCAACCTTGCGATATTTGGCCACTGGGCAAACTTATGAAGACCTAAAATTTAGTGCTGTCATATCGCCTCAATTAATGTCTACAATGATACCGGAGACTTGCTTGGCTATCTACGAATTCCTCAAACATTATATTTTTATTCTACATATGTGGTTTCTGTTTGTAAATCTCCACTACTTTCTCCCATGCTTCGCGCTCTTCGTTCGAAACCATTTTTACAATACGTCCTCACGCGTGTGTTGCCGGCGGCAGACTGTCCAAAGAAATCGGGCCGATGCGTCTACACACGCGTAGTGCGGAGTGGGCGGTGCCCCGATCTAGGAAGCATCGGCTGCTAGCAGGCGATCTAGGAGGCGACCTAGTATGGCCCTACATACGACGCGATCTAGGTGGCGATCTAGGAAGCATCCCCACTTCTCCTTCCTAGATCGCGACTGATATCGTGTCGTATGTAGCCCGCTTAAGCTAAACGGAGTTTTAAATTCTGAACGCCCGATTTTGGCCGGTTAAGCTCCTAACTGAGATTAGAGAGCTGTCATGGCTGTCACCTATGGCTGTCACTCTAGAATTTCGCAGGTTACTTTTATGCTTTGATAATTAAAATAACTAATAAGAATGAGAAGAGCGTTGGCGCTAGCTTTTGAAGATAGTGATGATGATGACGAATTTGTTGTTCTTCGACCGAGATGGATACGTGAGAGAGAAGAACACTTCGACACCCTTGATGACAAAGATTTTGTTACAAGATTTCGTCTCACGAAACCAACAGTTCTATCGGTATTGGAGTCTATTGAAGATAAAATCGAGTTTCCTACAAACATGTAAGTACCAAAACTGGTCAGAGTGTCGATTAGGGTGCTGATCCATGATTATTTGCGGTTGGAGGGTAGATAAGGGGGCCTTATCGACACTTATTTTTGCATGACAGAACCATGAAAACGGGTACTTATTGAATTTTTTATTCCAGAAATAACAGCGTATCTCCCATTAACCAGTTGTTATGTGCTCTACGCTTCTATGCAACTGGGTGCTATCAAATTACTGCTGCGGATTTATGTGGATTTAGCACGTCTACTGCACATAGAATTGTCCACCGAGTTAGTGCTGCTATTGCATCTTTAAATCGTAATATAATATACTTCCCGGTGTCACCCGATGATATCCGCAGGACACAAACTGAATTTTACAAGAGGGCTCGATTTCCATATGTTATTGGTGCTATAGATTGCACTCATGTGAAATTCATCAAATCAGTAGGTAAATCATTATTCTTCTTTCAATTGTGTCCAATAGCATCTAGATATTTTATCATTCACATAAACATCTATTTCAGGTGGAGAGGATCCAGAAATTTTCCGTAACAGAAAAAACTATTTTTCACTTAATGTGCAAGCCATCTGCAATGCCAATTTGGAATTCACAGATTTGGTTGCTCGCTGGCCAGGAAGAACACACAACTCTTATATTTTCAGCAACTGTTACAGAAGAGCATTGTTTGAACAGGGTCAATATGGAAATGCTCTTCTTGTTGGAGATGCAGGCTATGCATGTAATAATTATATGATGACACCACTGCAACAGTGCAATAATGCTGCAGAAAATTTGTACAATGAGTCTCAAATTCGAACAAGAAATTGTGTAGAAAGATTGTTTGGGGTCTGGAAAAGGCGTTTCCCATCCATGGCTATTGGTTTAGGCCTTTCCCTTCAGAACTCTTTTCCAATTATAATTTCCACAGCTGTATTACACAATATTGCACGTAGAAGTGGTGAAGACACACCTCCTAATGATAGCCATGTAATTAATCCCGATACTTGGGATGCTTTATTAGCCGAAGGCAATATTAATAATGGAAACATGGATGCAGATAGACAAAGAAGCAATCCAAATTTTAGAAGACGTACTGAGCTTGTGACGAATTATTTTTCACAGTAAGTTTACACCAGTTTTCCTTTTGCATGTAAATCTATCAAAAGATTAATATCAATAGTAATTTAAAAACACTATCCCTACTTTATAAAAAAAAACCATTTTCATCTTTTCAGATTAACAAGATAATCCGGGTGACATGTGCTAGTATATCTTTTGATGCCAAGGGGTGCTATCTAATGACTGCTGCAGATAAGATCAAGAATTCTGCTGTTAGTTATAAAGACTAATCAAATAGGCAATCTTATTTATGTATCAACTTCTAAAAGTTGTATTTATTGCTATTAACTAGAGACAGTAAAACATGTTTATTGTCATTGCAACTGATACAGAGGCCAAGAGAGCTTGAAATGTAAATCTTTCTTTTGTTTGTTCTTATGTTGATTGATTAATTAGTTAATTACACCAAATAAAGTAAAGGCAGAGAGTAGGTAACACACATATTTATTATATTTGAATAAATATTACTTAATTTGATATATATGCAAGTGTATCTTATTATATTGAAGTTAGCCTAACTTTTTATTGTAATTTTTGGTTTATTAGGTACATTTATATTTGTTTTTTTTTTTACATTAAAATTTAAGTGTAAGGTGTTTATAAACTATTTTAATTTGAAATAAAGGTATGTACTTCAACCTTCAACTAAAATTTATTTTTTTAATTTATTCAACGTATGCTCACATATTTCTAAATTTATTCTCTCTTGCAGAGTTTTGAGCTTTTCCTGCTCCAACATCTCCTTCTCCCTCTGCAACATAACCTCTTCCTTCTATTCCTGGAGCCTCAGAATTTTTAATTGGATTTCATGCTGCTCCCCAGACTGCATGTTGACTTTTAGTAATGTATTAAGCTTCTCATGGGCCAAACTTTGAGCCTCTCTGTCTCGCCTTAAAACTGGCCTTCTACGGCTCGCAGCTGCTGGCACTGCACTTCCATGAGGATTATTTCTGCAAAATGCATAATAACATACATGACAAGGTTAAGATTACCACAAGCCCGGCTTCTTTATGTTTGTTCAGACAGCTTTAATCATAACACACAAGTCTTCTCTAATTTTAGTAATTATTTAATGTACCTTACAAATAAAAAGTTAGCGAGAAAAGGCCAGTGAAATGAAAATGATAAAGATCAATGTCGAATGAATAGGGAACCTCAACTGAGTAGTCTTGTGTCGGTCATGTACGAAGAACGATTAGGAAACGTTACCGTGCAATGAACGAAAAGAAACGTTTCCCTACGCTAGTCGCTAATCGGACATTCGTTCTATTAGTACATGACCGACCGACCGACCGAGCGAGATTCTCGCTCGGTCGGTCGGTCGGTCATGTCCTAATAGAACGAATGTCCGATTAGCGACTCGCTCGGTCGGTCGGTCGGTCATGTCCTAATAGAACGAATGTCCGATTAGCGACTAGCGTAGGGAAACGTTTCAGCGAGAAGGAGAATGGCGGGGCGGGCGGGAGCCATTCATTACATTACATTATTATTATACTTTAATAGAAGTGACAAGTAGTCAAGAGACTAGAATGACAGTCCTAAGCCTGTTTAGGTATGAAGGAAAATCTAATATTATTTAACTTTTTATTTCTGCAATGCAAACTGACACGTACAATTGTATAAATATGTGAATACACTACAGAGTATAATATTCCTGAAGTTTCTGCTCTGCACGACAAGAAAGGTTAATCTAATAGCCCATTTTCAACCGACTTCAAAAAAGGAGGAGGTTCTCAATTCGACCCGTATGTTTTTTTTTTTCTATGTTTGTTACGCGATAACTCCGCCAATTATGAACCGATTTGAACAAATCTTTTTTCGCCGTATAGGTAATACCTCAAGGGTGGTCCCATTGACACCAGGTCAGGATCTGATGATGGGATCCTGGAGAAATCGAGGAAACTCTTCAAATATTATAGGCAGACCTATAGTGATTTTTGTGTTTTTCATAATAACTCGTGCAAATGCACATGGTAAGCATAATATTGTGATGCGGAACTGCTGATGAAGACCACATATGGCCACCAGAACTGCTCAATACTAGGTACAAATACAATGCGTGGCTGATTGGCAGGCAATGCATATCCTAAACCGGTGGACCTAGAGTCATGAAACTTTGTACAGAGGTTCCTTAGTAGCGTGGGGTAGCACTGAGATGGGATTTGACGAAATTAAGTCCCCAAGGGGGGGGGGGGTTATAAGGGGGTAACAGTTTGTATTAAACTCAATCTAATCAAATAGGGTTTGTGGAAGTCGGTTTTTTCTAAAGTTTACTTTTTGTTTCAATTATTTATTCATCCAATCCAACGTCCTAATAGTACTAATATAACTGTTAGAGTGTACTAGTACACTGACTGAAATGTACTAGTACGGAGCGCTCTCTCTGATGACCGAGCAGGCACAAGACTACAACTGAGACAGAATGAGCCTGCACACTGGGATATACCAACACACTCACCTCCGTGGAGTGAAGATATTATTGTTTGTTGTATCCGGTGTTGGCAGGTGGTGGTTCTCAACAAGCAGCACCTCAGGTATATTATCATTTGTTGTATCCACCGTTGTTGCCGGTGTAGGAAGGTGGTGGTCTTCAACAAGCAGCACCTTGGGTGATGGGTACAGAAGTGGGTTCCTTGAATCTCTCAGCATACAGGGTGTATACTGAGACCAGTCCTACACAACGAAAAAATTACATCATAGGTATTTGTTACAGGACAAATAAACAGTTTTAGCTCCAGCTTAAACAAAGTTGTGCATACTTACTGGTGATGTGCTGCAAATGTGATGAGCTTTGTGTTAATGTATTAATTGTCTCAGTCTCGGTACATGTGATAGCAATCTTCAGCTCATTGGACAGCAACTGTGATGTACTGGTATCTGAGAAAGATGCAGTTATGTAAATACTAGTACCATTAATATTTTTAACCTGTTCTAAATATATGAAAGGAATAATTACCCACCTAAGACAAGAGTCCCATCAGAGTCATAGCAATGGGCATCGTAACACCCATTTTTTTTATTCTATAAATCGAAAATATAGACAAATAGGGTAAAGGGTACTAATTCCAGCACCCCCCCATTGATTGGCACTCTGGACTTTGAACACAATTATTAAGAATTACCAGATAAGAAAAGTAAAACAAAAATTTCTATTAAATCCACCATTTCGTAAGTGACAACACCAAATTGTTAGTTTTTAGATGAAAATACTGGCAACTCTGTGAAAAAATGTTCTTTCCCAACATGTCTCTGTGTGGTGCGGATTGTTGAAATCGTTACGATTTTTGTTAAGAAACAGGTGAATGTTGAAGCCTTTTTACTTGTTATTTTTGGAAGTCTAGATGCGAGTTAATGGTTTTTTTGTTATTATATGAGTCAAGTTATGATATTAAGTAGTTTGTTATTGTATTTCAACGTCTAAAATCAGTTTTAATTGGGGCCAATCATTGTAACCTTAAGTTTCTATGAAGGTGCAGTTCATTGGCACCGGGGCTAATGATTGCTAAAACTATTTCAGAATTTTTAATTGCAATTAGTACCTAAATTAATTGCGACGAATGAGTTGTTTAAAAGTATGCACTCAAAACTGTCATCAGCCCTCTGTAAACAAATGATGGCACTGCTAATCATTGTACTTTTTGACCATTGGCACTGCTGATGATTGTATTCTAAGTGGGGCCAATAAATGTACTGAGCTTTTACGATTATGCTTTTATCTAGTAGTGATGTGCACATTTTATATTTTATTTTATTAAAAGTTTGGAAAGGTTAGAGGTGGGTATTTTCACCAAAAATATTTTGTATATAGGGTATTATAGGTATAGATAGATAAGGTACCCACATTCGAATGAGTCGAAATCTGAGGTAGGTAGCAGGTTCTACGGAATCTACGGATAGATAGGTAGATTTTCTAGTCTGATAGGTTTAATGTTTCATCCACGAACTTTTGTGCCATGGTAGATGTCTCTGAAGAAATGGTATGGTAGCATACCGGCAGTAGTATAGGCATTGACGATGCGATGACCATACAGCTGACTCGCCGCCGCGCAAGGTCATTATTTCATTGTTTGATGCCGCAAAAGCTTAATGTTACCTAATAGTTAAACTACCTATGTTGTTTTTAATAATAATATTTCGATGTAGATTTCGATGTTTTTAAGGGATATTGGTGCAAATATTCAAGAATTCATAAAGTTCTAGGTATTTTATTTTATTTCCCATCACTATTACTCAATGGAGTACATTCATTGGCACCTCACGTGTATAATGATTGGCATGCCAATCTTTATACTTATTATAGGGCTAATCATTGTGCTGAAGGGGCCAATGAATGTACTTTTGGGTAATTTTTCACTATTTTGTGAATTGATGAATTAAAATTAGATTTTAGAAGGATAAATCAGGTTTTATTAGGTTCTTAGATCCCTATAGTAGTAGAAAACACAACATCACGATAGTTTCAATAGCTAACTACATAGATATTGAACCTCAAACATGAGATTTTCCTTAAGGTGCCAATCATTGTACTGCTTACCCTATAAGAAACTAATTTGAATATTTTTTAATTTTTTGATGTCATTATTTTTTTATTAATTATTTAAAATTTCTGAATTTTGTAAGTATGACGTCACCACTGGCATAATTAGGTAAGTTCCTTTGCATTCAATCATGCTTTTAAAAAGTAAAAATACGTTGACGTTTGACAAATGTCAACAAGAGTTAATATTTAACCCTTAAAGTCGCAGAGAAAAAAATATCTAAATATCGTGTTTTTGATTTATTTTTATGTTTTAGTACATATTTATGGGTGAGAAAAAAATATTTAAAAAAATCTATACTTAGTTTTAAGTTTTTTTGAAAATGAATGTTCGCCACAGTGAACATGGCCACTTTCCTAAGGATTAACACATTTAGAGATCTGTTCTATATGGTGAGCATTGCCACTGTTGCACAGGGTTGTAAATAAAACAATTGTTCTTATAATTGGAGACAGTGGGGCCAATTCTCTAGGACACACTCACTAAAATTACTTGACAATATTAGCTCCGACGCTCTTACGCGGTTGCCATAGATTCCATTTTCGAACTCACTTTTAAATTAGTTCATCAGTACATTAAAATAATTCAAAAGTCAGTTCGAAAATGGAATCTATGGCGTCCGTATAAGAGCTGTCAAACTTAATATTGTCAAGTAATTTTAGTCAGTGTAACCTAGAGAATCGACCACAATGTATTGAAAAAAAAATATAGAACAAATTTATTTAGTGTGGAAGTCAAGTTGACAGTTTCTAGGATTCTTTCCTGTTACAAAACACAGCCGAACCTGACATTTCATACACGAAACTGTAGTGTTTTTGTTGCAGAATCGACATCGACCTACATCAGTCATCATCACCATGAAGTGACCAACCCCATCATACCTTATTTGGTCTCCTGGCCTGGCTATTGCAGGTCGTTTTATAACGCTCTCCGATGATCGTTGACGAGAGGTTTCTCTGCCTACTTTGAGTAGACCTTCGTATATCTCATACCTGAAAGCTTTCAGAGGCATGCGGCTTTTTTAGAAAGCAGAGTGCTACAAGTGATTGAACAAAAATTAAATTTAAAAATAGAGCGGTCTGGGTTTATCCTCATTAATGGCATTATGGGAGCATCACCTGATGGTGTTGGGAAAGACTTTGTTGTAGAAGTTAAGTGCCCAGCTTCAGAAAAAGCTGTCAAAACTTATATAAAAAATGATATGGTGATGGAAAAATTCAAATCACAGATAATGTGCCAAATGATGGCCTGCAAAAAAAATAAAGGGCTATTCTGCGTTGCAGATCATTTATTTGAAACAACAAAGAACATTCATGTTGTTTGGGTGGACTATGATGAAGCCTACCTTAGGAATATAATAAAACAAGCAGAAATATTTTGGGGTAAGTATATAACACATCCCACTGAAAAAAAAAAAACATTGCATTTTGGTTACTTTAAAGAGTGACATTAGGACAGCCACAGTTTCATGTGCTGTGAAAATTTGCATTCTTCTTCTTCTTCTTCTCAGCTGAAAGATGTCCACTGCTGGACATAGGCCTCCCCCAATGACTTCCACCTTAGACGATCCTGTGCAATTTGAAACCAACGGCTTCCTGCAATCTTCACAAGATTGTCAGTCCACCTTTTATGCATTATTTTAAACAAAAGGATCTGAAACACAATCATAAAATTACTTACAGTTCTTTAATAGTAATTTCTAACTCGTCCTCATTGTGCTCGGGACCCCAATTAGTTGCTTTGAAATTTCCACCCTCGTATAATTTTCGCAAATACTGTCGAGCATGGCTCGTATTTTCTGTGTGATCTATGAACAAAATTTTTATTTATGTAAATTAATTAGTAGATACCTCAATATTAATTCCATGTGTTGGCAAGCAATTGAGCAACAAGTTCAATGAGCACATAGATGTCTGGCATAAATAATCACATGTTTTTACACAGACTTGCCGATGTAGTGTTTTTATTGGCCTTTTATAGACGCACTATGGACGCACTACATGGTACTTGAGCGTGATAGTAATGAATACTATCGGTGGCCATTGATATTACATCCATCAATATCGGTGGCTGAACGGTATCGGTTGCTCACTCTTTTATGGGAGTATGTGTTAGTTTTTATAATAAAATACCTAATGAAGCAACGGACCTACCAGAAAGGAGGTTCAAAAACTATGTCAAAAACGGCCTATTGAAGAAGTCATATTACAGTGTAAAAGAATATTTAGATGACAAAACTGCATGGTCTTTACCATCTCAGCGCACAGAAATCCAAAGAGGGGCGATGGACTGAGTCAGTACGTCTCTCCTCGGTGTATTTCCTTAGACTTAAGTAGAAATACATAACATTGTATTTTTAAGGCTCTGATATTTTAAAAGAGGTACGGGGGAGGTTTCTTGCCCTTCTTTGCTCCATCCCTAAGCCCACAACTTCCGAACGGGCGGTAGTATACAAAAATATTAATATTATATTGACGTTGACTAAGTAATATGTATGATTTTATGGTCAATAAAAATTTTGAACTTGAACTTGAACTTTTAAATGCTCTTACGTACCTATTAAGAAGTATTCTAGCTCGTTATCATCACAATTCATGGCCATTGCCATGAGAAATGAGCGGGCCTCCACCTCAACGCGCACCATTTTGTCTTTTACACCAATAAATGAAATATCAATCACTAAAAACAGTTCCTTTTACGTAGCCAGATAATTGTCAGTATCGCGTCGAAACAATATTTAAAAATATGTACAACTTGATTGATGTACAATAACCACTAATCCTGATCATTTAAATTTAATTTAATTAAAATAACCACACTTTTAGCTCTGTAAATCCTGTAACTGTAAATAAAAGAGAATTTAAATCACTACGTTCAACGTTCACTAATGTCAGTGACTCCGCAAGCGAACCCTCGAGTAAGGATTACATGCACGTACACCTTGGGGATACCCGGTCGATTAACGAACGCTTTGGTGTTAGCACCAAGTGCTGTTTAGAGTGAATAAACGAACGGCCGGTGTGATATCTGATGTCAACACCGTACACCGGTGTGAATAAAAAAACGCACCTCTGAAAGCTTAGCTCCGTGGGTAGAACCGTGGGCTCTCAAGCGAGAGGTCCCAGGTTTGATTCCCTACAGTGGCATGTACCTATGACTTATATTACCAAGTTAAGTTACGTACATTTGTTTACTTGTTGTAACAATAACTACCACTCGCTAACGGTGAACGAAAACATCGTGAGGAAACTCGCGGCTAGTTGACTCCCACACGTATTGACGTTGTCTTTCTTGTGGGTTAGTAAGTATTTAACAAAGAGACTAAAGAATCCTTACTTCCAAGTGATCTTCACAGCAATACTGTGTGTACACCTTGAAATATTCCGCCTTAGCTTGACGACACCATTTTTGACGCAAATCTTCTCGAATGCGTACAAACAGTTTAGTTGGGCTATTTTTGTTTTTGCAGTTTGGAACGAAGCACTCTCTAGATCCCATGATTATTTTAGTATTATTCGGTTTAGTATGTTTATTTGTTGCGATGCGAAGGTTATTTTCAGCGGTTATTTCTCTGTTTGACTCTTTTGACAGTTGTTGTTGACAAATGTATTTTTTTAAATATTTGTAGGCAATGGAACTACCGCATTAGAGCCAACGATGACGTATTTGAAAGAACATGAAATTAACAGTTTTTGCGATAAATATTAATAATCCGTTTTAATTTTATTTATTTAAACCCCTTATAGTAATCAGTATCCCTATTCCTCTAAATGGTTTTCACTTCACGACAATCAATGCCTCCCTGATCAATGCCCATTGACAAAGCCTGACACTCTTGCTTGAATTAATTTTAGGACTGGGTCATCATCAAACTTTTTTGGCGGGCCTCCTCCTGTGAAAATTAGCCATTAGAACTGATAAAACATGGGTACTTGTATTGATTAAATGAACTTTAGAACATACCTGTTCCTATAAAATGCTGGTTCATCTGAGTAAGGGATTGCTTTGCTTTCTTTTTAAGGTTATCCCAGCAATTTTTTAAAACGGTCCATTCCCTCGGACGGATGCTTGAGGTGGAATTGAACTCGAGCGCCATTTTACGCCACTCATCGCTCTTATTGCGAACGCTAACAGCATCAGTCTTCTTGCTCTCCACAATATCGAAATGTCTTTCGACCAACTCAATTAAAGCCATTTTTTCACTCTCAATGAAAACCGGATCCCTTTTTCTTTTCAGCGCCATAACTTATTTGAAATTCAACTAGCCAAACAACTAAACTCTTGTACTAATGGTACTACACGAAATCTTCAGAAGCTAACCTAAAAGAAAAACCACAAAACAAACAAGGGTATGCCATACATAACAATTTCTGACAGCTACGTTTAGATACTGCTTGCCAATCTATTAAAAGCCGCAGCGTGTCGATGTTACATGATGCAAACACAAAACGCATCTCGGGTTTTGTCTGTGATTGCGACGAAAACTGAGTTTACGTAAACGGAATCAAAATGTAGCTGGTAAAATCTGTTTGACTAAACTGAGATTAAGTTGACCATTAAAACTCGGTTTTAGCTAAACTAAGTTCTATTGAACTCAGTTTTCAAAGCAAACGATGAAATTCGCCCTAAGTTGACCATTAAAACTCGGTTTTAGCTAAACTAAGTTGTATTGAACTCAGTTTTCAAAGCAAACGATGAAATTCGCCCTTAGTAATCTATTGTACTGACACTAACCAAAATCAAATAAAACAAAGATTAAATCAAGCACTAACCAAACTCCATAATTATTTTACCTCTTTGAATCAGAGATTAGTGCAAGTAAAAGCAAAATTGTAGTCTTTGGTAACTAGGAAACAACTTTCAATTGTATTACAATAATAACTGTGTACCTATAGCAACAGAAGCTAAATTCTTAGGTGTTATTTTCACCAGTAACTTATCTTGGAATAAATATATGTCGATTATCTAGTTTGCAGGGCTAGTAGGTAAGGCCTTCAATATTCTGAAGACTTTATGTAGAACATATTGGGGAGCTGATCCCAAAATTCTGCTGACATTATATAAATCTTTAGTACGCAGCCATTTTGAGTATGGTTTTCTTTGCTTCGCATCTGAACCTAAATTATTAGACAAATTAGAAAAGGTTCAAAATAATAACTTACGCCTCGTAACTGGTGCTTTCAAAACAACTCCTATCAATTCAATGCAAGTTGAATGCAATCTGCCCCCACTTAAAGTAAGATTTAAATTTCTGAAATTTAAATTTATATTAAAAATGTCCTCTTTGTTAAAACATCCATTGATTGCCAAGCTTAAGAGCATAGGCTCTTCTCCTTTCTTCTCTTCAAAATCATACATTCTTCATGACTTTTCTGAAATAAAGCAAATAGCTAAATCAGGCAACCTACATCAATCTGATCACTGGCCATGTTATCAAGGGCTATATGAATGTAAATATCCAGAGATGGAGATCATAATAACCAGGGATCTAACCAACAAGCAAGAAACGATGAACGAAATCAGGAAATGGCCTGATTATAGATGTATCTACACAGACGGAGCGAAAAATGACACAAGCGTCGGTCAAGCATTTTATGATTCCCATATGAAAGCTGGACATGGTAGAAGACTGGATAGTAATGCAAGCATATTTACCGCTGAAGCCCTTGCTATATTGTCAGCTTTACAATATATCATCCAACATCAGGTCGAATCAAACCACTGGCTTGTGGCAAGCGACAGCATGAGTGTTCTGATGGCCCTACAAAATCACAGACTAGATACAGCAACCAACTACTAGTATATCATATATAATATCAAGAGTTTATGGCACAATTTACATTTGAAAAACAAAGCAGTAGTTTTCATGTGGATTCCGGCACACAAGGGCATAATTGGAAACGAACGAAAAATGCCGACTTCCTCGCAAGAACAATAACCTCTCTTCCGTCATCTGTCAATGTCAGTGGTGATGCCCTACCGTTTACGGATCTTGGTAGAAAATTAAAAGACAATATGAAGATGGATTGGCAGAAGTTTTGGGACCACTGTGGGACCGCTCAACGACGGTAGTTCAGAAAGGGCAATGGTATGCAGGCATAAATGGGACATCTATAGATAAAATACCATGGTTTTCAAAAGGAAAATTCATTAACAGACGATTTTATACAATTATCAACCGCTTAAGACTGGGACACTGTCGATTTAATGCCCATCTTTACAGGATGAGCATGATTGATTCACCTGTATGTGATAGTTGCAGTGCAGAAGACCAGACCCTAGATCACATTATATTCAGGTGTGCGTCCTTTAGCATTCAACGCCTTTTGCTAATGGACAAGCTAATTAATATCTTCAAGAAGGCTGAGTGCATCCCGCGCTCTACTCAGCACCTACTAGAATTTGAAGAAACAGTTGAGTTCGTACGAAACACCGTCGAAGAATTATAAAATAAGTGGTAGAAATATGTAAGTACCTATCGGACATGAAGCAATACACGGACTGAGATATATTACACGGAAAACGGTCGAGTGCTCGCGCCGAATAGCCTCCCGTGGAACATAAGCCACTGTCGTTACGGTTCGTGGTCAAATCAGCAAGAAGCATCAAGCCTTCTTCAATCAGCTAATTGGTGGACGTCGGAGACCGCGCGGTCTGAAGTCGGAGAACCAGCGACAACGAAGTAAGCCGTGCCATCCTTTATCCCACACCACCAGACTCCTCAAATTAGACTCGGCTTCGGCCTAAACAAAATACAAAAGACTTGGCTTCGGCCGAAACAAAAACACGAAAGATTTGGCTTCGGCCATACGAGACAAAATTACAGAAGACTTGGCTTCGGCTTTACGAAACAAAAAACATAAGACTTGGCTTCGGCCTTATGAAACCTCAAAACAAAACATTGAACAACTGAAGACATGGCTGTACGGCTTTAATAGGGGATTTTTTGACAGCTAAAAATAGTTCTGAAAGCTGCCGACAGATGGCTATGACACAGTCTGTTGTCGTCACAGAGTAAGTAATTTTTGAATCATCAAATCGATGGAAGCCATTATTTAAGAAATTGAATTGAAAGTAATTTTTGATCGATCTTGAACGCAGTATTGTCAAATGCTTGTTTTGACAGATGTGTGGCAGAAAAATCTCTGATTTTGAACCTTATTGAGAACCAACTGTATCTCCATCTCAAAGGTGTACGCATGCACTCCGTCTATTCCTTTCTCTGTCTACGGAATAGACTGTCTACCATAGAGCAACACGGTGCGGCGTGTAATGTCAACCAACGTTCATGTCTATGTCTGTTATTCCGTCCGTCCGTTACCTATGTACAATGTGGTAACCGTTTCGTGAATGTATCTCTGCTCTGTTTTGTGAATATTACGACGATCTTGGCTATTATTTCGGACTTTGGTCAAAGTGTCGCGATAAGGGGGCGGAAGCCCCTACTGATGATTTCCGTAGATCTGAGGGGTTACTATCAACTCTTATAGCAGGACCTAAACCGGGCAGTTCTGCTTCTTTCATACAAATTCATAACATTATATTATTGAAAAAGCAAAACGGCCCGGTTTAGGTCTTGCTATAAGAGTTGATAGTAACCCTTCTGATCTGTCACTTGCTCAACTTCAACTTTTACTCTTGGCAATCTGTGTCACTTGCTCGCTGATGTTTGTTTTTGTTGGTTGTCTATTCTATTCTATTTTAGTTAATGGCACTTTGTTGCCTATCGACAAAGGTTGTCGTTTGATTGATTGACGGCTTTGACTTTTTGACCTTTTCTCTATTATACGGAATTGCTGACCACAGATTATGTTCTTCGGTTGTTATTATTTGGACTGGCAACTTTTCTCAACTCATGTCTGGCCTACGACAGCTAGTGAAGAATTTGGAACTACTGAAGTTGTTTTTTAAAAAAAACCCCCATTTACGGTGTTTTATTTGGTACGTTAAAGTTACTGTACAATGCACTCATTAGGAGTGTACTAGACTATGGCTCTTTCCTACTGGAACCATGTAGTAAACTGGCACTATATAAACTAGACAATATCCAAGCCAAAGCTCATAGAATTATCCTTGGTTGCATGAAGTCATCTCCTATTAACGCCTTACAGGTGGAGTGTGGGGACCCTCCTCTTCACCTTAGACGCCAATTTCTTGCTGACCGTTTTATATATAAAGCTTATCTATTCACTCACCATCTATTGTTTCCAAAATTAGAATATCTAAGTAACATTTGCAACAGAAACAATCCCTATACCCCTCAATCCCCTCCCTAGATATCCCTACCCCAATTAACATCTGCCACCTCCTCTCCTTATTCCCTAATCCTAAAGTAGTATTTTTATTGGCTAAGTTTTTGCACGTAAACAAAATTAAATTATAGAAGTCGTCGGTCGCTCACTAACTATGTGTTCCATGTATATTTGTAAATATTGAATATAATTAAAACCATTATTGTGTCGATTTTTCTAATATCAGATCCCAAAAAGTCAACTACCCTTTCTTAAATCTTGTTACGCGTCTCACATGTTTCGTCATCACATGACACTGGCATAAATTGTCTGGCATAAGACAGATTGCCATGAACTAAAATTGAAGTTGAAGTTGAAGTTGTTTTTTTTTTAAATCCCCCATTATGAAACATCCGCAGATGTATTAGAATGCTTATTATTTAAAGGTAAAAAGTGACCATCCTTGTAGTATTCGTCAATATCTATGTGTAGAAATCAAAACATTGTTGAATACATACCATTATTTCACACAGCGTTACCATGTGCACCGTTATTACGGTAAATGCACCGTACTCAGCAAAACTTTACCACCTACCGTTGAAGCAGGACAACGGTGACAATATCTACCGTAATTCGGGAAGGTCTCGTAACCAGAGCCGTAAAACAATTTAAAACATTCTCCGTAAACAAGTCCAAGTTTCTGAACGCATCCTCAATCTATAACGAAAGAGTTGACTTGAAGGGGGTTTTTGTAATCTGTGGTCGGGTACTCCCCGCGTATCTCGTCGATATAATGCTACCAATTTGAGTGTGCGCATTAATTCGTATTGTTTTAAGTATACTGAAAATAATATCATTTAGTCTGTTAATTGATTGATTTGCATTCTATCTTGCTTGATAATTGATTACTTCAAGTTCTTGCCTAGTCAAGTCTTGAGCTTTTACTTAGTTACCTGAGTTTTACAGTCTTGCAGTTTATTTTATCAACAGTAAACCAAATCGGATTCAGACTAATGTTTATAAAGGTATTGCTCTCGTATTGAACTTAAATATTCTGAATTACTGTTGTTTGTATAATAATAAACGAATTGTGCTCTAAAATGTTTGTTTTATTAAAAGTAGTGCACCGTTATTTTTACCGTTTTTCTCCAGGCCCAATCACCGTAATTTCTTAGAATCTACCGTATTTTTAGCAGTATCACCGTCGTCGCCCAGATTTTGGACATGGCAACACTGATTTCACACAAGAAGCATCCAATCCAAATGTGTTATTCACTTTCCAATCAAACTCTGATCTGATGGCTGCTTCAAGACTTAATTGAAGCAATAATTAGAATCGCTCTTAGGCCACGTTTTATTGTGTAGTGCAAGCCGTGACGTGACTAAATTATCGGTCTAACTGTTTATTGAAAAATAATTAAATATTGGAGTAATTGCAACCAACCAAATTTAAATAAGTGTATAATATTCAAAAGAATAGAATTAAAGAAAAATAAGAAATAGTCAAGTAAAGTATCAAAATGTTGTAAGCCAAGCATAAACAAAGTAACAATAGGGGATTTTTTGACAGCTACAAATAGTTCTGACAGCTGCCGACAGATGGCTTTGTATAGACATGAATTCATATTCTTTATTCATATTCTTTATTGCACAGTAACCTAATAATTAAACTTAAATAACATAATAGTGCGCAAAGGCGAGCTTATCTCTTAAGAGAGATTTCTACCAGCAAACCTAGGCAGGACAGGAAAGATGGTGCTGAGAGGATAGTCCTAGTGCACAAAGATAAAAATAAACTGAATAAAACTACACTTGCTATAAAATAAATAATACTTAGGTAGATATCTACAACCTAAAACATAGATAATACAATAAATAAAGTAATACATAGTATAAATAAGAACTACTTAGCATGCATACATACACATACATAGGTACATAAATACTATAGTAATAATAACTACCTAATATGAAAGAGAAAGGAAATGATTTTTTACTCATAAATTCATATGACACAGTATGTTGTCGTCACAGAGTAAGTATTTTTTGACCGATCTTGAACGCAGTATTGTCAAATGCTTGTTTTGACAGATGTGTGGCAGAAAAATTTCTGATTTTGAACCTTATTGAGAACCAACTCTATCTCCATCTCAAAGGTGTACGCATGCACTCCGTCTATTTCTTTCTCTGTCTACGGAATAGACCGAATAGACTGTCTACCATAGAGCAACACGGTGCGGCGTGTAATGTCAACCAACGTTCATGTCTATGTCTGTCATTCCGTCCGTCCGTTACCTATGTACAATGTGGTAACCGTTTCGTGAATGTATCTCTGCTCTGTTTTGTGAATATTACGATGACCCTGGCTATTATTTCGGACTTTGGTCAGAGTGTCGCGATAAGGGGGCGGAAGCCCATACTGATGAATTCCGTAGATCTGAGGGGTTACTATCAACTCTTATAGCAGGACCTAAACCGGGCAGTTCTGCTTCTTTCATACAAATTCATAACATTATATTATTGAAAAAGCAAAACGGCCCGGTTTAGGTCTTGCTATAAGAGACAATAAGAGTTGATAGTAACCCCTCTGATCTGTCACTTGCTCAACTTCAACTTTTACTCTTGGCAATCTGTGTCACTTGCTCGCTGATGTTTGTTTTTGTTGGTTGTCGCGGTTGTCGTTTGATTGATTGACGGCTTTGACTTGTTCTCAGAACAATAACTAAAGACTTGTTGACCTTTTCTCTACTGAATTGCTGACCACAGATTATGTTCTTCGGTTGTTATTATTTGGACTGGCAACTTTTGTCTAGACAACTTTTTGACAACTCATGTCTGGCCTACGACATCTAGTCTAGTGAAGAATTTGGAACTACTGAAATTGTTTTTTTTTTAAATCCCCCATTACCTTTGCCTTTCCATAAGGAAGACGACAGAAAAAAATAAAATAAAATAAGATGTTCAACGTTCTTCATCAAATCCGCAGAAAGTGCATGCACTAGGTACTTTGAATAATTCCAAGTCTTGCTAGGTGTGACGGTGCAGTATTATGACCAAAACGCAGTCTGTTTATAGTGGTGATATAGTCACGGCTGGCATCTTGCAGCTTATCATACCATGGCCTTGCAGGTAAGCTTTCTTGAATGCTCCCATACCATCGTCCTTTCGTCTCTTGATCCTTCTTCCACAGTTCTTCCCTTAAAGTACTTATATCTAACTTGATACTATGCAGGTAATCAGTCATAGGAACATTCATAGCATTGGAAACATCAAGTACATTTATTCCTTCATATGCAGCTTTATCTGCCATCTCATTTCCAGTAATACCCATATGAGAAGGCACCCACATGAAGGAAATGTCTATACCTTTCAGATTATTTCTTTGATACACTGGTCAACACTAGTTTTGGTGCCAAGAAACTGTTTATTTTAATTAGCTTAGGACCGTATTATAATTACATTTAAAAATATATATATATGAGATCCTACTAGTTGTTTTGTGGATATTGAGCTATATAGAAAAATCAATTTTACAAAGGAAAACAGCATTTATTAAGTTATAATGTACATAAAAACGTTCTTTTTCGTGACTTTCGTGAATGTGGTGTATTTGGACAAACACGTTGCATACCCCAGCAGTAGTCAGCCATCCCATGCTGATCACATCGACCTTGGTACCTGTCCTCCATCGTTTTTAGGTCTTGGTGGCACCGCTCCCCTTGTTCTTCGCTATATGATCCAAGATTCTCTGGAAATTGACTAAGGTGACTGTGAAGGTAATGCACTTTGATGGACATATTACATCCTAAGTTCTTGAGGTTCTGTAGCATGTCATATACAATCTGTGATTAATTACTGGAGTTGTGATTCCCGAGAAAGTTTTTAGTAACAAACGAAGTCCACGCAGCTTGCTCTAAAATCTGTATCTTTTATTAGTGTTCTTATCTGTGGGCCATCGAAAACTCCTGCTTTTATTTTTTCTATGCTGAGATCAGTCATTTTTTTTGTCAATAAAATGACTGGTCGCTATTCTCTTTCTCAATGACTTCGTTAGAAGACGGTTGACGGGTAGCACAAAATGTTGGAACAGGTACTTCTCCTGAATGTGGCAAAGGTCTTCGAGCCGATTCTAAGTCTGGATAAATAATTTTTTTAACGTTAACACCACGCAAATTAACACAGCAGAAGTAACAGTCATCGTAGTGGTTTTTTTGTTCTTTCCATTGCATAGGCACTCCAAATCTCATATGTTTTCTTTGACCGTTGACCCATTGTCTCAAGTGTTCACTGCACATTTTACATACAATTTGAGGTATCCACGGCTTGTATTCATCCACCATTTTTGACTTAAAGTAAGAAACATAGGCACTTTTAATAAAATCTGTTATAGATTTTCTATTTTCTTTAAATGTGTATTCACCACAAATGTAACAAAACACATTTGGTTCATTGAGACAACTTCTTCGCGATGTAGACATGATGATATAATTTATTTATTTATAGAAATGTACCGATAAGTTAGCAAACAGAGTGCACGAAAGTACGATTATAGCCAATATTTAAAACTGAGGGTAGATCAAAAACTACACGTAGGAAAAAAATAAATAAAGTTACATTTACTGTTACCAATGATCACTTAGTCAAAAACCATTAACACTAACTCAGCACCAAATTTTTATATTTTATTTGTTGACCTGTGTAATGTACAAAATAAAATTATTTTTGTAATGAAATTGTAAATTACCCAAGTTCTGAATAAGACTTAATGAGTCTGTAATAATTAGGAAACATTTACAATTATTTGCAATGTTAATTCGCAACAGAGCCAACGACTGCATATGCTTCTGCAGTAAAAATAGAACATACATTTTGCAGAACAAAACTTTGAGAAAAATTTGTTTGAGGGTCATATACAGCAGAGCGCACATGAGCCTCACCTTTACTTCCATCTGTGTAAATATTATAATACGCATTTTCTGATATAAATTTTAACATTTCTGAATTATTTGTGACTGAATTAGGCAGTACTGTAATTGGGTGTAAGATGCTTTTGAAAGATGAGGCATGGCACGGCCATATATGATGTTTTCTAATTTTCTGATAATTCTTTTCAATTTCAGAGTAAATGTTCAACAACATTGGCGATTTACCTATCAACAGAGACTCACCAGCTGACAAAAGGACCAGACATAGTAATTTGGTAAGGTAAAATTATTTTAATAATTTCTGTATTATTTGAGTATAATAATCTTAGGCAGTATCTTTTAGCCAGCGTGAGGCGTCTCAAAATCAGTGGCATTATTTTTGTCTCAACTTCCATGGCCCTTATGGGAGTCGAGCACATAGCACCAGAAATAATTCGCAAAGCCCTGTTCTGCAAAACATCTAGCTTTTTAAAAGCTTTTATTTAACTTGCACTGTATGTATGTTTGTGGGTATCACGGTTCGCGTCAAAAATGTCGGCTTGAATTTGACCCACTTCCCGTTATCCGATTGAGCTGAAATTTCGCATACTTACTTACTTACTTACTTTATACTTTATTGCACACAAAAAAAATACATTATGACAATTAAAAATGGAAAAGACATGTACAAAGGCGAGCTTATCTCGACGTGTATAAGTCGGATGACAATGCAATATATTTCTGACTTTAAGCTGATCTGATGATGGAGACGGAAGACGGTCATGGGAACTCTGTCATAAAACATCGCAAGCCCGTCGAATTTGGGCTCGTTCGATTCGTCTTGACGAATACTTTGGTCCTAGAATATTTTTTTATGACATGGAGCTGATCTGATGCTGGAGCCGGAAGGTGGCCAGGGGAACTCTATAATAAAACGACGCAACCCTATCATGTTTGGACTCGTTCGATTTGTCTTGACGAATACTTTGATCCTAAAATATTTTTTATGACATGGAGCTGATCTGATGCTGGAGCCGGAAGGTGGCCAGGGGAACTCTGTAATAAAACGACGCAACCCCATCATGTTTGGGCTCGTTCGATTCGTCTTGACAAACACTTTAGTCCTAGAATATTTTTTATGACATAGTGCTGATCTGATGCTGGAGCCGGAAGGTGGCCATGGGAACTCTGTTACCAAACGACGCAATTCTATCGTGTTTGGTCTCATTTAATTCGTCTTGACAAGCACTCGAATTCTAGATTAGATGTTTTGTCCTGTAATGATAAAACTAAAAAGTTAAAAATAAATTAAAAGTAAAAAAACATTTTTAAACAAAGCTTTTATTTAATGCCCTAAAAAGAAGAAAATAAAATTTCAATTCATTCAAATGCGTCATTTTATTACATTACACAATTTATACGATATAAAAGCTTGTTGCGAGATTTACTTGTGTGGACTTAATTAGGTGGGTAGCTGGGTAGGCACCTATTTGCACAGACTTGGAGATAAATTTTTATATTTTATTTGTTGACCTGTGTAATGTACAAAATAAAATTATTTTTGTAATGAAATTGTAAATTACCCAAGTTCTGAATAAGACTTAATGAGTCTGTAATAATTAGGAAACATTTACAATTATTTGCAATGTTAATTCGCAACAGAGCCAACAACTGCATATGCTTCTGCAGTAAAAATAGAACATATGCAGAACAAAACTTTGAGAAAAATTTGTTTGAGGGTCATATACAGCAGAGCGCACATGAGCCTCACCTTTACTTCCATCTGTGTAAATATTATAATACGCATTTTCTGATATAAATTTTAACATTTCTGAATTATTTGTGACTGAATTAGGCAGTACTGTAATTGGGTGTAAGATGCTTTTGAAAGATGAGGCATGGCACGGCCATATATGATGTTTTCTAATTTTCTGATATTTCTTTTCAATTTCAGAGTAAATGTTCAACAACATTGGCGATTTACCTATCAACAGGGACTCACCAGCTCGGCTGTGCCATTTCAAAACATAGCAAGGGGCTTTGGACAAATTTTACAGGAGAGCCAAAAAACGTTTTGGTGACTTTGTTTCTATGCCGTGACTAAACTATGAGATATATCTGAACGAGAGTGAGCTTTAAAGAGGAGGCAAAACCTTGGCTATCCAGACAATACAGCTACATTTGTCTTTAGCCGATACTCTAGGTGTTGTTAACGATAGCAAGTGCGTACTGTGTTAGAAATGGTTGTCTGATACTAAAACGGCTGTCAATAACCATTTCTAAACCTAGCAAGAGCAGTTACTAGGTTATAATTTGGTTTCGTTAAGACACAAACTATTGCTGTTTCATTTTCATAAACCTAGCAAGTGAATCAAATTAGGGAGAGGTGCACAGTCACTGTCCTGTAATAATTGTCCCTTTTCGAAAGGACTTAGTATTAGTATTACCATTATTATTATTTTATAAAAGCAGAAATTCAATATAAATTATTGTATATAGGATGATTTATTATAGTTTTTAGAGTTCCGTACCCGAAGGGTGCCAAACGGGACCCTATTACTGAGACTTCGCTGTCCGTCCGTCTGTCTGTCACCAGGCTGTATCTCATGAAGCGTGGTAGCTAGACAGTTGAAATTTTCACAGATGATGTATTTCTATTGCCGCTAACAAATACTAAAAAACAAAAGAAATTTAATATTAAGGGGGCTCCCATACAAATAACGTGATTTTTTTGCTCATTTTTGCTCGGTATTGATAATGGTAGCAGGTAGACGCTTAAAATGTTCACATTAGTTACTATTACCACTACCTTAATCTACTATTTGTCCTGCTGTTATTAAATCAGGAGACTTATCAGAAGTGGGTAAGTTAATCCAAAACTGTCTTCTGTTTACTGGCATCATGAAGCAATACTTGCTCTATGCTGGCATTAAAGGAACTAACTTGGTCATTATTCCTTCTTTTTTTGTTTCTTTTAGACCTCTTGGTGAGGTTTTTATATCAGGAAGTTTGTGATGGTCAATTTAATTGAACAAAAAGTCTAGCTCCACGAAAGATTCATGGAAATCATTTTTATAAAAAAGATTTCGGCTCCCGTTGATGATTTTGACATCCACAAGGGCCTCAATAAGAAAGTGCTCAAGGGGTCGTCAACAGCATTGCGTCGCGGCGTTCGTTTCTTTTTCACCCACTCATAAGCTTGTTGCACTTCCACAGTCTCGATGTTATTTCTGCAGATTTCAATAACCTTTTTATAGTCCTCAAAATCATAGAGTGCGTCTTTGCAGTTGATCTGGATCTCTATATTCCCATGCACCCCATCCGCCGTCATGAGTGTGTCCCTTTGTAAGGTACTTGAGCGTGACGCTTTCAAGGCTCGTAAATCCGCAATTGACAAGAGTCACAACCGACGTGAACAAGATCCAATTTTTATTTTGCCCTGTGCAATTATCGCACCAGATAATCAGGTGTTCAACGTCCCTTTCTTTCTCAATAAATGCTGCAATAGCGTCCACAATATTGTTTCCATCTCGTCCGGCCCAGGCTTCATGCCATAGCACACAGCAACTGTTAACATTCGTTTTCTTTTCAGTCTCCGTCACGATTCTTCACTGCTTCACTTCGACGACCGATAGAACTGTTTTGACATCCTTATATCCAATTTAATTGACAAAAAACGATAATTTTGATGCGCTTGCGGCGCCCATCAATGTCACACTGGAATTCGCGCGCGAATTTTGATCTCCGCTAACCATTTGTAAACCTAGTAAGAGACATCGACCATTTCAAAACCTAGTAAGGGAAATCCCCTTACTAGGTTTTAAAGTGGTTGATGGCATTTACTAGGTTTAAAATTTGTTTTATGGGCCTTTTTTTTCTTCGTGATAGAGTTGCTAGGTTTTTTCCAATTGTTATTTTGGTTCCCAAGCCGTTTTTAGAGATTCTGACAATGCGATTTCGTGGACAACCACCTAATATGATGCATAAATCAAAAACCCGTTTTTTTTCACACATGTCCCTTACTAGGTTTTGAAATGGCACAGCCGAGCTGACAAAAGGACCAGACATAGTAATTTGGTAAGGTAAAATTATTTTAATAATTTCTGTATTATTTGAGTATAATAATCTTAGGCAGTATCTTTTAGCCAGCGTGAGGCGTCTGAAAATCAGTGGCATTATTTTTGTCTCAACTTCCATGGCCCTTATGGGAGTCGAGCACATAGCACCAGCAGGGCGATTCGTGCCACAACCAAAACATTTGAAAAACGATCTGTCTACGATACGATCGAATTAAGTTAGAAATACGCAATGGTCAGAAACGGTATTCCTGCCTCCTATACTTAGCTCTCGCTAGAACTTAATTCGATCGCTTGAGTGAAATGAATGAAATAATAACCTTCAAATTGCCATGTATAAATAATGTTTAACTACCACTAATTTTAATTACATTTTATGAATTTAAACTCATAAATGAATCATTGCGTTTGATTAAAATTATTTCATTCGAGGATGTATTGTTATTTATTGTTATAATGCTATTTAAAATTAAAAACTCGATGTATAAATTTTTCCACCAATGTATTTTGTTGGATTTAGTATCGATAGTAATGTTACCAAGTAATGACGGAACGACTTTTTTATTCAACGTTGAAAAGAATAGCACAACGTTGGCATATCTGACAGACGCCAAATTTTTTATTTTCTTGTTTTCTTTTCACGAAAACATATTGGTTTGTAGGCTCTGCTAAACTTTATGGAGAGCCACCGTGACCTAGCCGTTGGCTTTCTTAGAACCACCGAGGCTAGGCACAAGAGCCAGGAATTATGGAGCCAGATTGCCAGCAATTTAAACTCTCAAGGCGGGGGAGCACACAAAACTGTGAAAGGGTGGACTAAGGTATGTAGTCCTAGTCTATTATAAGTTTGTATCTTCGTTTCCTGTTACCAAGATGTATCAGTATTGTATTTGATTGGTATGTTGTATTTTATAGTACTGGAGCGACTACAAAAATAAGTTGAAAGTGCGGTTGAGGGCACTGAACAAGTCCCACACTGGGACTGGAGGAGGGGGAGCACTTTGTCCTCCTCTGTCTGCAGTGGAGGAGAGGGCAGTGGGAATTTTGGGTCCCAGGTTTGGTGGGCAAATCCCAAATGTTCGGGTCGACCCGCTGCCTCCTCTATTGTTAAATGCAGAGGGTGACTACATGGTAAGTATTTCTGAGTCATCATCATCATCATCAGCCAATGATCGTCCAAGGAGCGCCATAATACTCGGTCCTCGGCCTTCCTCATCCAGCCACTACCGGCTACCTGCCTACGCTACGTTTGCCTGTTCATAGTCTCCACTCGAGAACTCGTCTACCCCAACGGTTGTCGTTTCTTCGGTAGATATGACCAGCCCACTGCCACTTCAGCTTGCAGATTTTGAGAGCTATGTCGGTAACCTTAATTCTCTGACGGATAACCTCATTTTTGATATGATCCATCAGAGATACCCCAAGCACAGCTCTCTCCATAGCACGCTGAGCGACTTTAAATCGGTGGACCAGTCCTACCGTCAGTGTCCACGTTTCTGCACCATACGTCATCACATTGGTGAACAGTTTCGGGGATATCACATCCCCCTGTCTCACTCCTCGTTGCAGTTGGTAGGTCTTGTCTTGTGATCCTGTACTTGGACAGTCATAGTATGAAAACCCACAGCCTGTGCTGACTACCTGGAAGGATTAGCACCAATAAGCTTAATAGATCAGGACTGGCTACCTGCTTTCTATGTGTATAAATGAAAACCTAATTTCCTGCTACTCCATCAATTAAAGGTGCTTCCCTTTGCTGAAGATGCCCCACCGCCACCGGCAACGACAGCCACTGTGACTAGTGGTAGCAATATTGCTACAACTAGTCACAGTGCCATGAGTGACATAACCCCGGACGTACCTGTTCCTACTACTCCAATAATAATATGTAAGCGTGTATATTGATTAATATGAAAGTGTTATACTTGATAGGTCCTTCACTAAAAATAGAAAACAAAAAACTTAGTTTAATTTTGTTTTATTCAGATGGTACTGAGAATGAAGACTGTTCTACTCCTGCCAAAAAACCAAAAAAGAACCGGCAGCGTGAGTATTTATTAAATAGTCTGAAGAAAATAGGTATTTTAAAACAAGTTAAAGATAAGTTTGCTTGACATTCATACTTTGATAAAAACATGAGTGCCTTTCTTTACTATGACAAGATGTACAAGTATTTACTATAAAATATACCTATAGTTATATCTGATCAATTTCTTACAAATTTTCAGGATCCTCAACTCCTAGAGGCGCACTTGCAGATGCAAAGGCGGATGTCCTCGAGATGCAAAAGGAACAAATAAAGTCTGAAAAGGCCACGGCTTCAGCCATCAAAATGATGGCTGAAGCCTTAAACAGACAGTCTGATATTCAGGAGAAGATGATTAACATAGCAGAAGAAGGCCTCAACAGGCAAGCCTATGTTAATGAAAGACTAATAAATATAGCGGAAGAGGGTCTAGAAATATGGAAAAAGGTAGGTTGTGTTCTTAATTGTTTGGTTAAATGCTGCCATGTACATACTATGAATTATTCTATAAAAATGGAATTTTAATACCATATACTTGTACTATAATATGTTTCGTAAAGGAAAACTCGAGTGGAAATCTGCATATTTAGATACAGTGTACTAATTTTCCACTATCGGCAACCTATATAATCTAATTATATTATAATTACTAAGAAAATAAATGCTTTTTAGTACATGATCATACCAAAGTTTTATATTTTTGTCTATTCTAGGCTCTGGAAAAAGACAACAAAACAAACGACACATAAGACAAAGATAGGTGAGTTGCATACAAACTTTGTGTTAATTGGAACACAGTTTTTTATTTAGATTTCTATAAAAAAAGTAATTTAAATTAATTTTTGCAGTCAATTTCTACCGACGACGCAGTCGCGAGAGCAGTGCGGCTCGTGCTGCCCGGCCGGCGACGAGAGCAGGATCGACGCGGCGCTGCTGCGGCTGCTGCACGGCCTGTGCGGCGTCCTCCCGGCCCTGCGCACGCGCCTGCTCTTCCATGGCTACACGCCTCTCTTCTTCCTCTTCCTCCTCTTGAGTCAATCCTAACACAGGCGCCCCTGTTTTACGTGCTATGTTATGTAAAACTACACATGCATTCACAATACGGGCCGCCTTTTCTGGCTTGTAGTGCAGCATTCGTGCTGCAAGCAAACAACGCCAACGCGCCTTCAGTACACCGATGCACCGCTCAACACAGTTGCGTGTCTTCACGTGCATCTCGGTGTACATGGCCTCCGGACTTCCTGGTGCAGCATCCAAAATGGGGATCATCATAGTCTCCCGCTGAGCATATCCTGAGTCACCTTAAACAAACATTTTAGTTTAGTTTCATAATTATTTATTTTAATAGGAATGTTAATCATTGTAATATGCTGCCGAGCTAATAAAAAGGGGACATGTACAAATGTTCCACTCGAGAGATCCATGTACAGGAACTTGACCCCCTTCTAGAATATAATAGAATATGCTAGTCAATTCTTACCTAAGAGCCACAAAGCTTCTCCTTGTTCATTTAGGGCCTCTAGGTAATCTTTCAGCGGGTGACCATTCCAAATGGCAGAGTCGTGGGTTGCCCCGCCATGGCTCGCATCAACACTTAAAATAAGTAGATTTGCATCACATATCTGTAAAAATACAAATTGTGATTATAAGGTCCTACATGTAGGTATGTTGTTAAGTTTTTAAGATTATAGCCTACTTAATTAAGGTCAACCGGGGCTAATGCGTCACAATACTTTGAACGGCATATTCATATGATTATAACAAACATATTGTGTATCATTTTAAGCTATAAGTTATGGTACCGTAAACTGGGGCTATTTGGTACATTTTTAGCACATTTATTACAATTACACAATATCTAAGCAGTCGTAACACTAGATTATTTTTTTCTGGAATGTATCTCACCGAGCTCCTACATATACTTGGAGAGCTATCTGTAATGTTAAGTATTATCAGAGATATATTTTTTTTTAACAGGTATTCCAAATATCGCCGCTTTGGGGCTATTTGGAAACAGAGTTATGATGCCTTCTATTTTCTTGTTTTTCTGAAAAAGTTCTAATTAGAAATGATCAGCGATATTTGAAACAGTAATATACCAAGATATACTGTAATGATGATGCATTTTTGAAGTATTTCCTCTTGTAAGAAGCCAAATAATCGAATTCAAATATTTGTCACATAAATTATGACGTCGCCACCTGGGGCTATTTGGAATTTGGCTTACAGTTCACTATGAACAATCATCCATTAAAAGAGCGATATTTGGAACATTTAAGGGTAAGCATAGAATAAATAATTTAAATATTGTTTGTCTTTTATTGATAATTGGTATTATTATATATTATATTAGTATGTTGGTTATTGATTTATTGGTTATGATGTTTATCTGTACAAAAAGCTGCAATAAACGTTTAAAATGATTATGACAGTAAGTAAAATAAAGAGTGCCGAGGCCATAGTAAAAAAAAACTGCTAGGAAATAAGAAATCTTTTTATTTATTTAAACGATATGAAATACACGTCACGCAGAAAACATCAATCAACGCACACAGAACATTACAATAAGAAACATTACAAAATTTAACATATGGTTATCAAATATCATCTGATTAATAACGAAGTTTGGCAAAATTTTCAATTTGAAATAGAACATAGCATATTTACTGTGTAACGTCAACGTAAACCTTTTCTGAAAAAATTAACAGAAATAATAAAAGTTAAATAAAAGCTTTAAAAATAATCTTTGTTTTTATCACAATAATCAGATTCGAAGGCACATTTTTCACATAAGGAGTGGTACACTTACCTACTTAAATACACATATATAAAAGCTTTAAAAATAATCTTTGTTTTTATCACAATAATCAGATTCGAAGGCACATTTTTCACATAAGGAGTAGTACACTTACCTACTTAAATACACATATATAAAGGCTTTAAAAATAATCTTTGTTTTTATCACAATAATCAGATTCGAAGGCACATTTTTCACATAAGGAGTAGTACACTTACCTACTTAAATACACATATATAAAAGCTTTAAAAATAATCTTTGTTTTTATCACAATAATCAGATTCGAAGGCACATTTTTCACATAAGAGTGGTACACTTACCTACTTAAATACACATAGGTATTATTGATATTTACTGGAAGTCTTGCTTAAAAATAAATCTTATCATCGTCATCCATAAGCAGTAACACATTTGTGTTTTTAGTTAGATTTAATTCAATTTTCTTTAATATATTCAAATCTTGTACTTCATCGCGGTCGACTATCCGCATTTTACGAAATTCCAGGCGTGGTTTTTTAACAGTTTTTAGAAAGTTGACTGTGTATGTGTATTTGTTCTCTATCAGACGAATGGTTTGGATCACGCCAACATAATAGGTCCATTTTTTTCTGTTGTAATACCTTACGACAACATAGTCGTTTACGCAATATGTGGGTCCAAGACAATCTTCATGTCTTTCTTCATCCCTAACTTCTTTGTCTCCATGTAAATTAATCAGATTTTGATCATTTTCAAGATTTTCAGTGTTGTTCGTAGTCGTTGTGTCAGTCTTATCAGTTACATCAATGGCATTATACAAAAGAGATCCTTGAGTAATTTCGTTATCGCTAGTCTTATCAGTCGCATCATCTATCATGGTGTCTATAGAGGCATCTTTGGCACTTAAATTATTCTCACACTTTTGGTAATTAGAAGCGCTTTGAAGGTTTTCACCATAATAAAGTGAATCTAAGCTGGTATCATGATCTGTGACACATTCATTTATGTCTGAATCAGTGTGTATACTCATCAGTTCTGTATCAGACTCGCTGGTAGAAAAGTCCTTGCGTTTGGTGGCTTTTTTCTTTAAGTATCTTGCCACAGTGGTGTCACTGAACAGCGATTCGATTATATCAGAATGTTCATTTCTTGGTTTACTTTTCTTGCCAACTCCTTTGCCTTTGCCAACATAAGACTTAGGTACGTTGGCTTTCTTATTTTTTACAGCCACAGTTGCCACACCATCCAAGGAATCAGAGTCCTCAACACAATATTTGTTCTTGCACATTCCCGATGGACCTGCAATTGGTTCTGCTGAAGACGGGAGGAACACTGGTTCTGACATCACCACAGTTCTGTCAGAATCATAATTTACGTCTGCAAAACTCACCGTCACCGAAGACCGCCGATTTTTCGTTTTTTTTGTAACTGTTTTGCTCGTGCGCTTTCGTTTACCTAGCTTTGTTGTTTTTTCTGGCCGTTGTATGACTAAATCAGCTGCCGTAATACTTTTGCCTGGTGGCACATTACATTTTTTTTTCCGTCTGATTGTTGCAGGTGCTTCAGAGGGAACCCTTAGATCCTGTAACATCTGGGATATGACTGATGTTGTTGTGCTTTCTACCAATTCACTGCAATGGCTTGCCATTTGGGGAAGCCGTGATTTTGGGCGGTTAGGATTGACAGGGTATAGCCCGGATTTGTCAAAACCAGCTACGAGGTTGCTAGACTCAGCGTTTTTATCGTTCAACTTCTTTTTCAGTTTGTTTAATAGTGCTGGGAATGTACTTTTTATCAACGTCTTGTGTTTGCGTCCTTCTTTTGCTTTCCAGTTTGTCAGTATTTGCCGCCAATAACTATAAAAGAAAAAACACATTTTTTCAACACTATAAGTTTGCAAATGTTAGAGCCTGAACCTAAACTAAACCTGAGAGTAACGTGCGAGTGTGTATGTTTGATTGTGTGTGTGTGTGTGTGTGAGGGTGAGTGTGTGTGTGAGGGTGGGTATGGGGGTGTGTGTAGGTGTTGGTGTGTGTGTGTGTGTGAGGGTGTGTGTGTGTGTGTGTGAGGGTGTGTGTGTGTGTGTGAGAGAGAGAGGGTGCAGTTAAATTATTATTGGATGTCTCAAATTTTACGTTAGCAGTTGGCCCTGTAATAAGATATTATTGCTCATTTAACGTCTTACCTCTTCAAAGGAGCAAAAAATGCTACATCCAAAGGTTGTAGTAGGTGTGTGGTTTTAGGCGGCAAGCACACGAAGATAATGTTCCACTCTTCACAAGTTTTCAGCACGCTTTCAGAAAAATGCGAAGATAAATTATCCCCGATGACAATTTTTCGCCCTGGCTTCTTTCGCGCATATGGGACTATGATGGTGTGGAACCAGTCTTCGAAGCAAACTGAGTCGAACCAACCACTTTTTGACCTGTTGTACCTAGTTCCGTCTGGTCCTCCCTCGAGCCATGTGTCCCATAGATGATCTGATTTGTACACCACATATATAGGCAGTGACTGACCATCGGCTGTGCCTGAGAACATTAGCGATATTGCAGATTTGGAGTTGTTTTTGACCCTTTCAGGATATTTAGTGCCTCTTTTATATATGTATTTTTTACTTCCGGGGTCGTCCGTGAGATTTGTTTCATCGTAGTTAATGATGCAGTCGGGGGTGACGCCCTCGACGGCCTCTGCATAATTTTTGAAAAACTCGTCTATGATCTCTGGCGTCACTCTTGCCCGATCGGTTGAAATGTTTGCTCCTGCGCGGTTCGAAATTTGATGTTTGTGCCTTTCCAGAAAATTTCGAGCCCAGTCCTCGCCAGGCATATTTTCATTGAGTGTGGGCATTTGTTTGCCAATTTTATTTAAATATTTCTGCGCAAAAACGCGCAGATCAGTGGTGTCAAATGGGAATCCCCAATTTCCCAATATTATTACATTTCTTATAAAAATGTTCTCTTCATCTGCAGAAAACAATGTAGGATGTCCTGGTTTCTCCTGAGTGCAGTTAATATTTCGGTATTTTCTAGACAGTGTACTCTTGGGAACGTTATATTTCTTGGCCGCATCAGTGAGTTTTAAAGTCCCCGTCTGAACAGCGTCTATAGCTCTTTCCATATTTTCTTTTGAGTAACTCTGGTACGGCGTGTGCGATTTTCCATTTCGCGTGTTACTAAATTTTCGTTGATAAACACGAACCATGGTTGTAGTGCTGAAACATAAAGGGAAAACAAAAATAAATAAATAATTTATTACTCAGTTCGCACGTTTGTATTGGCCCGTATACAGTGTCTTACCCTTAAGTGAAGCAAAAACAGCATTTGGGGCTATTTGAAACAGAGAATAAAACATAGCGTAAGACTACAACCAGGCTTAACAGGGGCTAATTGGAATGGATTTCCAAATAGCCCCAAAACTTGTTTCAAAAAGCCCCAAACAGAAAAAAGTATCAAATATGGCGACTGAAAAGACTTGCCAAAGAACCGAAACTAACATTGAAATGTCAGGAAAACGCATGTTTAAATAGCTTATTTCGATATCCACTTACCTTTAAGATTTCGTCACATGAAGCTTAATTTGTCTAATGAAAAAAAACAGCAGAAAACAACTTATTACTTTAAAATATCCTTACACCACACTCACAACACCTGATAACCTAAAAATGTTGCCGGTAAAGTTGCCAGGAGCGGCGGTGTTACCACATGTAAAATATTTTTTTCTACTATTGGTAGGAGTAAAAATACATGCAACCAAATCTTTTATTTCTGAGATTTCCAATTAACCCCACGATTTCAAATAGCCCCAGTTTACGGTAGAAGTTAGGAAATTTTATCTAATTTCATATTTTAATACCATATAAAGACATTTTGAATAACTTCTACGTGTAAATGACGTTTCTATGAAAGCTGGTATTTTTAGACGCAATAGCCCTAGAGGGGGCGAAAGCGTCTTTCACTAGTATTATGTAATTGGAAGAGCTAATAATAATTACAATCACGATTATTTAAAAAAAATATTAGTTTTATAGTACATTATTATCTTGTACGCCAAATTCTGGCCTTAGTCATTCACCCCATCCTAGATTTCAGGGGTGCCAAACTTTTTTTTTAGATTGGAATCAAACTACAACTTCGAAATTACGTATCATTTATTAGAACAACGGAGTATGACGGCATTTTACCCGTCTTATAATCATTACAAAAATAAAGAGCTTCGAAAATACGCGTGAGATCTTTTAGTTTAATATCTATGTAACAAATTTATGTTACCATTAATAATACTGTAATAATCAATAAATCACATCTTTTGAAAATATTAATCAAGTCTTATATTATTAGGAACTTTACCACGGAACGCTTTGGTGTCAAATTGTACTTAACAAAATACTTAAAAATAGCTAATCAGTACTATTTTTTATTAACCCTTAAACGGGCACACCATGTTTTGCGCGTTGTTTAAACTATAAATTGCGAAATACACGGTATGGAAAAGAAAAATAATTTGAAATTTTTCATATTTTTTTTTATTTTCATTGTTTTTTCATATGTACCCTAAAAATGACATTGCACGATTATGCAGTACTATTGGTTCTCAACACCTGTCACATAAAACGGACATTGCCCGTTAAACACAATAAAAATACTCATAGAAAACAATACTTAACGTAACAATAACATAACTTAATAACAGTTTTGAGATCTTTTAATTATTTAGGAACTATTAACCTCAGACTTACATTATAAATGCAAAATAATTAGACATGAAGAGTAACAAAATTAAAACGAACATAAACAAATTATTCTTTCTTCAACAAAATTAAAACATTCTTCTCAAAAAACAAACTAAAACAAATTATTCTTTCTTTAACAAAATTAAAACATTATTCTCATAAAACAAACTAAAAACTAATTATTCTTACTTCTTGTGGAATATACGAAAACAATTTTTCTTTGATGTACAGCAGAGTCTTTGGTTGCATTTAGAGCATACAACAGTGGTCTTGCCGTGCCTGCACAAACGGCAGCGACCCTGTGCAGTAAATTCAACAAAATGATCAAAGCGATCGTAGCGAATTTCTTCTATGGGTCGCGGTACGAATGGCTTAGCAATCAGATCAGCTGGTGCATCATCTAATGTAACTCTCTGAGATGCTGTATTATTGCCCTGGATTAGAGCAAGGGCAACCTGCATGCGGAACTTTTTTAGTGGCAGTGATTTCTCTGTAAGTTGGGAACAATCACGACGGTGCAACAACCAGCTATTATTTAGGGCAATATCTAATACCTGGGCTAATATTGAGATATACCAACGCCTAGTCTTCATGTGAATGCGGTATAATGCAGTCAACATGTCCGCGATATCCACTCCACCCATATGGGCATTGTAGACTTTGATGACTTTTGGACAAGGCACAGAAAGTCTTTTCTTCTCTCTTTTATCGTATCTTTCTATTGTAGTAACCGGATCTTGTGCACAGAATGAGCTGGCAATATGAATGCATTGATTGTCTACCCATTTAGTTACTGCTATTTTCTTGTTATTGTCACACATTACTTCGTAAGTTCCTCGACCCTTCTTCTTCATTACCTTGTCACTACTTAGACAACAGTTACGTAATCGGTCTTTTCTTATTGTGCCCAAGGATAATATACCCCATTCATTCCGCAAGTGGTAAAGTAATTCCAGTGACGTAAACCAATTGTCAAAGTATACTGTACACAGACTGGGATTAGATATTGTCTTGCACAATCTAATGACTGTCTTACCTCCAACACCAAGGTAATTTTCTTCCCATTCTGTGAACTGTGTATCCTGAAATGTGTTTGAACCATCATAAGGGAAAAAATCGTAGACCATCCCCGAGGACCCAGCTCGAACCAGAAATTTAAATCCCCATTTGTGTGGTTTTTTGGGATTATACTGTTTCCTGTGACCTGCTTTTTTACCTTTATAGGGAATGATCATCTCATCTACAGCAAATGCTCTTTCCTCCTCTATTTTGAGACATTGCTTACGTACATGCTCTATCACAGGAGACACTTTGTGGTAGCTATCACTCTGGTTGACATTTGTGTTATCGCAAAAATGAAGATAGCGCTTAATACATTTGTATCGTTTCAGGGACATAGCAGTTGCAATGGGCTTAAATCTAAGTTCATTGCTCCAGTAGTCATCGATAGATGGCATTTTCACGATACCCATGATAATCTCAATACCAAGTAGCGTTTCTACTTCCTTTTTTGACACGCATATAGATTTACCGGTATTCTGTACGGAATACAGGTTAGTCATTTCCACAATGAAAGTAAGTAAATCGTCGGTAAACAATTTTTTAAAATATGCCACCGGACGTATCACTTCATGCTGCTCAAGAAAGCTAGTGCCTGAATCCACATCGACGGCACCAGTATATTTCGTTTTCTTGAATGAAAACTCTAGTTGACTCATTTTACGCTTTCTAGAAACAGGTGGACGAATTGGCACTGGTGACGATTCAACGTTTGCTGTTTGTCTGTTACTACGCGTCCTTACTCCTGGTGCCAGTGGTGTTCCAATAGGAGTCGAGTATAACGATTCCGGCACGTAGCAGGGTGGTGGATGAGAACGGCGGGTAGTAGCAACGATTGGCGACGATTCTGAGGTTAGTGGCTGTCGCGTCCTTACTCCTGGTGCCAGCGGTGTTACAATAGGACTCGACGGCAACGATTCCGCCACGTAGCAGAGTGGTTGATCAGAACGTCGGGTAGCAACGAGTGGCGACGATTCTGCTGGTGCAAGCGGCGTCTTTGCAGAACTCGACGATGATTCCGGCACAGGACTTGGTTGTTGATCGGAAATGGTACTCGTAGCTAAGATTGATGGCGACAATTGTGTAGTTACTGGCTGTCGCGCCCGTACTGCTGGTGCGGGCGGCGTCTTTATAGAATTCGACGATGATTCCGGCACAGGACTTGGTGGTAGATCAGAACTAGTACACGTAGCTACGAGTGACGACGAGTGTGTAGTTGATGGCTGTCGCGTTCTTACTGCTGGTGCAAGTGGTTCTGGATCAAGGTCATCAGAGTCGCTCAAGTCTTGCAGTAGATCATAAAGACCAGGAGAAACTGATCTTGGCGGTGAAGACACTGGTGAGGATCCGCTATAGTTATGAGAGAAAAACTCACGCGCTCCTATTATCCTTTCTGCGTCATCGTCAGATTCCAAATCTGAATCCTCTGACTCTAAAGGAGGTAAAAGAGTCAGAATTTTCTTTGACCTCCATCCTTTTCCCGCCATATCACTGAAAAAAATTACATTTATGATATATAATACTGTTTAGAAAACAATTATTATAGCGTTCTAATATCGAGTATTGTCCGTTTTTTGTGACAGATATGTAATACACAACATAAAAGGGTTATCAGGCAATGTCCGTTTTTTGTGACAGTTATGAAAAACACAACATAAAAGGGTTATCAGGCAATGTCCGTTTTTTGTGACAGATATGAAAAACACAACATAAAAGGGTTATCAGGCAACGTCCGTTTTTTGGGACAAACATTAATATTACTAATTTTAGGGTTTACGGGCAATGTCCGTTTTTTGTGACACATAGGTTTACACGCAAATCAAGTAGAAATCACAAGTACTTTTTACAAAATAACTACTGTTTAATGTTCTTTAACTGTTAATAAATCATATTTAATCGCGACAGTGTCGTAAAATGGAGTAATACTTACATTTTCGATTTTCAAATGTAGAGCACAAAAAGTCTCCGCCATTACGCTTGTTCAACTGCTCGCTGCTTGTCACGCGTCGCGTGCGCAACTCTTCTCACCGCGTTAGTAGGAAAGAGATAGCCTAACAAACGCCCCGTTACACTCAAAGCGCGCCAGATTTCGTTTTAATTTGAATTGTGGCCATTTTACTGACACGTCCTAAAAAACGGACAAAATCCGTTTAAGGGTTAAGAATACTTAATTAAATTTCGTGTAAATCTATCTATTTATACCTGTACCTAGGTAACAAATTTAACTTTCAAACATCACTGAATGTTGTAATTTTTAAAATTTTCTTTAAACGTAACATGGCCTCTGCGGGATATATCAGGCTTTTTAAGGAACATTACAATATCATCATCGTAATGTTTTACTTCCGATATATCTTCCACGTCTGGGTAATGAAAAGATATAAACCTACTGTTTTTTATTTTTCTCAAAAAATTCACGATGGGTATATTCTCATCATTAATAGAAATAACGTTCCCTACGAAATACTTAACAGACTTTTTTGTTGTAAATCTCACTAGTATCCAGTCATGAATTTCCGGATTCCTTTTGTTGACATCCGGTTCAAATTCATCATTGGGTACAATTTTTGCATCATTGTTTGATAAACGATCGTCATTTACATTTTCTGTGCTCGGCCACGAATCATCAAGATCTTCCATTTCTGCGAGAAACTGCTCACGATAACTATCAAAATCTTCTTCACTGGTTAGGGAAGATTTAGCAAAACTAATATCTGTTTCATCTTCAGATTCTTCATCGTAATCAACACACTTTTTTTGTTTTTTCGCCCTCTTTTTAGATTTTTGATAAGTCTTTTTCTTCTTTGGTAAGCTAATATGAGATTTTTCTTCTGCCTTTAAGCTCTCTTCTGATGATTTGATACATTTTGCTTTCTTGCTGGATTGGGGATTTTTGTTTTCTTTTTTCGTGGGTTTTTTCTTTAATTATTTTTTCTTCCTCTTCCTTTCTTTTTTTTTCTAAAAACTCTTCCCTAGTTATTACTTCACAGCCTTTTGACACCTTTGTTTTTTTCAGTTTCACTGTAGTGTCACTTCGTTTTATTCTCTGCAATAGTAAAGTTTCAAAAGAATATTTTTCTGAGGGAGACAAAATTCGATCATCGGTAATCTTGATTCTGGGTGTGTCATTCGAGTTCTCTAATCGCATTCCTTGACTGTTCAAAGGCAATTTGGAAGACGCTGCTATCGGAGTTAGTTGAGAACTTGACGTTTTATTGCCTTCTGCATGAACGTTGAACGTTTCATTGTTTTCTTTCAATATGATCCTTTGTGTATGCTCTTCAGGGTCCTGACAACTGTTCATCCTGAGGAGCACCACTTGCAAACTTAGCTCTTTCAAAGAAGGAATTTCCTTTGTTGGTGTTTTAAATTGTTTGAATCTTTTCAATGATTCAGGGTCATATGTTTCTTCTGATATAGTGTTTCTGTTGAATGGGTATATACCTCCTTTTTTAAAACCGTTCCGAATAATAATTGGACTCAGTTCGCGCCACACTTCTCCAAGAATGCGACTAAATTCATCTTTTGGCAACTTCTTACCTACATTTAATCGTTGCCATTGCACAAGTTTTTCGTCCCAAGTGTTTTTCATTGATTTGAAAACCGACAAATCTAACGGCTGCAGTAAATGGCTTGCATGTGATGGTAACTTTATAATAGTCACACCGCGTTTTTGTGCTTCTTCTAAAAAATTTAATTGAATATGGGTAGAATGGCCATCAAATATTAACAAAGCTGGTGGATCTTCGCTTAAATGCGGTAGCACAGTATTGAACATGTACTTTTCGAATACTTTTGAATCAATCCAGCCTTTTTCAGTGGCAGCATACGATGTGTTTTCGTATCCATTGCCTGACATCCATTGGTCCCACATATTTTTTCCTCTATTTATAATTAATGGAGGCAATTTGTCACCAGCGGCGCTGGCTGTGAACAAGATCGTAACATTTTCTTTACCAGATGACGCGATCGTTCGTGTACTGGCAAATCCACGGGCGCCAAGTACTTTTGTTTTGTCAGGGTCATTTCCAAAACTTGACTCATCAAGATTCCAAATCTTTTCTGGTCTTCCTTTTAAACCAAGTTCGTTCAAAACCTCGTCAAGGATATCGAAGTACTCATTAATTATAAAAGGATCGCATGCTACTTTCCTTGACATCTCCACTGCTTGTGGCTTTTTTAAGGACAAATTGTGTCTTTTTTTGAAAGCAGCAAACCAATCATACCCAGGTCTGTTGTTTTTAAATGGGGTTTTGTAATTATTTTGACTCACGTGAATGCTGACTAAATCCAGTGTTTCTTTGGAAGTAAGTCCGAATCCGTATTTTTCCATAACCCGTAGACCATTTGCAAGTTTGAGCTCATTTTCTCTGAAAATCACGGTAGGTGGCCCACGACACTCCTTTACGACACCTCTTCTGTTATTAACTCTATCGCATATAGTCGTACGAGGAATATTGTATTTTTTTGCTGCTTGGTACGAGTTTAAATTACCAGTTCTTACTTCATCTACAGCTTTTTTTAAAGTTGCAAGGTCATATGTAGTTGTTGTTTTTCTTTTGTAGTGCCGCACCATATTGGAAATCTTAAAATAAAAAAATACTGAATTAATGAAAATTACTATAATATAAAATTAAAAGATTTTGTCCCCGCCAAAGAAAAAAGCAACTACCCCACTTTACGTGAGGAGTTATCCCACATTAAAAAGTATCCTAGGTTAGGATCCGGATAATGAGTTAGAGTTAATATCGTACTAAGATTCGTCGACATCCGTTCATAGATTTATACTGATACAAACAAACCGACAAACAGACACAAATTCTGAATACTATAGTTTTGGGTTCAGTAGTATAGCAATCAAACTTAAAAAAAAATAAGTATAGGTACAATGTAGGTACAGATTTTTCATTATTCCTTTATTATATGTATAGATAGATTTACCATTATTATCCTAAAATCAAAAGGTTTAGGAGCCCTGATAATGGGGTTATTGCGTTACAATAGACGCAATCACCCCAACGGGACAGACGCAATAGCCTCAAAGCAAAAACATAACCTACAAATTTTAAATTACATATTGTCTGAAAGTCTTAAGCTAATTACGTAAAATAATGAAAACACCATGTTAGCAATAAAACAATACAAGTACTTACGGTATAAAAATATCGATTCACTCAAAAGGATCTGAGACTACAAAAGATTTAAATTCACGTGTTGGCACACAAGAAGGGTCGAGACGAAATGACAGATTTAAGATGGCGGACCGATTAAAAAAAAGAGCTCTGTTGCGACATCTATTGATGACTTTTTGTACTTTTAGTGCCAAAGACTAAAAAAAGATGGCGTGAGTAGTTCTAAATTACGCGTTTCGTAAGATAATTGAAATAGATGCTTTAGCCCCGTAGACGACATCACCCCGGTTGACCTTATAAATAAATACAAACTGTGATTACAAGTTCCTAAATTTTAGTTGTTTAAAAATATAAATATTAAATAAATGTTAATTTGTTTAATTAAAAAACTTACTATTTGCACATTGAGGGAATGTGTGTGCTTCCTATTGAAGTACTCCCCTTCATTTTCAGTAGGCCTCATAATGCAGACATGGGTGCCATCTATGCAGCCCACAATCCCCGGGAAATTAAATAACTCAAAGAATCTGCAAAAATTATATAGGTATATCAATTTTTCTTTTCAGCATAATAATATGAGACTAACAAAACACCTGCCAAAAGTGGGTGCAATGCACCTTATAGCCTACCCATTCAGGGATAACTAGAGGCTAAATTGTAAGACGAGCAATAAGGAGTAAGCATACCTTAGTTTTACAGTGTTCCTTTCTTCCTGTGTTCTAGGGAACACAATGTATTTTCGAAGGATTCCCGGATGGTTTAGTGCATCTGTTATTTCATTAATAACCTTTGAGACTGTGGGCTGAGATACACTATGTGTAGCGCCTTGGCCCACTCCTCTCTGATACGATCCAGAGGCAAAAAAACCAAGAGCAATCAAGACCTGAAACATGAAGCATCTTACCTTACATTACCTATACTTATTTAAGTACTTAATCCATTTTTTATAAAATAAGTTATAAGTACATGTACAAAATATTTATTTATTTATCATACCTTCCTTGCCACTGATATATCTCCTGGCTCCGTGGGGGTTAGGATCAGAGTCAACTCCTCTATAAGGTTTTGCACAACTTCCTTCGAGAGTCTGTACGTCGCTACAAACTCTGCATCCGGCAATTCGAAGGGGTCATTCCTCTGCCTTAACTGGCGCAGCTGACGGCGGCGATTCGCAACATCAACTCTGTGAGCTGCATCAAGAAGACGCCACATTCTTTGAATTCGCCACATCTTAAATTAATGAAATGGTTGTACATTATGTAGCAATAATACTTAACGCCTAATGATTATTACAACAAATAATGCTTAGGAAAAAAACGAATTCGGGAAGGATGGAAAAGTACGTGGTAGGAACGGCTGTCCGGCTGACGAAAGGCTTAATATTCTTGGTTATTTAGTATTATTTAGTCGTAAGATTCGTAAGCGTTAAATTTGACTGCAAATGTCACATTTAGGGTGTCCTACTTCACACTCACAACCTACCTCTACACTCCCAATCTACACCAGAGTTAAAAACCACAAATTCAACACTAAAACTTATTATTTTTCCTGTGATTTTAACAATATATATCATTAGCGATCTTACAAATTTACCTTATCTTCCAATTGTTTAGAAACGTTTTAACGTCAAAATATGACAGGTTTGCGATACCGAAAAACTTGGAAAAACTGGCAGGAATCGCGTCATATTCCATTTCGTTCATTCATTTTTGCGATCTCGAAACTATCAAACTACGCAAATCGTATTTTGGTGGCAGGAATCGCAATTTGACAACTCGATCGTAACGAGATCGAAACGATAGTGTTTTTTTGTGGCACGAATCGCCCTGCAGATCTGATGCTGGAGCCGGAAGGTGGCCAGGGAACTCTATAATAAAACGACGCAACCCTATCATGTTTGGACTCGTTCGATTTGTCTTGACGAATACTTTGATCCTAAAATATTTTTTATGACATGGAGCTGATCTGATGCTGGAGCCGGAAGGTGGCCAGGGGAACTCTGTAATAAAACGACGCAACCCCATCATGTTTGGGCTCGTTCGATTCGTCTTGACAAACACTTTAGTCCTAGAATATTTTTTATGACATAGTGCTGATCTGATGCTGGAGCCGGAAGGTGGCCATGGGAACTCTGTTACCAAACGACGCAATTCTATCGTGTTTGGTCTCATTTAATTCGTCTTGACAAGCACTCGAATTCTAGATTAGATGTTTTGTCCTGTAATGATAAAACTAAAAAGTTAAAAATAAATTAAAAGTAAAAAAACATTTTTAAACAAAGCTTTTATTTAATGCCCTAAAAAGAAGAAAATAAAATTTCAATTCATTCAAATGCGTCATTTTATTACATTACACAATTTATACGATATAAAAGCTTGTTGCGAGATTTACTTGTGTGGACTTAATTAGGTGGGTAGGCACCTATTTGCACAGACTTGGAGATAAATCCCGCAACAAGCTTTTATATCGTATAAATTGTGTAATGTAATAAAATGACGCATTTGAATGAATTGAAATTTTATTTTCTTCTTTTTAGGGCATTAAATAAAAGCTTTGTTTAAAAATGTTTTTTTACTTTTAATTTATTTGCATAGGAACTGTTTATGTATGCTATGGCTGGCACTATAATCAAAATGGCTTCTTACTATGGCTTTGTATAAAATAGATAAAATTTTAGGGTCTGCTCCCCAGGATACCCCAGCAAGACATCTAAGTATGTTTATTGCTTTCAAAGCATTCTTTGAGATATATTTAACACTAGCTTTTACCCGCGGACTTCGCTCGCGTGGAAGCACGTTTTTATACAACAGGGTATTTTTTAATCAATGCTAAGCCGACCTTTAATAATAAGGATATCGGAAGGTACAGAATTTATTTCCTAAGATTGCATCCGTTTTTAGCAGTAGTAGTCGTGTGTACTTACAGCCGATCTTCAAATCCCATTTTCACATGAGTAGGTCTAGGTACTTAAAAAATCCGTCAAGTGCGGGTCGGAATCGCACACGAAGGGTACCGTCCATCCGTACCATCGTACAAAAAAACAAAAGCACGCAAAACAACAAAAAAAAATACAAAAATAAAATTAAAAAATTTATGTCCTCACGATGATTTGAACTCACGACCTACGGATTGAGAGCCTACATCATACCGGCTGCGCTACCACAACCATTTGGGTTGACGCAAAATATACCATCATATTGAAATGCGGGTGTATCAAAACACGTCTCTTGTATGGGGACCCCCTTTAATTTGTTATATATCTCGTATTTCAGTATTTGTAGTTGGTGCGGCAACAGATATACACATTCTGTGAAAATTTCAGCTTTCTAGCTATTACGGTTCGTGCTCTAGGACCCAGTGACACACGGACAGACGGACGGACGGACGGACAGCGAAGTCTTAGTAATAGGGTCCCGTTTGGCACCCTTCGGGTATGGTACCCTAAAAAGTACAATAAACTGACATTCACTAAACAATGATTTTTTGCACAGGGTCAGGGGTTTATTGCAGAGTGCCTACAAGGAACATAGTGCGAAATTCCGATCCTAAGGGCTCCAAAATAGACCCAATCAATAGATTGAATCTTATTGCCACTAAGCGAGAAACTCATAATCGAATGAAATTTTCGTTCCAATCCGTAAACATATACAGCTACAAACATATCCGTAGCATAGACAGACAGGGAAAGAAGGGTCATAGCATATCGATGGGTCATAGTCATTATTTTTCCAAAACAGAGTTGACAATGCTATCTAAGAAGTATATTAAGAAAGCTATCGAATGGTGAGAAAAAAATGATAAAAGAAATCACAGTCAACGCGAGACTCAAAAAAGTTTACTATGGCTGTAGGGAAAAAAACACAGTCACCTCTCTTGTCTAAAGAAAGATCTTGATTGACATGAGTATTTAAACATGTTTTTTGTTATTATCTCAAAACTAATTCTTGACTATGATCCTTCTTTCCCTGGACCCTTATATCCATACTACGCTAGTTATATAGTAGTTCAATGATACCAGACGTAGCGGCATTGATGAGTCTGGCGTAAGACAATGTAACTCAGTTTATTACAATATAATTATCTTTACCAAGGTATTATTTTCATATTTTCATTCAATATAAATTATCTGCTTAACATTATGTACAATGATTGTTAGGTAGGTACACTATCGGGTAACCATTCATTTTCATACGTAACTATTACAATTGTACCAATATCATGTTAGATAACCGGAGTCCACAAGGACCCCGGGAGATCCACCAATGCCATCCCCACGATCTCTCCTTACGCCTCCTTATCCAATACGAACCTTCGTTAATTAAGATGCGTATTGCCTATAAAATAAATTAACTATGCGCTACAACGGCGCTTACAAAGTTATAATAATATTGGTACAATTGGCGAACGAAGTGGGATGATACGGGCTGATATGATGATGATGATTATTGTGTGGAAGTTAATTAATGTGTACTTACACATCCAACAGAATATGAAAATAATCATCAATTTCAGTAAATACAATAAAAAACAAAAAAAAAATACTTAAAAACCTGAAACCTTTGCTTTTAAAAATATGATCTAGGTAATCATTTTTCAAATAGCACAAGGAGTGCGGTAACTTTATTGGGGTGCCTAACACTTTCGTCCAATGCCGTTTGACTATAGAACTTCTTTATATACAATATTCTTAACCATTTTATCTTTTGGTATAATATCACCAAGTCTTTTGGTGAACTTACTCGTGAGCAAGCTACATAAAATTGTCCGTGAGAGAAACAATTTTCTCTTCAGTCTATCCCTGCTAATCATAAACTCTGACCTTGGGATTTGTTTATAGTCATAGCGAAACACACTTTAATCGGAAATTGCAATCTCTTAAATTCAAATGGTAAATCATTGGGTATTAATGGGATTCTAGGAATAAATACAATTTCTCCTTTTGCACTTCCAGTAATAATCGTAGTTTCTATAATGTTAGGCTGTAATGATTTTACTATCAATCGGGTACCGTTACATAACTTAGGTGGTTTTAAATTTCTTAATAACATAATTGGAGTGCCGATACGAAGAATAAGTCTATGCGGTGGTAATCCTGGAGGATTTAAAGAATTCAGAAATTCTACTGGGTAGTCAGTTGCATCATTTACATTTATAACAGCCTCTATTGATTGGTATACTTTTTCTTCACCCTCGAAAGACATTAGTAGAGTGTCATTAATAGCTGCTGCTTGATCGTTTTTAGGAGTAAGAATAGCACGTTCACATAACCATTCTATGGGTTTGTCATTTATGTGTTTAATATCGGGGTACACTTTAGATAATAATTCTTCAACCGACGTTGCCTCTTATATCACGAAGTGATCTATTTGAGGCTTCAATGTCGCCTTTATGTGCCATTGTTATTTCATCCCATACAATTATTTTAGTACTTTTTAAAACCTCAGCAAAATTACTTTGTTTAGAAATATTACAAATAGGAGTCTCAGCTGTTATTAAATTAAGAGGTAACTTAAAGGTAGCATGAGCAGTTCTTCCTATCAATGTAGTCTCTGCCTCACGGCGGAGACCTCATCCGGATCTTGTGTGTAGAGAACCGGGCATAGCAGGGAGGTCTGACTCCCGGGCATGGTTAAACCATTTTTTTATCCCCTCACACACCAAAAAAAAAAAAAGAGCAGTTCTTCCTCCCTCGAGCAACGTAGCTGCTATGCCAGACGATGCCACAGCCAAGGCGATGCCGCCACTACGTCTTATTTTGGCAAGAATTAAATTAATGAGAAATGTTTGCCGGTTCCACCGGGAGCGTCTAAAAAGAAGATCCGTTCTTCATTCGCTTCAACACTATTTAAGATTTGAGTGTACGCAACCTCTTGTTCGTCATTGAGGGTTGCTTCATTGTTAAATACAGTGTCTTTCAAGGCTATTATATCGTAACTGATCTCCCTAAGGTACTCTCTATTCTGAAAATGTACTACTGATTGAATTATTTGAGGCAAACCATAATCTTTAAGATGTTGGCCGCCTAGGGATAAAACAGCATCCTCTAGTGCTGTAAGGCACTTGTTATAAATAACATCGGATACGTGCTCCACGTTAACATCATCTTGTCTTGTTAGCTGTTTGAAATCCTCAGACAAAGGTTCTTTGAATTTTTCCCAAAGACTTAAGGGGTCGGTTACCTGGCAGAACACTAAAATAATTGTAAAAAGATCCCGAATCTTATGCGGTGACTGGCAAAGTGCTGCTTCTTCTAGTGCTGAATGCAAGTGATTATCGTCTTCAAGTAAACCTAGAGCATTGCAAGCAGATCGGTATGTTGGATGTAACTGACCATCCACAGTTTTCAACGCCTCAAAAGAAATGGGACCCCGGACTACATGAGGAGGAGCATTCAGAATTATTTGGATGTACAGTATAAACCCTACCCAGTACATGATCTTTTTTTTTATCTCTGGCCATCCATCAACGTTAGCACCTCTTTCTTCTTTGAAACGTTTGTTTGTTCCAAACATAATATGAAGGTATTTCTGGATAGAGCAGTGTTTTCGCAAAGGTATCTTTATTACATAAGTCAAAAAAGGATAGCAGTGTTGTCGTAGGGGGACTACTCAATTTGTCGCTTAAGTTCTGATCATTAAAATAAACCCTTTGCCCATTTTCTAAATGAACAGCAAGACGCATAACAGGAGGGTATCTCTCATGGACAGGAAATTCCAGAATTCGCCATACCGCTTCTGCTGCGTAGGCTGTAACTTCGTCCTTTTCATTCTCTAAAGCAAAGGAAGCCTGATCTGTTCCTTTATTTACGTATTTGCATACATATTTAATGGATTTTATAGAATGACAGTACTCCACGTTCAGATGCGCATTAAACATTCTTAACAACACAGGGTTATAAGGCACCACCCAACGATTATCTAACCGAACACCCCTGATATGCACAAAGAATCCACCATCATCTGGCGAGTGTCTTTTGTATTGTGGGTAACCATCCTCGCCGGATTGAGTGTCCCTAATGAGAGACTTGGGATATCGTTTGGTGCACATATTATTCTTCATACATGGTGAATTATGGTTAAAACTCCCACATGGGCCATGTATCATACTACTTTTAACGATTTCATGAAGCTCAGGGTCATGATTGATGTCCGGTATTTCAGCATAAATAATACTATCAATTTTATCAGGAGTGATACGTTGCTGAAGCCATAAAAGAATATGAATATGTGGGAGTCCTCGCTTTTGCCATTCTACTGTATACATATAACACCTCACCTCACCGAATAATTTACCTTTTGTCAAAGTGTTCATAATCTTCTTTACCTTTAAACGAAAGATACGCGAAATAATGTAATGACGATCGTGAGATTTTTGCCCCGTAAGCAAGTAATCATTTATCTCTTTCCAGCGAGGATTGCATGTGAAAGTAATAAAAAGATCGGGACGACCGTAATGCCTAACATACGTCATTGCATCTTGCGTTCTTTCATGTAAATAACGTGGTCCACCTGTAAATGATGATGGGAGAACGATAATTTGTCCCAACTGATTCGCTTCTATGTCCTGCCGTCCAATAGCGTCTTTTAAGTGAATATAATTATCGGCACGCAATGTCGCTTGATGGTTCCTAATGTAATTCAGTCTTTCTGTCTCTATTTTGGCATATTCATCAACCAGATATTGACTAAAGAGAGCACGATATTTAATCAAAAAGTTGTCTTCTCCCTCTCTAATCATTATTCTATATGAGTAAAAACTTGCTGCGGAAACTGTTTTTTTCAATGGCATTTTAGTTTTAGGGTCGCATTGTGGTATATCAATTGAATAGCCATCATCACCCCAACAAAACATCAAAGGATACTGCAGTGCATCATAAGATCGATTTAATTCACTGATGCGCTGGAGCGACTTGCTCCGTTTTTCGAGGATGATGTCTCTATGTTCAAACTGCTGATCTACTAAAACTACAGCCACTTCATTTGCCATTGGTTCATTATATCTGCCTCTGTGTTCCGTTCGGGGGTTTTTATCTGCATAAATGACAACTTTCAATGACTCCATCGCAGGTGATTGATCAATGGCAGCTTTCAAGACTTTAATGTATGGGTTCACCAGATGTAGCATATCTTGCAGTTGTTTGATTAATTTTTTGTTCAAGAGGGGAAATTTTGAAAATCTAATGTCTGCTTCTTTATCATCTTCACCGACAAAATATATTTGCAGGAACTGTGGATTCTGACCTGGTTCCGGTAGCATACTTCCAATTAAATGGTACACCTGTCCTTGAACCTTAAAAGTCGGTGAAAAACCATCTGGTTTTATTTGTTTACCACCGAAAGAGGTCATTTGGAAGCAAGCATTATACTTTCGGATGTTATTAATAAAGTGAACGTGATTTGGGTGTAGATCGTTAATGAGACTGTAGAGTGGTTCAGGCACTTGTTTTAAAGGCTGAAGTTGTACTTTCCCAGCGCTACAACACATGCCTAGTGTCTCATCTTTCCACTTCAATGCCTTACACCACTGACATTTCTGTGACATGGCACCTAAATCTACCGACCTGTCACTGCTATATTCAATAATTGGATTATAAGAGAATCCCGAAAGATACGTATTTTGCCATTCACGCTGATTTACGTTTTTTCTATAGCGCGATTGAATTAAATTAGGTATGTTTTTGAAGATTATCAGCCTGATAAGTGGCGACAGATACCCTATGTTTTTGAGGGTTATCGGCTTGATAAGTGGCGACAGATTCCCTATGTTTTTGAGGGTTATCGGCTTGATAAGTGGCGACAGATTCCCTATGTTTTTGAGGGTTATCAGCCTGGTATTTAGCAACAGATTCCCTATGTTTTTGAGGGTTATCGGCTTGATAAGTGGCGACAGATTCCCGATGTTTTTGAGGGTTATCAGCCTGGTATTTAGCAACAGATTCCCTATGCTTTTGAGGGTTATTAGCTTGGTATTTAGCAACAGATTTTCTATGTTCCTCTATCTTATTGTCAGAATATGTTTTTTGAGCTTTTTTTATTTGATCCTTTCTAGTCTTATCGGAAAATCTAGCTCTACGTTTTTTTGCTACCTTTTGTGGAAAAGAAAACTGTGTTTGGGTAAATGTTGGAGATTTAGGCGATGATAAGGTCGGGGAAGAAGCGAACATTGGTTGAGTATAAGTCGGAGATTCGGTGAAAGTGGGAGATGTTTTTTTATGAGGTGTTTGCGTAAATGTGGGCGACTCTAGTTCTTGTCTATTCTAACATGGCTCGTATACATCGAAATGGCCATTTGACAGGTCAGAAGTGAATCGGAGTCTACCGATAGGATTGGCCTCACCTCCAAAGCTCTCATAAAGCTGTCCATTTCGGTAAACTTCGAATCGATGTTGGTACAACTGACCCGCAGCTACAAGCTCACACAGTCCCCCATAAGTATGTGGCAGCGACATCTCATGATAGTAAGCGGCTGCGCTTGGATAATTATTCCCTTCCGCGTTGTTGAGAATGTAACTTTGATTAATCTCTGAACGCATCCTTTTTGTGTTAGCGCTATTTCTTGACAGCTGACAGGCTGACAGATCCAATAAACCGCTTGGAGAAGAAACTGCGTCTCACTTATAAAACCTCTCCAAATCACCGTATCTAAGTATATTTACAGACAAATACGTTAACTAACATATTGGCGACCGTGACCCCAAGTTTGAGATGGATCTCACCAAGAAAACTCGTTTACGTGATCACATACGACGGGCGTTCTCACGCCACGAACAGACCGCGTCTACGCAAGTGGATTTAGAGTTTCTCGCAGAAAAGACGGAAAAACTGATAGCGTTAGACCAAGAAATCCAACAAGAAATGTTAATGTCAGAAGACTTCGATGAAGTAAGTTTCTAAGAAGAATACGACTTGTGCGACGAGTACAGGAAAAAGTGGTTTGTTTTAAAATCAAAATTACAAGAAAAACCAAAACCAAAAGATGAGCCTTCTAAAGAAGTGGACACGAAGAAAGCTCATAACCTCAATCTGCCACGACTTAAAATTCGTGAGTTTGATGATAACCCCAAATCATGGCTGGCATTTTGGGGCCAATTCAGAAAGATACATGAAGATAAGTTGATGGACGCTGAAACCAAATTTCAGTATTTAACTCAAGCAATGACCTCGGAGAGTAAAGCAAGAAGCCTCGTAGAAAGCTACCCACCTACTGAAGAAAATTACCCAAAGGTTATTCAAACTCCGAAGGACAGGTTTGCCAAAGATGAAACCCTGATTGAAATATATGTTCGTGAACTGCTAAAGTTAGTGATGTGCAAACATAGTGTTACACTGGACGTACTTTATGATTAGAGGTGAAAATTCCGGAAACTTTCCGGAAACTTCGGTAAAAGTTTCCTTTTTTAAGGAAGTTTTCGCGAAAACTTCCAAAACTTCCGAAGTTTTGGAAGTTTTCAGAACGTTGTTGTAGTGTGTTCAGTTTCGTTTTGTATCCTTTTATTTAGCTGTAAATTGTGAATATTATGTGTGTTTAGCTGTTATCTCTTAATAGCTAAAAAGTTTGTTTTAAAATTCTAGACAACTTAAAAGATGGCAGCCTGAAACCAAATTGTTATTTATACATCGACGCTGTTATGACTTCAAATCCTTATTTATTTAAATATTACTTGCCTACGAGTCAATTATTGGTCGGATCAAGTTAAATAAAAACACGACTTGTAAGTTATTTTATTTTTATGTTTTTTTATTTTTTATTTTTACACATTTTACAATCAATAATAATCAATAATATACATAATTATTAAACAAAAGATTACTTATGATAACGGGTCATCTGATGTATCTGAATCCGATTCTGTTATATTAAAATTAACCAACTGCTCTCCCTGATCTCCTATTTGTTGATATATTTGCTCCTCCTCCATCTCCTCCTCTTCCAAGGATGAGCTACTGCTGGCATCGACACAATCTTCTTCATCATTCATATCTACGTTCTGATAAGAGTTTTCCGACAGTAATGAGCTTTTGCAACCTTTCAGTGGTCATTCTATTTCTTGGACGAGTCAATGTGTTGCTAAATAACGACCAGTTTCGCTCACTAGCAGCTGAAGATGGAGGTACACTTAATATTTTTCTTGCAATTGAAGATATTATTTCGCAGTCACAGAGACCTTTCCACCAAATTCTTGCCTCTATCTCGTCAACGGCACTCCAAATTCCAATCTGAGAAAAAAATGCACTTTTTGCTCGGTACTGAGCTAAATTGGCCATGACTTTTCCAACATTCATGTTTTTTGATCGAGCGTATTGTTCGATATATTCTTGTCCCTTGGCCACCTTTTCAGGTGTTAGTTTTCGTCCTTTATATCTAGGGTCCAGAATATTAGCGGCATAATGGATGGGTTTTTCGACGAAATATTGCCGTTTACGAACTGCATCTACGATATACATTTCCTCTTCATCTCTTACTGCTTCACAAGTAGGCAAACAATCGCGTAAACTTTCTTTTACATATTCAAACATCTGCGGCACTTCTGATAATAAAGCTTTGTCTGATTCCAGTTTTGTGGTAGCAACAAAGATGGGTTTTAAAATTTTCTGATAATTGGCGACCTTGAGCCATATATCTTCCGATAACACATTTCGCTTGATTTCTCGATCAACATTTAATTCTTGGGATATAACCGTAGCTTCCAGTGCTTCGCGGTTTGACAAAAAAGACTCCATCATTATAACATATCCTCCCCACCGAGTCTGACTTGGTAATTTTAAAGTTTTGTTGTCGTTACCATATTTTTCTTTTTGCATATTTTTGAAGTAAGCCCTTTCCACATGCCGCTTCTTTATATATTTTATTATTGAAGCTACAGTCGTTTCACAGTTCTTAAAGTTTTCCAGTTTTAAAATATCTTTCAGTAACAAATTCAGTGTGTGTGATGCACAGCCCACTGGAAATACATGTTCGTACTCTTGCTCAACCATCCTCCACATGCCTTTCATATTATTAGTATTATCGGTTACAACAGCGATAAATTTTGACGGACCGATTTCATCGATGACAGCTTTCACTTGTGTAAACAAATAACTAGACGTCTCACGATGTGTACCAGGATAAACACATTTAAAAAAAATCGGTTTAGGGGTTGTGATTATGAAATTGATAGTAGGTACCTCTGCCATTTATATCGCTCCACCCGTCCATCACTAGCGCAAGAGCTTCTGATTGACCAATAATATCCGAAGTTTCTTTTCGGACACGTTCGTATTCGGAATCTAACAAGTTATTACTGATCATGTATCTCGTAGGGACTGAATACTGCGAGTTGAGTGTAGTGATTGCCTTCTGCCATAAGCTGTTTTCCAAAAGATTAAATGGCGCACCCGTGCCATAAATGGCTCGGGCAAAATTAAGATCCAATTCGTTCTTTTTTTCTGGAGTTATTGTACAAGTCGAACGCTCAATCTGTGACGATACTTGTGAAAAAGAGCACGATTGCGATGGCATACTCTCAGTGAGGCTATGCATGGTACTCACATGGGCTTGAGGTGATATTGGTGCTACCGGACTTGACGAGGGAATCAAAAGCGTGGGAAAACTTGAACTTGGTGCAATCGATGGTTGTGATTTATCATCTTGCAAAGCATTTTTTACATCTTGTGGGCACTGCTTGCAAGCAATCACAGTATGATTCTTTAACTTCGTTGCGTTCACTCCAAGATGCTTTCTGCAAAAATTACACCTCGCAACTTTTTTTCCATCTGTATTCACCAATTCGTAGTACTCCCATATCTTTGATGACAGGCGTGGCATTTCAAATGCAGAAAATATGCGGGGCGTGACTAGCAAGAAAGTTTAACATGTCAGTTTACTACAATATAGCGCGTACTACAATAGACAATATTAGACAACTATCGCCGATAGCGGGCACAGGGCGGGGGTGCGCGGGGAGTCGGCGCGTGACAAGTGACTCTAAACAACCAAATAGGAGTAAACAAAGTCACGTCCTCTAGTGGCCTACAACGAAACTAATAGGTTACGTTTCAATGCCAGGCCTATGTACGGCCGCAGCGTCTAGGATCGATACACTACACATGTTTAGACCACAGACCAACAGAGGTCGCTAGTCACATTTCAAGCACCATTTATAATCAACAAAAAACGCACATCAAGCGCGTTAGCAGTGGTTATTTTATGATGGTGGATGAGTGGTTTTTATGAGTGCCTACCGGATACGGAGCGGAAACTACTAAGGAGCGCTAAGGGAACGTACCCATACTACGCATACTATGCACGGCGACCACTAAAGTATCACCAATCAATCTATACCTGGAGATCTATCTCTACCTTTTGAAAAAATTAAATCCTATCCGAGCAACTACTCAGCCATGCACACCGTTATAAAACGTTGAGGATAGTGAAAATATACTTAAAATGATTAATTTTAGGGTTCCGTACACGAAGGGTGCCTGGTGGGATCCTATAACTAAGGTTCCACTGTCCGTCTGTCCGTCCGTCAGCGGGTCGTATCTCACGAATCATAACGGATAGAGGTTTAAAATTCTCACAAAATGTGGATATATGTTCTCTCTATAGCAAAAAATTATAAATTATACTAAATATAAAAAATAATAAGGGTTTTCCCATACAATGAACTTGTTTTTTTTTTACTTTTTCCTGTATGATGACGCGGGACACCTCGTATGGAAGTTCGACTCGCACTTGAACGTTTTTTTACAATCATAAAACATGATACAATTGACCAAATAAGGGCTTCATAGTAAATGTTATCAAATGTCAAGAGTGAGCATACCTACTCTACCTCGATCGTTGCAAAAACGAGTTATCAAGGGTCATCTTCGTCTTCTGGGGCTAGCCAATCGCCTTTATACAAAAGGTTTCACGTTTGTACGAGAACCAAGTACAGAAAATCAAAGACTGTTTCCATCAAATACCATGAACATGTGCGCAATGACCCCATAAATTTCGTCTGCCCAAACTGTATCACCGAAAACCGGATGTTTTCAAAGTTATTACTATTTAATTATATATTTTTTATGTAGCAAAAGGGTTTAGGAGTCGAATAATATGTAAGTTTTAATATACTAATTCATACAAGTCTTATTTTGCATGTAAATGATGTTTTATTCCTAAAAGCGTATCTGGGGTGTTGAACACCCCACGCGACTACTTATGTAACTTTTTTGGCGCGACTAACTAAGGGTTAATAGAACAGAAAAGAAAAATGAAAATACTGCAACAACATTTTGAAAACTTCCAAAACTTCCGAAGTTTTGGAAGTTTTCAGGAAGTATTCCTTAAAAAAGGAAACTTTCGTGGAAGTTTTCACCTCTATTTATGATAGGATTGTGGCAAATTTACAGATTCTAGAGTCACTAGGTATTATAAGAGATAAATATGAATGTATTTCACTACCAATGATAGAATCAGCATTACCAGAGAGCACCTTGCTATGTTGGAGTAGGGTTCCGTGTAAAGGGGGGGAATCAAAACTAAGTAACTTGTTGAAGTTTTTGCAGACAGATGTTGAAGCCGAAAGGAGAGTACAATTAGCTAAATCGGATTTTTTGGACAGCTCATCAATGGAAGTGGTTCCTACTGCAGGATGCTTGGTTAATGAGTCAAGTCAGGTAAAACAGAAGTTAGGAAGAGGTCCACATGAAAATGAAGGTAAAGCACTTTGTGATTTTTGTGATAAATCTCATAATACTTTGGAATGTGGGAATGCCTATTCTTTGACTTTGGAACAAAAGAGAGATGCAATTAGAAACAAGGGTGGGTGTTATACTTGTTTGAAGAAAGGTCACCTAGCCAAGAATTGCAAAGCCTTTATAAAGTGCATGGGTTGCAGCAAACGCCACCTAATTGTCTTATGTCCCATGATTCATCACGACCACCCCAAGAATGATGAACCAAAAACAACAGAGAAGCAAGATAACCCAGAAGTTAACAATAACTTTTCAAGCAACAACAACACAACGGTGTTACAAACATTAATTTTGAAAATTTCAGGAAACAATGGGTTAAAAGAGGTCAGAGCTTTACTGGACTCCGGCTCACAGCGTACCTACGTGAGGACTAGTCTGGCGCAGGAACTTGGATTACAGCAAACAGGTAGTGAAAGTCTAAGTCACGCATTGTTTGGTGACATCAAGAAAGAAACACGGACACATACAGTTTACAAGTTCCAAGTAAGCAATCTAGACAATAGTAACAAAATGATAATGACAGGTTTAGAACAGGAGAGGCTGTGTGGCAATTTGCCTAGAGTCCAAGATACAAGTGTTATAGAGAAACTGAAAAATCATCACATTAATCTTACCGATGCGGACAATAATTTCAAAAATGTCAAGGATATTGACCTGCTTATTGGCTCAGACTATCTAGGCTGCATCTTAGATGGAAATCTTGTACATATATCGGACAAACTGGTAGCTGTCGGCACCAAGTTAGGCTGGACTCTACAAGGGCCTGTTGAAATTTCAAATGCATACTGCTACAATAACATAAGCATCACAAACTTTGTGACAGCGACAGCCGTGCCAGAGGAGGAGTCATTGGAATTCTTATGGAATATGGAAACCCTAGGCATTAAAGAGCCATATCAGAAAGAAGGTAATGACACTAATTACCTAGACATTACAGTTAATGAAGAAAACCGGTATGAAGTTGGCTTGATGTGGAAGCTCGAGGGTCCGCAGCTAGAAACTAACTACAACCAAGCAGAGAAAAGACTATGGTCCACTACCAAGAAGTTGGAGAATATAAAGAGGCTGGAGGGATACGATGACGTACTGAAAGAATGGGAAAAAGAAGGTATCATACAACAAGTACAGAACGACAATAAAAACGAAGGTCACTACTTACCTCATCACGCTGTGATCAAATTAGAGAGCATGACAACAAAAATCAGACCCGAGCGAAGCGTCTCCGTCCCAACCCTGAAACGGAGACGCTTCGCTCGCTCGGTCAATAAGTAAGTGCATAGGGACTACTTACAAGCATAGATAATGCCTTATTTGAGTTGCATTTATTGGTGGAACATTTGTATTGCTATTGACGTCGTGGTACATATCAGGCGAAGGCAGTTGCATAGCTGGGTCTTCATCTACGGCACATGATGTGTTGGGTTGAGCATTAAAATGACGATCATATGCGTCTAATCTGCAAAGAAATAGAACAGTTTAGGTACATGGTTCGATGTCCTTGTGAATAATGAATAGGTTAGTAGGTAGGCACACAAACACAACACACCTTTCCACCAAATCGGCTTTCCTGCCACGTAAAGAAGCACCTCTTTTTTTGAGTTCTTCTTTCAACTCAGCTGTTTTCCAAGTAGAATACATGATGCTGAGATCGGTGTCCGGTATTCGTAAGCCAAGGTCTTTTCAAGATGTCCAATGCGGTAAATTCGTTCTGTGAAGCGTCAATCTGAGTCCAGGGAGTTTGCAGAAGTCGAAAGAGATGAAGGAACCGAAATAATAGCTAAAAAGAAACGAGCACGCACAGGAATCCACAACAACAAAAGTGACATTTCATTGAAGGGATTACATCGGAATCGATTTTGGATGTCCAATTTCCGAACTTTTTGAGTTGTTTGATGTTTAAACGAGCTTAACCCCGATCAATTTGGACGTGTAGACTAGAATTGCATTTCCCTAAAGTAATCCCATCAGTTTTATTACAAACATATTCTTTCGATCTTTGCGCCAGATAAATTCAATCTCGAACGATTCGATTCGAATGAAAGAATGGCCATCCCTATGTATTTGTCAGATTTGAAGGAAGAGGTACCAGACGTGCTAGCGCCACCTACAATTAGCTTTCACCGGCCAACCCCATTAGTCATGGGTATAATAATCCGTTAATGTTATGGTTTTACAACAAAAGTTTACTCACATGGGCAGATCTGATGTTGAGGCGCGGGGTTGAGGTTGGGTATTGGGCGGTACTGGGCGCTCCTCTGACTGTCTAAAAATAAGACAATAAACAAAGGGCTGGTAAAGATATAAAGAAAATAAAACGTGAACAATAAAATAAAAATAGCTTGTAACTAACATTCATAATTCATAATTTCATAATTTCTTTATTGCACGGAAAACAATGTGATACATAGTCTTAAAACAAAGGTAAATAGGCAAAGGCGAGCTTATCTCTAAAAAGAGATTTCTTCCAGCAAACCTAGGCGAGATAGGACAGATTGTTCTGAGAGAATAGTCCTAGTGCACAATAAATAAAATGAAGATAAATGAATGAATCTACATGTATCTACTATAATATATCTACACAATAAAAATGCTACATAGACCTAAATATGAATACTGCTTGTTTTCTCGTTGTTTTTGTACATAGTTACAGATTTCTTCTGCTTCCCAAAATCTCGTTAAATCTTCTCGTTAGTTTATCGCAACTAGACAGTGGTAGGTTTTTATGTTCCCACACAGGATCCAACCCAGCTTAGTTTGCTGAGCGACTGGTGAGTCATTTTCAGACTTCAGGACACCGTCGAGTAATATCTCCGAGAAGACGTTCGCTCCGAGAAGGATATCAATCGGTCCCGAAATGTTGAAGTTCGGATCAGCAAGGTTGACGTTTTCCAGATGATCCCAAGCATGTTTCTTGAAAGTTGAGTTAGGCAAGTTACTTATCAACTTTTTCATAATAAGTGCCTCTAGTTGAAACTCGTAGCTATTGTTGTGGATTGATTTGCAATCTAGGAGTAGTTTTCCCTTGCAATTTCCCACAGTAGTTCCGACTCCCGATATCACAGCGCTTAGTTTATGCCGTGGAAGCCGCAATTGCTGAGCTGCATTCTCAGTCATGAGTGTAACTTGAGATCCTTGATCCACGAGTGCTCTCAAAGTTACGTAAGTTCCGTCCCCAGTTTTGACTTGTAGTTGAGCTGTTGCTAGAAGTACTTCTTCGTTGGCGTTGGTGACATGCGTTGATACTTGTTGCAAAGTCGATGACATGACATTCCAGATGGTCCAGCCGCTGCTACATCCTCAATTGTAGGGCGTTCCTCTGACTCTCTAAAAACAAGAATATCAAGAAATTGTGGGTTGATAAAGAAGATGGATATGACATGAGTTCTTTAATTCATTTGTGATCTTTAATTTTTTTGTATGTTTTCTTTAGGCTATTTATTTTCGACTGGCATTGTCCCCCCATCATGGTATAGTTCACATTATGATCTCTCATGTGACTTGCGATTGCATTATACACTTTTTTGTGGCGCTGTCTTTGGAAATTTTCTTTGTTTTCTTCAAAAGTTGCTAATAGCAGAAATATGCAGGTGTTAGGTTCGTTTCGAAATAAGTCTTGTAAATACATAATAATGGTACTTACATAAATGGTAATTATAAGGCATAACTTATTTCTTTTATGATTTCATAAGTTAAGATTGAAATGTAAAGTTGTCAATCGTAATTCGGAACGTTGATGTGAAGTCAAAGTCTACCAGTTTTGTGTTAATGTATTAATACTGTTTATTAGAACTATTGTTTAACTAAAGTACCTACTAACTATAATTATTAATAAGAATTTAGAGATCATTAGTTTATTTTAAAGTCGTCGATTTATGTTTAAGAAATAGTAATTTGGTAGACAAAATGGGGGTGGGAGGCAAAAGCGACCAAAACCACGTTGGTTTTTCGGTGGTGATGCGAGGCAGAGTAGATAAATACTGGACGATTGGGCGCGGGCCCTCACTTTTGCTGGTGATTTCAGTGCTGGAGCATCTCCACCCCTATCTGCCTCTATCCTAAGATGAGTATTTTCTATTGTGTTTGATAGTCTGTCATTCTTTTATTCAAATAATGTGCATTAGTTAGCAATACGCTTATAAATTAAATTAAATACTTTATTTGTATTTCTGTTTGTTTAAAATGGATAAAGGTTCCAATTAAACTCATTATATTGCTTTACTTATCTATCTTATTTCACAATGCCCATCACCTCAGTACAGCTAGCTTACCCTTTGCTTTAGTAGTTAGAATAGAATGATGTGTTAGTGTTAAAGATATTTAGAAGCATAGAACCGCAAATATAGTAGTAATAGCAGCCTTTGGTTGGTTATACTTTATTCATATGATAGTCCTTTTTCTTTCACAGGCATCGCCCCAAATGTATGCCTTTCCTGCATCTGATGAATCATCTGTAAATAAAATGGTAGAGAATCAAAAGAATAGTGGATACATGTAGCCAGGCCTGGTCTGGCACGCATCCTGCTAAGTTCTTGGTAAGTAAGTAAAATATTTCAACAAATAATTCAACATCAGAAAAGGTACCATGTATTATGTTTGATTGATGATATTATATTATAACTTATTATCTTATAAATTCAATGTTCAGAATTATTGATGTTAGTACATACATACCATGTACATGATCCAGTTCCTGACGGTCCAGATGACTCGATTGCTCAGTCTTTGCAGCCAGTTCTGTCTCCTGGATTGCTCTAGCTTGATCTTCATAATATTTGTTGATATGATCCTGCAGGAAACTAGAAACTGATAATGCACAGGCATGTGATTAGCACGTTAATAGTTAAATATAAAATAAATGGATATAATTAATAATTTGAGCACGTTTGCATAAGTACCTATCTTGTTGCGCTCAAATTAATTCCTGCTCACTGAGAGCAATAACCACATTTTCGTTGGTGGCTTCAACGAACACTTTGCTCATTTGTTAAGATTTAATCTCGCACTTCTTCAGAACAGGCTGCGGCTGAGAGTTCAGTTCAGTTCAAAATTTTTATTGACCATAAAATCATACATATTACTTAGTCAACGTCAATATAATATTAATATTTTTGTATACTACCGCCCGTTCGGAAGTTGTGGGCTTAGGGATGGAGCAAAGAAGGGCAAGAAACCTCCCCCGTACCTCTTTTAAAATATCAGAGCCTTAAAAATACAATGTTATGTATTTCTACTTAAGTCTAAGGAAATACACCGAGGAGAGACGTACTGACTCAGTCCATCGCCCCTCTTTGGATTTCTGTGCGCTGAGATGGTAAAGACCATGCAGTTTTGTCATCTAAATATTCTTTTACACTGTAATATGACTTCTTCAATAGGCCGTTTTTGACATAGTTTTTGAACCTCCTTTCTGGTAGGAGTAATAATTTATATATATCCTTAGTAATAGAAATACTATTACTAAGACTTCAGAAATGAATTAAAGTTTTAGGGGCGATTGCTCCATCCCCAGATAAACAGGCAGATAGTCTATCTGTCTGTTTATTCGACAATTAACAATAAACTGAATTTTTCAATCGTCAGGTAGGACTTATCAGTGAATTAACTTTGCTACCAGAGGAATAAATCTATCCGCCTCTTAAACGGCCAGATAACTGTTATTCTATGGAATAAATAGTTGTCGCCAAATGTCATTTGTTTTGTTTGAGCAGTTTGAGGTTATTTTATTTCTAGTATTTTTCTGTTACCTACTGACTATTAAGACTACGTTCCTACGGATTTGGCGAATAGCTATGGATGTATTTGATACAATTGACGACTTGGCAATCGAAGAAGAGGCCGTGATGAATGATTACATTAATCCACCTGAGCGCAAAAAAAGGATGGTCATGGTCAGACCGAGGACTATGTGGGATGAGAAAGAATTTCATCGCAGATTTCAGGCTTTTAAGAGTCTGCTATATTTGCTTTCGCTGATAGAAGATAAAATCAAGCGCAATACACAAAGGTAAGTGTTATTAAGATAAAGTACATACTACCATCTACTTGTACCTACCTAAAAGTGATTTTACCCTGTACAGTAATGATATGCATGTAAAATTGTGAGCACACCATCGTCGGTGGCACTACCAACAGTAATAACTACCGACCTACTTCTCTAACTTTTATCTAACCCTAAAATTCACTTTTATTGTTTCAGGAACCAATGTATCCCACCCATGTCGCAGTTATTAATAACTCTAAGGTTTTATGCTACTGGGAGTTTTTATATCACAGTTGGTGATTTTGGTGGCATTCATAGCTCTACTATATGCCGCATTATAAAAAGAGTAACGGAAGCCATAGCATCATTGAGACCGGTTTTCATAAATTTGCCAAGAAGCGCTGATGAAGTCAGAAAGTGCCAGGAAGAATTCTATAAGATTTCCAGATTCCCTATAGTATTCTCAGCTGTAGATTGCACACATGTTCGGATTCAGTCACCCGGTGGAAACACAGCAGTGAACTTCAGAAACAGAAAGGGCTTTCTATCTTTTAACGTGCAAGCGATGTGTTCTGCAGAATTGATGTTCCAAGACAGTTGCACGTTGGCCTGGCTCTACTCATGATAGCATGATATTTTCGAATTCGCATGTAAAATTCCATTGTGAGAATCAGGCATTTGGAAATGGAATCATACTTGGAGACAGCAGTTATGAACTAACTAATTATTTATCTACTGATTCCAATTCAAAACCCAACAACAACTGCTCAGAGCTTGTACAATGAGTCACAAATCCGATCACGGAATGTCATTGAAAGATGCTTTGGAGTGTGGAAAAGACGCTTTCCGGTCATAAGTATTGGGTTGAGATGTAAACTACCACTTGCACAAGATGTGATTGTAGCTTGTGCTGTATTACACAATCTGGCCAGATCAAAAAATGAAGAGGAACCTCGAGGACCCGGAAGTGCATGTTCCAAATCAACCTGTATTCCCTTCCTCTGAAACAAGTCCTCCCGTTGCTGATGAAAGGCACCAGACAAGACACATTATGCTCAGTTATTTTCAAGCTCTAATAGTTGAATAGATAAGTCAATAAATTTAGCTGTTCCTCCTTTGTAAAATAAAATGTCAAAAGCTTTTTATCGGTTTTATTTCTTGATATTTAGGAAAATCTTATATATAACTATACAAACAACAGCTTAACTAGACCATATCATTCATAACATGCCCAGATTTCATTTTTTTAATCAGCACTGCATGTATTTCTTCCTTTCTTCTCTCATTGGCTAATTGCAACATTTTCATATCATGCTCCGCCTCCACAAATTGGTGTTGCTTTTTGGCAATCTCCATTTGCAGCTGGACCAGTTCTAAACGAGCTGCACTTAATTTGTCCAGTTTGGAGGTGACACTTGCTCTTGTCGCTGTGTCTGATTTTAAAACTAATAATCGATACTTTAATTTTTAAGTCCCATAATATATACATACGTCTGCGCTGTTATGCTGGCCAATAATGCATACATATTCATGTTCGAGAAATAAAATAAGAGATCTCTGTAAATGTCATACAAAACAAGAAAATTAAAAAACCACGCAACGGAAACAAAAAGTGGCAAAAACTACGGCCTTACCCGTATATCAATCTTATATTATTCATTCATTCATTTATTAATGTGTAGATAACATGATCCAATTATTTGTTAGTAACACAAACATATGGTTAGTAAACAGGGTAAAGTAAAAACAACAACAACATAAAACTATTTGTTGCTCGAGATAAGCTTGACCACCCAATGTTGGTACATTGGGCAGTCAAACCTTCCCGAGATCACCTTCAGGATCTCATTGGCACTGCCCCAGGATCTGCCGATAATCGAAACAATGCGCTTCCGCATGATCGCGTAAAAATCATCTGTACGCGCCTCAGCAAACATTGTTGACGCACTGCAGAACCGAGGCAGCCCCAGCAACATCCTGAAGATGTTATTATATTGGACTCGCAGGGCATTGTAAGTCTTCAGTTTATAGCGAACCCATAGGCTGCTGGTGTAGAATGTCTGACAGTACGACTTAAATAAAGTGACTTTCACCTGTCTCGAACATTTTGCAAACCTACGGGCCAGCATGTTACCTCTGACTGCCAACGCCCTGCGCTCCCTCTCAATATCGAGATCATCTTTAAGATCCTCCGATACAATGTGACCGAGATATCTAAAATGATTGACCCTTATAAGAGTGACACCATTTAGGGTGATGGGAGGCACATATGTGGGGGTACTAGTACCAGATTGAAAAACCATATAGACACTCTTTTTCACATTGTACCGGAGGCCATGAGTCTCAGCGTATCTTTCGCACACAGCCAACATTTTCCTCATAGCACTGACTGAGGGGGCGAGCAAAGCCATGTCATCAGCATAACTTATATTGTTGATGCGTTTTCCACCAATATTGCAACCGACATGCATACTACTTAACCCCTCAATCAGCTCATTCATATAAAGATTGAAGAGTGTTGGAGAAGATAAACCCCCTTGCCTAACTCCACAATCCAGTCTATACATGTCAGACAAGCTATCCCCCCATCTGACACAGTTTATTTGAGTGGCATACCAGTGCCTGAAAATAGCCGACAGCTCCGCAGGCACACCCAGCCTCTCCATCTTCTCCCACAACTTATCATAAGACGTTAGATCAAAAGCCTTGGAGAGATCTAGGAAGCAGGCATAGACCGGCGTCCGTCTGTCTGTGTAATACCTGGCTACCTTCTTTAAACTCAGAATTGCAGTTTCGGTAGATAGGCCTGGACGGAAACCAAACTGTGCCTCATGAAGCTGAATGTGCCTCATGAAGCTGAATGTGCCTACCGAGCTCCCTGTTTAACAGACTATCAAACACTTTTGCCACAATGGTCGCCAGCGATATCGGCCTATAGTTGTTTTTATCCGCTATGTCACCAGTCCTACACTTAACAATCGGCACAACAATAGTTCTAGTGAGGTCTTCCGGTAGATAGCTGTGGCTAAGACATAATGTAAGGAACATAGACAGAATCCTAGGCAGATGTACCCCTGCATACTGTAGGTGCTCAATACTGAGACTATCATGCCCTGGGGATTTCCCACGGGTCATATTTTTAATTACAAGAGCTACTTGTTTCGGCGTAAAACGCATTGTTAAGGCACCCGTACATGTATCGACATTGTTTACATTTTTAGATAACCCCAGGGGAGAAGTTACTCGGAAATGGTCCTTAAATAAGTTGGCTATATCTATATGGTCACTTTTGTTACCTACTGTATCAGATAAACTAGATTTTATATTCAGTTTATTTGTAGACTGCCAGAATTTGATGAAGTTTTTATCAGACCGATGCTGGGAGAGTATATCCATTTTTATTTGCTCTTGGTGTCCTTGGCACCACTTGACTCTAGACTTAAAAATCTTCTTACTAAGGCACATTTCGTCATAAACTTTACCCGATGTGGGTTTGCCGTACATAATCCAGATATGTAGTTTATTCTTGGCCTCCTGATGCGACTCTTTTATGTGTTTATTCCACCCAACAATCTTATTTTTTCTAAATTCAGATAAACGATGACACTCAACAGCTGATCCTTGCAAAATGTTGATTATGTCAGCGTACATTTTGTCAAGTAGTTTTTTATGATCAGAGTCATTACAAAATTTATCTTCACACCGGCAAAAATCAGCTGGCATGTTCATGTTTCTAAAATTATCATTACAAAGTTCTAAATACTTATCTATGTCACTAATTTTTCTAACTCCCCATTTAATTTTATTGCACTTTTTATCAATGTAACACTGTTTTGACCTTATCGTATTTAGTTCACACACAATTTCCAAGGGTAGGTGATCGGACCAGAAAACATTGTTATAGTGTACCTTAATGTCCTGTATGGTAAGCAGCGCTGATGGCGTGACCACACAGTGGTCCAGCCACCTCCGGCACCCGTGAGAGTCACTGATGTAGGTGTAGGTACCCGAGTCCAGGCCTAGTTTCTCGATATCCACACAGGTGAACTCAAACTCCGAGCAGAAGTCAAGAAGCTCACTACAAAAAAGTTCATGGGGATGAGCATTAAAGTCTCCTAGTACAAACACAGATTCTACATCGGCACTATCTATAATTGCCTTTATTTCACTCAAACAGTCAGTAAATTCCGGTAAATTTTCTATTGAGTCTGTAGGTAAATACGCACTGATGAACATAACTTCACTGTTAGCTATCGACGCTCTAATAGCCGCTAGCCGCACACTGCTACACTCTATGACGGACACCGACCGGAAAGTACTCTTACGCCACAGGATTCCAACTCCACCGAACGGTCGCCCCCGCAGTATTCCTTCGGACGTATCTACTGCCGATTTGCCGGTAAAGCCGAACTCCTGATCTATTGTACCAAGTATAGGGACGTCGTGAGGGAGCAGCCAGTGCTCTTGCAGCGCGACAATGTCAGCTGATGCACATAGTGACCTCACACAGTCGATCGATCGCTTCACGGACTTGCAATTATAGCTGATCAACTTGCAGCGACGAGTTGAGCATAATATGTCAGTATTTAAAGTGTTATTGCTTGTACCTGCACACTTCATATTAGGTTAACATAATAGGGCTGTTCCTTGAGACCTTTTTCACCTCGTCACCCGAAGCAGGCTGGCTGCTAGGTTTCTTAAAGCGAATAAATCTCCTAAACGTGATGCCGTCAGGCCATATATACTCGTCATCTAGGAATAACGGTACTGTGTGCTTTGGTACAAGTACTTTGTAGGCATTATAATTCTTTTCTTTTTTCATTTTGATTTTATGAATATTCTGTGGCTATAGGCTTATAGGAATAGGAACCATTATCAATCACAGCTTTTTTATTTATTTACTTATTATGAATAATTCTAACATGTTTTCAAAATCTTGATTTAGTCATTCAGAATACTTTTTAGGTATATTATTATTGGTAATCGAATTTCTGCTGCATCAGTTTCTGATTCTTCCAGTGATAAAGTGCAGACCTTGAAACTTGTGACTCATTGATAAATGAATTCAATACAATATCAGTACTGACAGCCGAAGTACTAGCTTGAGCATCAAAGTTGATTTTTTTATTTTCACCTTGTGTTATTTCTCTTAAATTCTCATCTTCAACCACTATCAACGGAGTGGAGTGTCGTGCCATACGTAGGCGATTACTGTATTTCCTAATTAATTGCATCACATCTATCCTAAATTCCATTCTATCATCCTCTGATAATCTTTTTATAAAGGGTAATATGGAGACCAAGAAAGCTTCATCTTCGTCCGATTGAATTAGTCTGTTTATCTCAGGCGAGTTGCTCTTCTGCACTTCATTTGAACTCTGCAAAATCTTTGGAATCTCAACATCGACAGGATTCATTAGTTTTTTTTCTATTTCCTGGGTGGTCATGTGTTGTGAATGAATAATTTTCCATCGTTGACATCGAGTCTTGAGTAGAATCAGATTCTGGTGGTATACTGGAAACAGTCTCCTCAGGCGTAAATACCTTTAACAAGAATTGTAGCTGATTATGATATACATAAATACCTTTAACAAGAATTGTAGCTGATTATGATATACATATTTTTTCTTGTGTGACTGGCCAGATTTTTTTATTAATGATTTTTTAAAGGCATCCCGTATGTTATTCCATTTGTTGTTGATACTGTTATCTGAAACAAATGAATTGAATATTATTTAACCTACACATAACTTTTGTTACAGATATCTGGCAAGTGGAAATAGCATACAAAATGGGCATTGCTACTATCAGCAACATTATTGATACGGTATGCTGTGCAATATGGGAGAAGTTTGGCAATGATAAGTTAACAGTACCTACCGACAAATGAAAAATGGAATACAATCGCTAAAGATTTTGAAAGAAGGGCTCATTTTCCACACTGTTTAGGTGCTGCGGATGGAAAACATATACGGATTGAAAATTATCCAAACGCTGCACATACAGGTATTTGCACAATCTACGCGGTCAAAATTATTTTTATATTTTATTGGTATCTAAACAACGTAAACAAATGAAAAACGTATGTTGACAAAAAAAACATGTATTTGTTGACAAAAAAAGGATACAAAATTATAAGTCGGTACAAATCAGCAAAATCATAATAATGCTAGGTTTCTTGACTTTCTTGAGTTACCCACGAGTGCCCACGACTATTCTTCGCTCTCTGATGAAGAGTCCGATATGTGGGGTTCTGCAGATACAAACATGGCCAAAGTTTCAGGCAAAAATGTGTTTGCTTTCCTTTTTTTACTGTTCGCATGCTACTTAGCATAGGATCTGAACTAAGCAGAAGGCGATTAAAAATATCTTGATTACAATTTTCCCTGGAAAATTTCCTTGCAAAACCTTGGCGGTAACATCTAAAATGCTTGTTGCGAGCCTCAGCTGCTTCCTCGGAAAGCTGTCCGATTGGTAATAATGCCTTTTCGATAATGATTGCGCCATGGACTAAAAGCTTATGCATTGTTGGCGCCATAGGATGCCAATCATATAGGTTTACATAAACACGAGCAGTTTCTGAAGCATATAGTTCATATTTTACATGATCAATGTTGAACCCGCTGGAAATTGCTTCCAATATGACTTTTAGTCTGTAAATTAGCTCATAACTGATGCCAGTTATTTCTGCAGCTAATTTGGGGTCCTCAAAGAACCTTCTGCTGGTATTCCCGTCATTGGTATTCCCGAAATTGGATTTAGGCATATCTATTATTAAACCTGTTTCAGCGCGAAACTTTGCCTGTATCCTTTGTTTGATCTTCTAGATCTTTTTCCTCTTTTGATTTTCTTTCCCTGTATTTTTTCACTGGAAGTTTGTAAGCTAAATGTAGTATACTTTCAAATATTCTGATTCTCGCATGTAACACTGATAACCCGAATTCAAGGGCTTCAAAATTGACATTTCCTGTATTTACCAATTTATTAAAAAAAATTGAAGTGTCTCCACATATGTAGCACCTACTTGTAGACTTTGTGCCTTTGGCTGCATTGCAGACCTTTCCATCTACCATCGTCATTATAAATTTATGCTTAAATATGTACTTTTCCCCTGCTAAGTCAACCTCTGTTGGGACTAACGATCTAATAGCGCTTTTAACGTGTCTTATTTCCTCTTCAGTGACATCAGTAGTTTCCTTGATAAATCTGAATCTTATCGGTCGACAAAATCGAGGCGACGAAGGTGTTGGATTATTCCATAACACTGAAATATAGGAAGGTGTTGAAAGATAGATGTCGGTAATCGAAGTCAGTTTATTGGTTATGTGTGTACTTATATACCTATCTTAAAGCTAACACAGCACTACGTACATTATGTTGTAGTTCACTCTAACATCTAGCCTATTGCATGTACTACCATACTACACCTCCCCTTTAACTTCCTTCACCCTCGGGGTAGCGAAAAAAAAAATAACTTCTTCTTTAACAAATAAATTATTTTTCAAACCAAAAAGGTATGATAGTACTTGCATTACAATATTGTGAAATCCTACTCTACCTACATCCTTTGTTACAAACAAAAATGCAAGACAGAGTTATTGTAATTATGCTGACAAGTTTCCTAGTGTTAGATTGCTGTATGCTATGGACAAATACTTGAACAAAATAATGACCTAGATAATTGCTAATTACCTGTCTTGAAAATTAATTTTGAATGAAATAATTATTTTCCTATAAGTTACACACACATATTTATAGCTGAAAAACATGTAAATAAAGATCATTAATTTCCTGGATAATATCTGTTAAATCAATGAAATAAAATATAACAATTTATACATTTTTAATTTTGAAAACACATTATAAACTCAAATTCACCTATTAACCCTCTCACGACCATAAGGTTGATGGAAACATAAGAACGATTTTGGTTACGTATTATTTGTAATTTGCCCTTAAAAAAACATATTTTAAGAAGAAAAACTATAATTTTTCCTTAAATTTTCCTAAATTTTCTTGGGATACATGTGTCCCTACAGTCACATAGGGAGACATTTTATATTTTTTCAGCCCCTTCATATTTGATGAATTTGTGTAAAAAAAACATGTTTTTTTTGCCAAAAAATATTGTTTATTCAAATAAAAATATAACAAAGTTGCAAAAGTTCAGTGGTTACTGACTTATTTTTTTATATACTGTTTCATAGCATTATGTCCTTTGAACTTTATCATGTGCTCATCAATAGATTGACTAGTCGTGTTACTAAGAGCATGTTGAAAGGCATGATTGATATGATCAATGACAGGCCTTATTTTATATGCTCTGTCATAGTTAGGACTGTCAGGTCCACTCTGCTCTTCGTTGTTGCAGAAGTGTAAGTTTCGCCGAATGTCTTCAAATCTGATTCTTGGCATAATGTTGGATATGTAAGGCACACCCATATCTGGTTCTGTGGACCAGTAGTCTCTCATTGATGGCAGTACATGGTAGCCCATTATTAGCTTCATGCCTAAAAATGCATTCATCTCTTCATCGCTTACTGCAAATTCACGACCATTCTGATGAGCATATCTTACCGATTCCGTCACTATGTGTTGAAGAAGGACTACATGATTTGTGACCTCCTTGAAAATATCAAAAGGTGTTAGTGACTCTTTGTCTATCTGGTTACAAACTTGCACTTTCCCAAACTCATAATCTACCTCTTCAAAGTTGTTAGGTTTATAGGTTCTCTGGTTCCACTTGAAAGTCACTATGCTGTTACGGATATCCTCTGCTGCTACGGGTTCTGCAGTTGATGTTGAAGGCTGAGGAGACTGCGATCTTGTTGGAAGCTGAGGAGACTGCAATCTTGCTGAAGAACTGTCTATTTCCACATAGGTAGCCCCTTGATCATCATCTTGTGTCAAAAATATTTGGTCTTCTTCATCAAGTTGTAAGGCATCTTCATCATCACTATTATCAGCCAATAAAATTTGGCTAACAGACTCTTCGTTCAGTTCAAATATTCCTCGGCCTTTACGCATCATGATCTATAAATAAAAATGATGGGTTATTGTATAAAACTGGTGAAAAGTGCAGTTTTATTGTTGTGGGCTATGTAGGTAAAATTAATCTACGCAGGACTATAGGGACACATGTGTCCCTTAGCATTTATAAGTTATAGATGAACTAATATTGACAAGTAGTCTATTATTTATCAATTAATCAGTAATTTACTTACCACTTAAGTTTTGCAACTCAAAATATGATGTTCGAACACACTGTAACATCAATTTATACAACTGGGAAAATAGCTTTTGTGAAACACCACAACTATCTAATTGACAATGACTTTTTCTATAGATCGTAGCAACTGAGGGTATAACGGAGTCCACATTGTAATGGAGGGTACTTATAGAAACGTGCGATAAACTAATTGAACTATTTAAACGTCACAAAAAAATATTTGAGGTCAAAAACTTTTTGGGACATCGGTGTCCCTTGGTCGTCAAAGGGTTAAAACGAATAAACACATCAAAATACCTTTTTAATTAGTATCTCCTATTCTCATGAAAAAGAAAAGTAATTCATTTTATCCTAAACAAAAAAACACAATTTATACATTTTAATTTTGTAAAAATCCTGTAAATCGAAACACTTTATATACTGAAAAAAAATGAACAACACATCTAAATATCTGAAACCAAAATATCTTATCGTAATATACTACTATTTTAAATTCTTTATTCTTTCAAACTATTACATTTTTATTCTAAAATCTTAACATAATATCGAAACAACATACATAACATAACACAACACAACACAACATGTACAGAGTGATCCTATAATTCATTTCCTAAACTTTAATAATATTTATTAATTTACACAAAAATTATTTTTAACTGAATATTTCCCTGTTTTAAAGTAATTATTACATTTCATAAAGTAATGAACCTGCATTTCTATTTACTCATTAATTTATTTACTTGAAAAGAAAAATTATTACCTACCAAGTGTCACGTAAATTTTTAAATCAATCGAAAAAAATAATAATATATGTATATTAAAATGTGAATGCAATTTACCTGAAATCTTCCTATCGTGGTATCGGTACATTTTCCACATTCATACACATTTTCCAAACACACATTTACACTTTTGGTTTTTAACCCATACTCAGCATCATGTAGCTCTCAGTTAATTACTCTGATTACCAACAAAATATTCTCTGGGAAGTAAGATTTATCGTAACTCCTGGTTAATTACTCCTTTTGTCAGTCAAATCTCCTTAACCTTTCGTGTCTTCGATCATTCATTCTTATCTTGTTTACTATTTACACTAATGCCTTACTACTTCTAATAATTAAGTCTTCCACCGAGGGCACGACAGTCCACACTATGGTCAAGAACATAATTCTCCTAGGGCTGTAACTCTACACCCTTTATCTACATACATTAAACATCCTGTGGGCATGGTCACCCTACACTACATATCATATTTTTCATCTTGTGGGCATGGTCACCCTACACATTGGCATATCAGGCCACCTATTTTGTGCACCTGTATAATAGAGAATAGAGCCGCTACAATTTAAGGCAATGGCCTCCAACCTGTCTGTATGACTAGAAGGAATAGCTCCCTATCTCATATTTCTATTCCTACTATGTACCGATCCATAAACTTTTCTAATTCGAAACACAAAAAAATATCATTTACTTATTAATTCATTTACTCTAAATCTCTCTATTTAATTGTCATTAGGTCGTCGGTATTTTCCACTTGACCTAGAAATTTTTCTGCAGTCATTCAACTCGGAATGCATTGTATTAGCAATACCTAACTCGTATGTTATTTTTAACTTTACTTTGATTTTAAATGATTATGAATTTACCAAATATTTACTCATTGACTGTGACACTAGGTATTACAAAATATGTATGATAAATTATGATTAAAAAAATTGATCTACGTTCCTAATTCTGCCTGAAATGATTAATTAATTTAACTCACAGTACAACATTCTGTCGAAGTAGGTCGCTCGTTGCTTGTCATCGTCGCGTGGATGGTGATGACGACACAGCTGGGCGGACGTGACGCACGTTGATACCGGATATTGCACGAAGATGCACGTAGTTGTCATCTTCTTGAGCTGGACCGGGATAACCCTGGATACCTCTTGATCGAGTCGGGATACCCTGACTCCTCGTCCGGTCGCAGTAAATCTTCAAACGAGACGGGAAACCCCTGAACTCCCCGTCCGGTCGCAGTAAAACTTCATAAAAATCGGGATTCACTCGTACATGTTCATTTTCTTCTATTACGTCGTCTTGTTGTGTTGAACGACGGCGATGTTGACGTCGTTGTTGTGATGCACCGTGTAACATGGGCAATCACCGTTGAAGCGCGTGGTCGTTGTGGTGGTCTTCATGATCTCCTCTTGGTTTCTTCTTTAAAACCTTCTTACTGCCATTCGGCACAGCACTACCTCGCGAGAAGTAGGCTGGCCTGGCAAGGTCTTCTTCGGAGTAGTCAGTAGATTCTTGTGGCTCAAGGCAAGGTCGCCATGAAATATAGGAAGGTGTTGAAAGATAGATGTCGGTAATCGAAGTCAGTTTATTGGTTATGTGTGTACTTATATACCTATCTTAAAGCTAACACAGCACTACGTACATTATGTTGTAGTTCACTCTAACATCTAGCCTATTGCATGTACTACCATACTACAACACTTTTTCATTACTGTCACAAACTACTTGAAGCAGCTTTGGAACAAATTTGCATCAGAGTCAGTATCACTTTCTTGTTTTTGCTTATACTGTGATTGTTGGGAGCCATCGCAGCCCCATTTACTAATTATAGTAATGCATTCACGTTCTTGCTCCTTTAAAGTTGTCAATACCTCTTCTAGGTACTCCGAAAATCGCTCAATGGTAATATCCATTAAAGGCTGTAACTGAGCTTCGGCACTTGTTTTGGTTATCTTCAATGATTCTTGAACTTTACCGTAACATTTATTTTTAGCTCTTTGCAAGACACTATAGCAGGGAAAAAACGTCTTATTGGTCTTCCGTATAATTTCATACTGTTCTAGGGTTAAATCGGCATCGACAAACATTTTTAAAGATTGCATTGCTGTCAACGAGGGTTGCCTTTTACTTGATTTCATAAGACGAAATGCCTTTCTGTATTTAGTTGCTCGTGTCGGACTACTGGTGATATCTTTTAGGACATTAGATGCATCTTTTTTACCAGATGTTCCCATTTCCACTTTCGCAGCATCTATTATGATCTCCTTTTCAAAATTACATTGAAGTTCTTCAATCTTACGCCTTTTGCTCCTCTCACTTGAGTCTTCGAACGACTTCGATGGCCGACCTGGCCGTTTTTGTGAAGTCATAACAACAGGTATTTCAAAAAGTACATGAGTGCCTGCATCGAATGTGCATATGCAAAAGAGAATTCACGGGCAACCGAAGGGCAGCTCCACCCTATAACCAAGGTGGAGATACCATTCCATACGGTCCACATTGACCACCTGCGCCCCTTTGTCAAATCAAAGAAAGGAAATAGCTACATGCTCGTGCTGATCGATGCATTCACAAAATTTGCATTTGTTAAACCCGTCAGGAACACTAAAACGCAAAATGCATTAGCCATATAACTCTAATTTAATTCTTCTAATTTTTTTTCTTCTTTCTTAGGCCATCGTCGCCTAATATGCCTTCTTGTGATCTTTTCTTACGTTTCTTTCTTTTCTTCCCGTGACTCACGCTCACTAGAAGAAGATTCATCACCTGTTTCCTTCCACGATGTTGAGTCCCAAACGAAATCTTCATCTTCAGACAAAAAGTCCACATAACTTTTTTTCATTATAACTCGGTGTTTTCTTTTCTTAGCAGGTGCGACGTCATGGTTTATGTGTCCATGTAATTCTTCAGGAGAATCTGCAACATCGTGTATTTCATCGTCCTTTTTATGAGGAGCTGTGGCATTGTCTTGTCCAAAAACCTCTACATCAACAGGATTTTCGCAGGTTTTGGTAGAATCGCCATCTCCCATCGAACCTAAGTTTGAATCATCTTGTAAGGATTTTTTGTGGCCATGTATTTCTTCAGCAGATTCTGCAACGTCGTGTATTCCATCGTCCTTTTTAGGAGGAGCTGTGGCAATGTCTTGTCCAAAACCCTCTACATCAACAGCATTCTCGCAGGTTTAGGTAGAATCGCCATCTTTCATAGAATCTAAACTTATTGCTTTTGAATCATCTTCTAAGGATTTTCTTAATATGGCCATTTCTTTATCTGGTATTTCTACTCCAATAGATGGTGTAAGACTCATCTCATCACACATGTTTCAAGTCGTTTTATGGTGTCATTTTTGTCTGGTGGATCTACGTTGACATGTGAATTCTGAAATGAATAAATCATAATTAATAAACTACTCGTACGATAGTAAAGGGCTGTACTCACGGTCACAGATTACTGTTCTCGGTTTATACATTTTGTATATATCTTGAATTTAATTAGTAATGATAACATGATAATAAAAATGATAGAATAGAGTAAAATGGTCCATACACTTATGTTTTTCACCACATACATATAGTCGTCCGAAATACTTTCACTGATACTAAACTTTGCACTATTGATAATGTCTTTCATATCACTAAAGTCCACGTTTTGCAGGTTGAGTCGTTTGTCTTCTTGCCTGATGACGTGACGTACTTCTGGTATCTGTACAAACGGTAGTTGAAGATTGATCGTTGAAGTGTTTGTCGGCGTGTTTATGACGACATCTTGTACCTGGGTTGTGCAGTGTTGATTCGGCCATATCAGGAATGTCCCCTGGATGTTCTGTTTGTAAACTTCGTCTTTACAGTGTTCCGTGATGATTAATCCTGTTTCAGAGTATATCAGCCAACATTTTCCAACTATCCTCTGTATCTTCTCTTTTTCCATGTGTATAACGTGCTGGTGGCATCTGCTGCAGTTGTCTTTCAGCGTCATGATCTCCTCTATGCAGGTTTCGGTAGGGTACTGTGCTAGGTCGTCTCGCGAACACAGGAACTTGTTGTCCTCGACTTCTTCACACAGGTTCGCTACGGGTCTGTATTTCAATCTATTCACCATTAGGTAGGGGTGTTTGGGAATGATGGTAACGGTTTTTTGGTTTAAGGGGTGATATATGGGAATTGGGATTATTTTATAATATGTATACGTGTTGGTTTCTATTAACGGTACTTCTAATACAAAAACTAACTTATTCCTATCAATGTACGATTTTAACAAAATATTACGTTCTAACTTAACTAGGTTTTCTCTTTTTACCGGGTAAATTAAATTATCATGTCTCTCTATTTTTAGAAGGACTTGCATAAGTTCTGTGGAATTTACTATTGACTGATGCAGGGTATGCAACTTACTGAAAGCAATGGCTGTCTCGGTTTCCTGGATGCAATCATAAATAGTACGAAAGTTATTGGAAATTTGGTACAAGTTATTCATTAGTGAAATTATGTTATTACGTCTAGTTTCTGTTTCTAGAAGTGATTGAATCTCAACTGTTTTGTTATCTAAATATTTGATATTTGAATTCATACCATCTGATAGATTTGCGAATTTATCTAAAGCGTTAACTACTAAGGATACTTTTCGTTCGACTGAATGTTCTTCCTTTTGTAGCTGACTAATTTCAAAGTTATATTGTTTTGCGTCTTCTTCGTCTAAGTTTCCTGAAATGATTTTTACTAACGAGCCTAAGGGACTAAATAATGCCCTTCTTACTCTAAAAGTGGGTAAAATCTGCGTAATCCTAGCCTTTATTTCATTTATTAATGATTCTATTTGTGTACATAAACTTCCTAACTCTAGTTTATACTCATTATTACTAGTTACTATAACGTTTATCTTATCATACTGTTGTATATTATTATCTACTTCACTTACTACAGTTTCTAAGTCTAATGTCTTAAAAATAGTCCATATATTAGTCCTCATCACTGCTGTGCCAAGTTTGATCGGTGTTATTCCCGGATTCTGGTTTAGGTTTTGAAGTTCCAGGCTGCCGATCTTTCCGACTAGTACTAGAAGTACTAGGTTTGACCTGTGGAGGACGTTTAATATTCTTAATAGCTACCCTTGTTTTTCTTTTCTTTAGCTGGACTGGAATAATATTCCTAGCTGGTGAACCTATGACCTTAGCTTTCTCAAAACGGGGTAGATCTTTCGCTTTTCTTGTTCGGGTATTTTTCATAAATATATCATCGCCATCTTTTATTTCAGGTGGCTCCTCACCTTCTCTTTTTTCCTTGACTTTAATCTTATCATTTTGCAGTTTATCCGCTACATATTCATATAATACTTTCAATCGTTTCCTATGATCTTGAAGTAATTTTTGCATTAAGTTTCGTTCCCTATCAATATCAAATACATTGCTAGAGTCGGTGTTTCCAAAAACAATCTCGAACGGAGTGTAGCTAGTTGCGGAATGGATAGAGTTATTGTATGCCATTATCGCATAAGTCATGACAGAAGCGGCGTCAAGTTCGCTTCTTTCATACTTAGCTAAGCGGTAAATCTCAATGATTGTTGAATGGAAACGCTCTACTATAGCCATTGAACTGGGATTATTTGGGGTGCCAATATGTAGCTCTATTTTGTATAAATTTAATAGTTCTTTAATTAATTCGTTATTGAACTCAGTTCCAGAATCGCCGTTTATTTTCTTTGGTAAGCCATACATACTAAAGTATTTTATTAGAGCTTGCATTACTTCTGGTGTGCTACGATTTGGGATATTAATAGCTTGTCCTAGCTTACCAAAGGCATCGACTATTGTTAAGTAGTATTTACCTTCGATATAGAGAAGGTCCATAAAAACTTCCTGAAATGGTGCATTTTGAGTTTGAGTTAATTGTATGCTTGGTTTTACGGGTTTCCTTTCATACTTCATTCTCTTGCACTGTTCACAGGAGTTAATTATCGCTGTTACGGTTTCTTTCATGTTCGGCCACCAATAATGTCTTTTGATTTTCGTCAGTGTTTCGTTAATACCCCTATGGCATGTTTTACCTTCATGGTACTTTAGAATGACCTGACGTTGATCATCCTCCGACTCTGACAGATTTACTGTACGCTCAGTACATTCGGTCAAATTTAGTGTCCCTTTCTTATATAATCTTGTGATAACATTTGAAAATGTTGCCCTAAACCTTGGGTCTTCGAAATAAATAAAATATTTGTATTTTATCTCTACATACTCTTTAAAAAAATCTTTCACTAACTTCGTTATTGACCGGCAGAAATACTTCTAATATTCTTTGTTTGTTATTGGAAATATCGTTTACGGAGAGTTTATCCCTAAACCAAGTCTGCACTATTATTTGTTTCGGTTTGCAATCAATTGCTTCATTTAGGATGGGTATTCCTTCGTGTTCCCTATTCGAGATTGAGTTTGCAGTTGCTCCATCATCTGAATCTGAAATTTCTATGATCTCCATTTTGTCACTTTCGGAGCCTGAAAAATCTATCACTTGTGTTTTAACACTCTCAGTATCTGAAATATCCATTGGTTCTACTTGTGGTCTAGGCTTTCGCACAGTCACATTTCTCTCCAACTCCTCAATAATTTCCTTGACACGGTTCTCGTCTGCATCTACATTTACTAAAATGGAATCTAAGTCGTCTTCTAATGCGTTAATCCTGACTCGAGAAAGGGCGTCAGCATTAGTATTTTGCTGTCCTTTCTTATACTTAATTTCGAAATCGTACTCTTCTAATCGTAGGCGCCAACGTGTTAGTTTGCTGTTTGGCTCTTTGAGTGAATACAACCATGCCAAAGGTCTATGGTCGGTGTAAATAGCAAACTTCTTACCGTAAAGATACGGTCTAAAATGTTTTACGGCCCATATTACCGCCAAAAGTTCTTTTTCGATCGTACTATATCTACTTTCTGTATCGCTTAATGTCCTACTCGCATATGCTATAGGTTTATCTGAACCTATAGTGCCTTGTGATAGAACAGCCCCGATAGCAAAGTTGGATGCATCGGTAGTCAATACGAATGGTTTTTCGAAATCTGGAAACTGCAAAAGAGGTGCGTTTGTTAGCAGCTTTTTACATGTTTCAAAACTATTTGTGTACTCTTCATTTAACACGATCTTTTTTCCTTTCTTTAAACATGCCGTGAGTGGTCTCGTAATTTTTGCAAAGTCTTTGATGAACTTTCTGTAGTAACCTATCAACCCTAAAAAACTTTTAATTTCTGTAGCTGTTTGGGGGATGGGGTACTTAAGTACCGCTTCTATCTTGTCGTTATTCGGTTTAAGACCTTCGTTGGTGATTGTGTGCCCTAGATACAACACTTCTTTCCTAAGGAAGTGTGATTTATCTAACTGAATTTTTAAGTTAGTCTGGCGGAATCTATCAAAAACAGCCTTCAATTTCTCTATGTGTTCTGGCAAGCTTTTTGAAAAGATTATGACATCATCAAGGTATACAAGGCAATGCAATCCTTGTAACCCTCTTAGAACATTGTCCATTGCTCGCTGAAATGTTGCAGGAGCAGTTTTGAGTCCAAACGGCATTCTATTGAATTCGTAATGCCCGAATGGTGTACTGAAAGCAGTTTTTGGTTTATCTTCCTCTTCTACTTCTACCTGATGGTATCCGCTCGCGAGATCTAGCGTAGTGAAATACATACTCTTCCCAAGCATGTCAAAAAGATCATTGATGTTTGGTAAAAGGTATTTGTCATCAGTAGTGATATCATTTAAACGCCTATAATCAACTACCATTCTCCACTTTTGCTCCCCTGATGCATCTAACTTTTTGGGCACCAGGTGGACTGGGGCGCTCCATGGTGAGTGTGACTCTTGCACAATATTATCCCGTAGCATTTTTCCTACTTGTTTTTTTATCTCTTGTGTCTGGACTGGGGGTAGTCTGTGAGCCTTTAAATTAATTGGATCCTCGTTTTTTGTTCTGATTTTATGTTTCACCTGATTACTAAAAGACAGAGGTATGTCTTCACAATAGAATATGTCTCTATATTCTCTACATGTTTGATCTATCATCATTCTTTCTTCCTCATTCATATGGTCTAACCTAAGCTTAGCGTCTTAATTATCGTCGAGTAATTTATCGACGTCCTGGTAGTTCCCTGTTGAATTCAGGTTTGTTGAGTTGACGTTGTGTGATTGTTGTTGAAATAACTCTATCTTGAATGGTGCCGTAACTGTTATTTTTTGGAGTAAATCAGTTGTATTTTGAATTACCGTCGTCGCGTAACCGTTAGTGCATTTTACTATTGCGGCTGGCATTCGAACTCCGTTACAGAATTGGGTATAATTTAGAATACCTTCTCCATGTAACAAGTTGACTGGTAATTTGACTCTCATTTCGCATCGAGGAGGTAGATTATACATCTCTCTCGTGGGTGGTGAGTACATGATTGGTATTTTACTAGAGTCCGTGAACAAGGTTTGTGATTTCATATCGATCTTGGCATTGAGTTGTTTCAACAAATACTTCCTATAAGACCATCGTACCGTTCATCAACCGAATAAACATAAAACTTATGTTTTTGGTTGCAATTAAATATCTTTGGCAAGTCAATGTAGGCTACCTCACTGTGTTTGCTCGACGCGTGGGTACTAATGACTTCGAAAGACTCTTTCTGCTTAAAACTTGCGTAATATTCGTTTGCAACTTTCGGACTAATAAATGATCGAGTGCTGCCCGTATCTATCATAAAAACAGCATTTAGTTCCGGAATGCGAATATGAGGCAAGTTCAAAAGCTTATGGCAATTAATTTTTATACGTTCCCTATCTCGGAGGCTCCCGTATGAAAATTTTCTAACGGCTCACTGTAAGAGACAGAATTTTGACCGTCTTCCATACTTTGTTGTGGTTGAAAATAGTTATTATTATCCGTGTAATTAACACGCCTAGAACTCGCCGTGCGCATCGTAACATCGGTATTCGACCCCGCAGGTATATGTGACGCATGATATTGCATCGGAGCATTGTCCGCAGGGTGCTGACGCTGCGCTTGTACCTGCGGTGGTACTGACCTATTTACACGCGGCGATATTATTATACGAGTTATCATTAAATCTATTATTAGCCTGCTGCTGTCTATTATTTCTATATTGGCCTGAATTGTTTGGCGAGTTTTGCGCATTGTTTTGCATATGATTAAATGCATTGTTAGGTGCATATGCACCTGGTACTCGCTGTGAATTGTCGTACCGTGGAGGGATATTTTGGGCGGATTGGTTGATATTTGACGTTCCATTCCTGTTTGAATTGGAACGAGGATTCTTCGCGTCGTATACTGTTTGGAAGTTTTGTTCTTCCAATACCACTTTCAAAGCATCCTCCAGGGTAGCAACATTTTGCAAGCGTACCAGCCTAACTAAATAAGCCGGCAAATTGAACAGAAAAACATTCAGCGACATGTTATCGAAAATGTGGTGTTTCGCTTGGCGTAAATTCACATCATTAATGGTTTCGTTGATTTTGGCGAATAGTATACTTCTCAAATGTTGTATTCTATGACAAAGATCGCTATAACT
>OY735259.1:11222874-11336109 GCA_963457715.1 Argyresthia albistria | reverse complement strand
AATCCTGAATAATCTAAATGATTTGATTCATACCTTTTGTAATTTTGTACTGATACTTTAAGTATATGAATAAAACAAATTTATGTAGTTACACTTAATTTATTTTATCTGGTCTAACCCGTCAACCCGACCTGTGTAATGCAGAAGCAATAATGTAACAAAGGCCCCACTCTCGTGGGCCAGTTGCAGGCACAGCATCCCCTGGTTGAAGAAGAAGAACCCATCCACAATAGCACTCCTCCGGGGCTGGCTTTTTGAGTGTCAAGGATATGCTTCACAAATTTGGAGACAATAGACTGGGAAATACAGTGATTTTGGCCTTATCCCACAATCCTCTGATAGGACCCTGTAGCATAAAATGCTGAAGCAAACTGAAGCAATCAGCACCTAAAACAAACAATTCAGGATTAGTCTTCTCCTCTACTTTCTCAATTGTTTAACATTTACTTACATAGGTACATCTGGCCCCACAATAGGTTGCAGGCAGGTAGGCACACCCTGTGTTGTGAGAATCAGAAACAGCGACATCACAAATATGTAAACCTCCAAGACTTGAGGATATTTTGGTTTTTGTTAATCCCCAGACGGGGCTCGAACCCGGGTGATATCGCATGGTAGGCAGAGCATAGTAATTGCAGGGTAATTGTACGCAACAGGGAAAAGGTGATGTGATACTTTTCTGGTACTTTGCATAGTATTACTAACATTCGTTTCCACATATAAAACATCTGATCGCAATGTTGGTGGCAAATGAGGGCTCAACTCGGTCATAAACCCACGATAAAGCTTGATGAAGTGCCTTTCACCTGCTTGAAGGCATCACAAGGATCACTCTGCAGTCTTTTACTCCGATTCTCTCTTTTAGACTGGGTTCGCGCAATAGCAACATCACACTCGTGGGCTGTTTCCAAAATCTCCATTCTTCATTTTCACCGGTTATCACGTCTTTTCCTACGGTTTTGCTGCGTATTAGTAGAAAAACAATCGTAAAAAAAGCACCTCTTTTCTTTGTTTGATAGTTTGACAGACAGCGTTACGTTACGTTAGGAATGTGTGCCGATCCGTTCCTATTTTCGGACCCAAGACCATAATTATGTCCTTTCGAGTTTCGGATCGGACCGAAGGCATACGATCCACTAGCGGATCGATCCAAAATTATGAGAAATCGGATAGTGATCGAATCACATGCTTACTTATATTAATTCCTGATTTCATAAAAATATTAAGATCGTGTGATCATCACTTGGAGTTGTTTTCAAACTCTGCTCGGGCTTTACCAAATACGCACGTTATGGTCTTTCTAAATAAAAATCGTGTGAGTGGAGTTTGAGGGAGACTCGATGAAACAGAGTGAGTACACTGCCATTGTGTTCTGTGTTGTTTGTAACGTTACGCCCATGCAGAATTTAAAGTCACAAAATATTCAATGTATGGCGTCTGTGTAGGTTTCAATCGGTTTTTGTGGTACAAGTTTACACACAATTTGACGAGATACTTTATCAGTTAATTTTTAGTCGTTTTTTCACACTTTACGTACTTAAACATTTCTTTGATTCGATTTTTGGTCAATTTTTAGGAAATCGGATAAGAGTCGTGCGATCCGAACCGCGTATGGGATCGAGGAGATGAGTTACGTACGATCCGATACGATCTGCGAAATCTGAACGTAGCTGTCGGATCGCACCCCTCTACGGTACGTTACGTTAATTAGTAATCTGTGGTTACGTTCCAATACCAATCGAAAAAAAATATGGCGATCGATACGAAAAGAGCCTTATTACTGCTCCGGGTTCGTTCGCGGTTCGATCGACGTTTCTTGATGATTGCAGTTATGACGATCGCCCCCGGTCGTCATAACTGCAAGGTCTTGGATGCTTACATTTCTGGTGCCCACGCACGACACAAGGAATTATTCCCTTTACCTCGCTCCCCCGTTATGTCGCTCCTCGCTCCTCGTTAAGTAAAGGTTCCCGTAATGCCGCTCGAAATTGTTTTTGCTTAAGGGTGTTAGGTTAGCCATTCATTCAAAGTTAGTTTTTAACTATTATTTGCTAAATGAGTTGATCAATATAAATGTTACCCATTCCAATGTGTACGGAACGCGTTGGTGCGCGAGTCTGACTCGCACTTGAGTGTTTATTTATGTAAGTAACATTAACATTACAGCGACATCTGTGATAAGTCGGTTGAAACTGCATTGAACATTGCGTTGAACTACCCACATATTATTTTATTAGTTCATTTAATTTTTAATATGCGCAGGCCACTCGTAATTTTAAGTGCATCTGTTCGTTCGTTCTCGTACTTATGTTAATAAATTCGTTAGAAAACAGTGAAAAGGTAAGTTGTTGTCGTTTAATTATTTGTATAATATGATCTTATAGCTAGGTATATGATCTTTCACGATGTTACCGTATTACTTACAACTTTTTCAGTGTACCGGCTCATAGGAATAAACCTTCCACATCGCTGTAACCTATCGACGTGTATATACTTGAATCCAAAAACTCAAAAGTAAGTTTACAATTTCGGCTATTCCGTTATTATGTCATTTGTAGATAGTTATGTTAGATACTGATAGACTTTGGAGAGTGTTTACGATGTTCACAAGTGATGAATGACTTGTGAGGGTGATATTGAAAGAGGAATTGTTCCCTTTACCTGGAGGCGCGGAACAGCGACGACACGGGGCCATGCATGGCTTTATCGATAGTCAAGTCATGTTTTCATTGACAAAGATAGCTGATCTATGTTCTGGTCGCAATCATTATTAAAGACAATAAAATAATTTATATATTTATTATTTAATTGGCGTAATGTATAGGAATAAGGCAAAATTATAATAATACTTTTGCTACTAAGGATTTTTCCTGTTTTCAGTGGATTTACAACCAATAATTGCGGTTTTGGAAAGTAATTATGAGGATATACCGCTCGACATGATCCTAAAAACAGATTCAGTACCAGGCCCAAGCAATCAGCATGACAGTAAGCATTTTTAACCGACTTCACTGTGTTTTATTTCGCAAATATGCAGAAGTTGTGTGGGACAAATCACTAATTTTTACCTAGACGGGACGTTCAAGATTGCTCCAAAACCCTTTTATCAGCTGTACACTATCCACGGAGACCTAGGTAATGGCGTGATTGTTCCACTTTTATTTGCATTTTTGCCAAATAAAACAGAACTCACGTATTGCAGGTTGTTCCGTTTAATAAAAGAAAACTTGGAAATTTTTCGGAAAACCCACTTCAAAATTGATTTTGAAAAAGCGGCAATCAATGCATTACGTAAGGTTTTTCCTGAGGCAAACATCAGTGGCTGCCACTTCCATTACAGTCAAGTTCTATGGAAGAAAGCCGCGAAGATAGGTCTCACGGATACAAGCGAAGGCAAGCAGTTTATACGACTGTGTGCTGCTTTGGCTTACCTTCCGCGTGATTTTTTATCCAAAGGTTGGTCATACTTGCTACATAATTCGCCAACTGGAGCTGCCGCTGATGCGTATAAGCATTATATGACCAACCAATGGATAGATTCCGAGAATTCTGAACTGGTTACCTGCTATGGTGTGTTACCAATCACGTGGAAGGGTGGCACAACAGGTTGAACCGCCAGTTCAACAAAAATCCGTCACTTTATCTTGTCCTCGACATTCTAAGAGCGGAATCACAGAAGGCTGATTTTGAAATTGATAAAAAAGATCACCATGTCAATGCAGACTCAGCAAAACGTCGTCGAACTGACGACAAAGACACAATCATAGAAAAGATTGTTGAGGACCTCCAAAACGATGACATCGACATTAATATATGCCTACAGCGGCTATCTACAATTAGATATAGTTTCGAATTAAAACAAAAGTAAAGTGACGGATTTTTAAAGGACTGAAGATGCCTGCTAATATTTATAATCTGTATATTTTTTTTCTGATCTGTATTATTTACAAAAAAGTATATAATTTTCAATAATTTGTGTTTAATAAGAATAATTCATATATAGTTTCGTTGAAAAAAAGTGTGAAGTATTTGATTTTATTTTTGTTGAAATTTGAATAATAATGGCTAACCTAACACCCTTAAACAAAAACAATTTCGAGCGGCGTTACGGGAACCTACGAGGAGCGAGGTAACGGGAGTAGGTTCAAAGCGGAAGCAAGGAGCGACATAACGGGGGAGCGAGGTAAAGGGAATAATTCGACACAAGGTATCCTAGTGTGGGGCCAGAAGCAATGTATGTGTATGTAAAAGTTTATGTTTATTGTCCATCACATCACATGACAGCGTACACATTTTCGTTCCGCTCGACTCAATTTCAAAACACAAATAGACTCGACCTTTTTGCATGAAAAATCATCGATCGAGATTATTGATTGACATTTTTAGTTGCCACTTCACTTCTTTTTTTTTACGAAAAAACTTAGTCGGAATATTCACATTAATTGGCGCCAATCGCTTTCTGCATTTTCTCAAGTTTTTTCGATTTCCTTGTGCTGTGCTGATAAAAAATTGCTAATATTGGTCTCAGTGGTGCTGTTTTGCTCTAAATTCTACTGTTCTTCTTTATTTAAGTATTATTCTTCTGTTTTGAGCGTTCGTATCTCATTATTTCATGTGCTATCTTGGTTTTTGTATGGACATTTTCTGAGTTTCTAGCAGCTTTCTTTTCGTTCTATTGTTCTTTTGAGTTTACCTATTTTGAACTTCACTATGAGTGAAATGTTACATATTAGGGGACGTGGACTGGTTCCACACATGGTGAAGCATATTATTGGGGATGGCGCCTGCCTGTTTCGCGCGCTCTCCCACATAATATACTCCAGCCAATATAAAGCAGCCGACGTGAGGAGTCGAATTGTGACACATGTTACAAACTACTGGGCTGATTTCGAAGTAATGTCTCATGACGCGTGTTAGTTAACTTATTTGTCTGTAAATATACTTAGATACGGTGATTTGGAGAGGTTTTATAAGTGAGACGCAGTTTCTTCTCCAAGCGGTTTATTGGATCTGTCAGCCTGTCAGCTGTCAAGAAATAGCGCTAACACAAAAAGGATGCGTTCAGAGATTAATCAAAGTTACATTCACAACATCACTCCCGTAGGCAGAACAAGTTAAGTAGTTAACTTTCAAAGTTACTTAAAACTATAATACAAAGCAAAAAGCAATTAGGCATAAAATTATTTTAGAAATGTAATTTATCTTGCATTAACAGTGACATCAAATTGAGATCAGTTACGTTAACATTTTATTAAAAATCAATACAAATACAATCAAGATATAAAATTATATAACACACCAGAGAGCATCATACCATTTGAGTATATAAATGGGTAAGTATTTAATATTGTGACAATGATCCTGATATTAAAAATAAAGTTATTGCATAAATCTAAATGGTATTTTTATTGCCCGACCTGACCTGGTTGTAGACGTTAAGGAGACCGGTGTAACATAGTTTTGTTCATTACCTGGTTGCTGTTGTGGATCAGCTGTGTTGTTTGGATCAGCTGTGCTGGACGAAGGCATGACATCTAGCCACTCTTGTGAAACTGTAGACAGTTCAAGCGGATATAATCTTTGATAAGGTCTTACCTTTACAGTACTTTACACCTGAAGCCGTCTGAACTTTAGCAACTCGCGAGTAGCCATCCTTTCCTTTGTAGACATCTGTAATGATACCTATAGGCCAGTGTAATCAAATACAATACAAATACAAAAAGGTTTATTTTGTTCTCTCACATAGTTTTACAGGTGAAACTTAACTTAGGTGCTATGTGTTTTGTCATATCTATGTGAGAGACTGGTATCCGTACTAGGAGGTCCTGTTTGACAGATTACCAGCCTCTCCCGACGCTGAACCGGAGTAATCAAGGTACCCAAGGTAGGTGCAATTTAATTAACAGATAGGTAAGAGAGTGTTATGGTGTGGAGTGTCAGAGATTGCAAGTGTGTGTAAGTGAGGTGTGTGTGTGGGGTGAGTGTGTGTGAGAGGGTGTGAGTGTGTGTGTGAGGGTGGGTATGGGGGTGTGTGTAGGTGTTGGTGGATGTGTGGGTGTGTGTGAGGGTGTGTGGGTATGTGTGAGGGTGTGTGTATGTGTGTGTGGAAGGACAGGGGGAGATCATCAGGAGATGATTGACAGAAGACTTTCAGTGTCCTCATAGCTTAACGATTTTAGCCACGCTGTTAGTACTTTTTTACATTTGTATTTTGTAAGGGAGTATATTTCAATTTTCTTATTTATCCTATTGTAGAGGTACTCTCCTAAAAAGCCAAAAAATCTGTGAGAGAAGGCGGTGGACCAAGTGGTGAGCGAATTACAGACCTTGTAATTGCATCGTTTGGAGGCAAAGAGTGCTGGATCGTAGCTTATTAAAGTGTTGCTTCAATATGGTGTTCAGAATAAATAGTTGTCTGACGGACAGGACATCAGCCAATGGATAGAGTTGTTGTGTAGGATAAAGGAATGGAAGTGACAGACTTACCTTAAGAACTGAGCGTTGGGCTCTTTCGAGTTTTAATAGGTTTGTTTTATTTGTCCCCCCCCAAACAGTGATACAATAGGATATAACTGAGTGACACAAAGCCAGATATACCATTTTGATGACATTTTTGTCAGCAACATGTCGAAGATTTTTAAAAATATATATAAGTTTGCGAGTCCTGGAAGATATAAGATCAAGATGAAGATTGAAACGAAGGGTATTATCAATTATTACACCCAGGTATTTGACATTTGATGAAAGGTTTAAGTGGCTGCAAGAACAGGGGAAGGTTGAGTAGCAAGAATGAGCTCTAATTGAAAAGCTATCAAGGATTCTAAGTGAGAATGGCATAAATTTAGTTTTGTCCACATTGAGGGTAAGACAGTTGTTTCTTAGCCAGGAATACACTTTGTTAAAACCCAATTGAGCAAAACCAAACGCCTCCTCCCAAGCATCCTCATGGAATATCAGCGCTGTGTCGTCTGCAAAGGTAATAAGTTTGCCATTCGCTAGTTGTGTATCACAGAGGTCATTAATAATATAAGAAATAGAGTGGGACCTAGGACGCTGCCTTGAGGGACTCCGTGTGTTATTGGCATGTCATCGCTAGTGAAGTGTAAGGTTGGAAGCTGGTAGGCTTCAAGAGAAACGACAAGTTGCGCTTATGATTTATTACTGCCTCTAAATACTGGTTACATGCGATTATATAGATTACTACACTACACGCCCTACCAAAAAAAGAAAAAAAAATAACCTTAATGGTACATTTTTTTTTTATACAAAATACATTTTTGTTCTATTCTTATGTACTAGTTTTACTTGATTTTTTACCAAAATTTTAACATTAGGTTCACAATCTTGTAACACTTCATAAGGACCAGAGAAAACATCAGAGAATTTATTGCCTGCCTCATTTTTTAATAATAACATATCGCCTTTCTTGTAATACATTGGTCTTATATTTTTATCTAAATTGCATTTTCGTTTTTCTTTACTTTCAATTAAATTTTTCTTAGCTTCTTGTTGAGCTTTTTGTAATCTATATTTGAGTTCTAATGGATAATTTTCTACATTGTACAATGGTTCAACGGTATTATTCTGTAAATTACTAGGAATATTACATCTTTTTCCAAACACAAGTTCGTACGGAGTATATTTAGTTTCAGTGTGAACGGATGTATTATACGAAAAACACCAATACGGAATCCATGTGCTCCAAAATCGTGAATTATTATCGGTCTGTATTCTCAAATATGCGTTCAATGATTTATGTGTATTTTCTAAAGAACCAATTGATTCGTGATGATATGCTGTAGAGTTTGTTTGCTTGATATTTAATAATTTACATACCTCAGTCATGGTGGTTGAAATAAACTCGGTGCCTTGATCTGTAGCTATTTCTCGTGGAATCCCATACCTTAAAATGAAGTTCTCGACGAACGCTCGTGCTACACTTACACTACTCTTAGATTCTAATGGATACGCCTCCACGTACTTACTTAACTCGCACTGCAGCGTTAGAATATACAAATGATTATAATAATCCTTATCTAAGGGCCCAACTATATCTAAAAATATCTTATCGAAAGCAGTATCCGCGGTCGTTGTTATTACCAATGGTTGCCTAGTATGCAATGAATGTTTCTGCTTTTGGCATTTATTACATTTCCTAACGAATTCGCTGACGTCATTTGTCATTTTCGGCCAGAATAATACTTTTTTATATTATTTAGCATTCTTCGTACACCTGCGTGTCCACTAGTAGGAAGCAAGTGGAAATCATTTAATATTACTTTAATGTCATCATTGTCATTTATACGACGTATGTCTTTCAAAATAACAACTCGTGGACCGGTCCCACTTAATGTATTTTCATCTTTATTGGTTAACCATTTTATAATTTTCATACTTTCTTCATTGTTCATAACATAAATTTCATCTATCGATAGTTTTTTACATAAAATGTCCAAATCCCTCACGAATACGTCTCGCGTCTTGCATGATCGAGAATTAGGATCTATGTAAATTATTGATTTCTTCTTTTTGAAGATAAAGTCATTATATCGTTCAATATCATCATCTTTTGTCACCTTATACTGTTTCATTATTAATTCAGTGCAATTCTTGGGTTTCTTTAAGGCTTCAACGATTCTTGGGTGATCAGACCAATTACCGCTTTCATCCTCATTATCTATAATTTTCCTACCACTACTGTCATCTTGCATTCTCCTCTTCATACTTCTTGTCATTATATTACACACTTCTCCATTCATATTTTTCAACTCGTCTGATGTTATAATGATACGTGATAATGCGTCTGCAGCAACATTACTTGTACCTTTGACGTATTCTATCTTATAATCGTATTCGTCCAACGTTAAGCGAAATTTTAATAGTCTACTTGAAGGATTCTTAATGCTGAATAAATGTACTAGAGGTTTGTGGTCCGTTTTGATTGTAAAAGTTTTCCCATATAAATATGGCCTAAAGTATTTGACTGACCAAACTATTGCAAGTAGTTCTTTTTCTATGGTGGGATAATTGAGTTCTGCCTTATTTAATGAACGACTTGTATATGCTATAGGTAAATCGTTTTTGTTACATAGCATTGAACCTATTGCTGAACCAGATGCATCCGTATGTAAAATGAATTCATTATCTTCATCAAAATTAGGGTATTGTAAAATTGGAGGACTCATAAGTGATTTCTTTAAGTCTGTAAATGAACGTTCACATTCCTTTGTCCATTCGAATTTCACATGTTTTCTGAGTAGCTTGTTCAATGGTAATGATATTTCTGCAAATTTAGGTATGAATTTACGATAATAATTTGCAAAAGCAACGAATCTACGGACCTCATCACTATTCTTCGGAGTGGGATAATTTTGAATTACTCGTGACTTTTCGGGATCAGGAAGAATTCCGTCAACTGATACAACATGACCTAGATATAATAATTGTTTCTTTAGGAAGTCACACTTTTCTGGGTTTAATTTTAAATTAACTTTTCTTAGTCTTTCCATAATATCTGTTAAATTTTTATTATGAATTTCAAGGTTTCTGCCGAAACAAATCAAATCATCTAAATATATTAGACATTTGTCATAATTAAGACCAGACATAGCTACAGTCATTAATCTACTAAACGCACTAGGGCTAGTTTTAAGTCCCATTGGTAGGCGTTTCATGTGATATTGTTTATTTGTAGTAAATGCCGTGTATTTTCTACTTTCTGTATCTAATTCCAATTGATAGTATCCCTGATTCAAATCCAAATGTGTAAAATAAACCGATCCTGATAAAGAGTCTAGTATTTCTGTGATATTGGGTAACGGAAACTTATCATCTTTAATACGCTCGTTAAGTTTTCTATAGTCTATAACAACCCTCCATTTCTTATTTCCTGAACTATCACTTTTCTTGGGAACCAGTAGTACTGGACTGGACCATTCACTTGTGCTTTCTTCTATAATATCATTTTCTATCATTTTGTCAATTTGCTTATCTATCTCACTTTTTTGTACCCTCGGTAGTCTATACGGTTTAGTATATGATGGTGTAGTATTCTCTTTTATCTGTATTGACTGTTTATACAAGTTTGTAACTCCTAACTTGTCACCTGGTAAAAAGAAAACATCGGAATATTTAGCGCATATATTTTCTATAGATATTTGCTCTTCTGTATTTAAATGTTTCAACTTGAGGACCGAAAATAACTTCTTTACTCGGTCAGCGCTATTAAGTTCATTTTCAAATGCACATATCGTATAGTCTTTTAATCCCACTAAATTAGGACAAAAATAACTCAGATACACTTCCTCATCTCTCGTGTTAAGAATTTTCAACGGTATTTGACCATTTCGGGGCTTTACTAACAGTGATGCTAGAAACACACCTTCACATAATTGCTTAGAGATAACCAAACTCTCTTCATTGACATCAGTTTTGATATAGTGTATGTACTCACATCGTGCTGGAATTGTCATGTAATTGTTGCAACCAAGTTGACCCATTTGTAACGGAATCGTAACCAAACAATTTTGATTTATTGTTAAAGTATTATTCTCAAAGTTTAATACGCATCGAAATTTAGTCAAAAAGTCCTGGCCTAATATGCCATCAGTTCTACACGGTAAGTGTTTGAATATGTAAAATGTGTGTTCAAATTCATATTCATTATAAACTAATTTTAACTTTATGTGTCCCTCACTGTACACGTAACCACCTATACCTTTTATTCTAATCCGCTCTATATGGAATGGAATGTTGTTTTTGTCTAAGCTCTCTAACTTGATTACCGATATGGTTGCTCCCGTATCAACCAACCAACTGCGTGAATCATCATGTACCTTGAAATGAACAGAGTTATAATTTTCGCAATAGAAATGATTATGATCGAAAAAACAGATTTTCCGACTCCTTTTTCCCAACATTTAAATCGTTATTATCCCTGTTATCACTCGTCTCAGCCATGTTTACTTGTTCGTTCCGTGAAAAACCTCTACCACCGTTCCAACCTCGATACGAGTTGCGGCCACGAAAAACGCGGTATCTTGGTGAAAAATTTCGCCTGCCGCCGTCTGAATAACTATCTCCTCGGTGATAACCACGAACGGATTCTGAACTGTTCGTAGCGCCTCTAAAGGAACCGCGTCCTCGGTAGGTCGAGTTCCCACGATGTTGGTGATATGTTGACTTACCTCGATGAAAATTCATCACTTCGTCTTCATTTCTGCACGACAATTGTTCATCTATAGCGCCCTGAATCGCGTCGCTCAACGTAGAGTAGTTTCGCGCCGCTATAATTGTACTGAGCCTACCATTTCTTAGACCATCAGAAAATCGTTTGATAGCATTTTTCTCGTTTATCGGTTTCAGAATGGCATATTTTTGTTGATCTCCGCTGGCCTGAGAAATAGTTAGGTCCACAAATAATTTTTCAATTTCCTTACCGAATTCCTCGATTCGCCTGGTACCTTGTTGCACCCGTTGCAGCTTTTGTTGAATCGCAGTATCCGACTTTTTTGCCAACAATCTCTCCCGCATATCTTTGATCAAACTGGAAACAGACGTATAAGTTTCACACATTTGTAATTTTGCATTTTCTGACAACCTTGATTTTAGTACGAAAGTAATTAAATTTGTTTTTTCTGTTTCACCTATCATGTTACTGTACATTTCGATATTCGAAATTAGTTGTTTCGTAACTTTTTCGTCCCCTGTCATGACTGGTAACAAAGACACAGCCGTTTTGAGCTCAAATTTCTCCATGTTGATGTTTTCCGTCAGTTCCGTTAGTTCCGTAAGTTCCTTAATTCTTAAATATAATGATTTTATATTCTTACACAATTCGGTCACAATTTTAATATCCCTATCATTTAATTCCTTACTCGATATTTGTTTAATTACTAACTCCTCAGCTAAGTTATAACTAGAATACAATGTACTTGCTTCAGAACATTTTTCCTTTTTCACTTTTGGTGTCCTTCGACTTGGTCCTAGTTTAATTAAGTATTCTTTTATACTTTTCAATTTACCATAAATTTCTTTCAGCTCGCTTGCCATTACATACTTTAGCCATTAATTATTATTAATATTTTATTAATTTTATTTGCGGTTATATGAGTTTTACTTATAATTGTGTCTAATCGATTACATATTTTTATTAAAACTACGGATTACATTGAACGTATACACCGATTACTCAGTAACTTTGTCAGATGACCACTTCAAAATGCACTTTTCATAGCCACATCGCCGATACATCACTTTTTCCACTTTTCACACTATTTCTTGCATTTTACCTTCCCTTCGACGCATCAGACTCATGGATCGTCGCAGCTCGTTTTCGTTAATTTCCCTCGCTATCCAGTTTCCATGACATTTTCTATAGTGTCGCATACAATAAATGACTCCAACTGCCGTTAAAATGACACATATCCCAATAAGTAATAAGTTTGTGTTACTTGCGTGATACTTCAACTGTTCAATCGACGCTGAATTTTCACCCCCTGCAGCATTTTGTGCGATAATTACTTCTTGTGCTTCCTTGGAATTTGGTTTGCCCATTACTACACGGTTTTATTAACACCAAACAGCGATTTCGATCGGCACTCGGCACAAAGTCTCACGAAGTTATGTTTTAATGATTTCATTATTCTAATTTGTAATCGTCTCTAAAACTGCACAGATCACTCAATGTTTATAGTTCGCGCTCCATATTCGGCGAAAGTTATGCACTCGCGCGGGCACGAGGCAGATCCCTACTGGCACAGGTCGCCATGTAAGGTTGGAAGCTGGTAGGCTTCAAGAGAAACGACAAGTTGCGCTTATGATTTATTACTGCCTCTAAATACTGGTTACATGCGATTATATAGATTACTACACTACAGAAGTCACCAACTCTTACCCTTTGCTTCCTATTAGTCAGATAGTCCCTAAACAGATTGAGTTGCGTGTCGCGGATACCAATGCTCTCAAGCTTGTCCAGTAGCAGTGGGACAGAGACAGTATCGAACGCTTTAGCAAGATCGAGGAATATTGCAATAACTTTCTTTTTGCTGTCCAATTTTGACACTATGTGTTCTGTTAACTCGTGGACTGCCTCGTTAGTAGAAACACCGGATCTAAATCCGAATTGAGAGCTAGAGAGAAGTTGTTTAGATTCTAGGTAACTAACGAGGCGTTTGTTTAGGAGTTTTTCAACTATTTTAGACAGCGTAGAAAGTATTGAGATAGGTCTGTAATTATTGACACTGTCCCTGTCACCACTTTTATAGATTGGAATCACTTCAGCGCGCTTGAAAGCAGTTGGAAAGATACCAGTAGAGAAGATTAGGTTGACTAGGAATGTTATTGGTTTGATTAGGATAGATTGAAAACGTTTTAGGAAGCCTCCGGAGATGTTATCGCGACCTATAGTATTAAGTTTTTTTAGGTTAAGGATGCAATTTCGTACTTCTAACTCGTCAGTCGGTGTTAGAACGAAAGAAAAAGGAGAAGTACGTTTGGGTGTGACTTTGGATAATGGGGGAGAGATTTTATCTGCTAGGTTTTTTCCAATAGACGCAAAAAAGTTGTTTATTTTATTAACTGAGTCAATAGGTTCTGAAGAAGATATGAGCTCTGATGCAGGGTTAAGTTTCGAATTTGAGTGGGCAATTCGTTTAATAGTATCCCAAAGCATTTTATTGCTGGTTTTGGATGCCTTTTGTATCAATTTTTTCTCATATTCATTCTTTACCTTTTTTAATAGCTCGTTGCAGAAATTTCTGTACCGTTTGTACGTGGTAGAAATTACGCCATTTTTCGGGTTCTTTTTGGCTTTTTTGTGAAGTTTATCCCGGTTTCGCATGCAGCGTAGTAAACCGAGTGTGATCCAGGGCTTTGTTATACGCATTCGGTTTGGGACTGTGATAGTTTTAGTATTTGATTTAATTTTGCTAGATAATTTAGAGATAAGTAGTGCTGTGGCAACGTTAGGGTCGGAGTTATCATAGAACGAGTCGAGGTTTAAACTTTCCATGTCCTTGTCCAGCCCTTCGTAATCTATCTTTGTGACCGTAGATAATGGTTTCACATGATTCAATTCTCGCTCTAGTAGAAATATTAACGAGTCATGATCTGTGACCGATGTTTGGGCAACATAACAGGAAGCAGGAAGTTTGGTTTTGACCATTACATGATCTAGACATGTTTTCCCATAATAAGTAATAAGTGAGCTGGTAAAATGCTATGGGTAGCTAGCAGGTTAAGGTAGGTTGGGGAATTAATGTCGGTGTTGTGATCCAAAATGTCTATATTAATGTCGCCTATAAGAATAGTGTTGGAAACGTTGGAGCTACTGAGCAGGTCATTGAGTGAATCGAAAAAAGGATTGACATTTTTATATCCAGGTGGTCTATAAATTGCCAGCAGAAGAGTACTGCAGTCGATTTTTACGGTAAGACAGTTAGCGTCACTTAGGTTGGGTTCGGATATGGATATAGAAAATGTTGAGTTATTTTTATAAAATATAATAACACCTTCATTTTGAGTGTTGTTTCTATTTGTTTTAATATAGCTGTAACCGTCCAGTGAAGGAATGCTTGGATTATTTTGTAGCCAACATTCAGTGAGAATAATAAAGTCCCAGTCAGTGTTAGATCTTTCTAGGAGTGTTAGCAGACTAGGAAAGTTTTTATTGACGCTACGAATATTTTGATGTAATATTTTAATAGTATGTACCGGCTTAGATATTATATTCGGGCAATCTTCTATATCACATGTTGACGAATGACAGATAGTAAAATTATCCAGGTCTTTAATTATATCATTTGTGTCAAGCATTGTGAGTGTTATAATTTAACCCAGGTGAATTCCGATTAGATGTAAGTTTGACAGGGTTTATCACGTAGACAGTGTATGAAGGGGTGTGAGAGAGCTTGTGTGAAAGGTGTGAAAGCGTGTGTAAAAACGTGGTATTATAGGTGAACGAGATATCTAAGCAAATTTCGGGTGAGGAATGGTTTGAAGGATATTTGTATTGTAGTGTATGTGTGTGTATTGAATGTGTTCGTAGATATGTATGTGAATGTGTGTAAATATATGTATTTGTTTTTGAATGTCTGTGCGCATGCGGTGTAGTGTCATGAATAGTTGTCGTAAGAATGGGGGGGTGGGTGTTGAGTAGTTTTAAGTGATCTGGGATAGAGTAGAGGTTACAATGTATCAAAGCAATAATTACAGAGATGTTGACAATATAAATGTAAAAGTAAAAATTAAAGTTAAAATTAAAAGGAGCCTTAGCATTTGCTAGTCATTTGGTGTTTAACTTATCTAAGTCTCTCTCATTGACAATGCGAACCGCAGGCGAATCTTCGGTTTTCTTCAGGTAGGTGATACCCAGATACGTCCAGGTGGAGTGATAGTTGTTCGCTTTGGCGGCCTGTCGGGCGAGGTACGCTAGTTTCCTTCCTTGTTGCGTTAGGGATTCATTGATATAGACGAGTTGAGCAGGACCGTGAAGCTGTAGATGGGATGTGTTCAGTTTCGTATCCTTGTGGGCCTTGTTATAAGCTGCGGTATTCCTTAGGAAGCCATCTTTATGTAAAGTTGTGGTGAAGTTCACAATTATGTGGTTAGTTGATTCGTCCTTGGTTTTTAAACGATAGGTGTCGTTAATATCCGAGTCCGAAATAGGCTGGCCTATCACGTCGCCAACTTTTTTTACCACAGACCGTAAAAGTGACTTATTTTCAGAGGGTTGTCTAGGGATGTTCTTTATTTCTACTGTGGTTGAGCGAGAGTTACGCTCTAGTAGCTCGATATTACTCTCCAAGTATTCTATTTTTAGTTCGTAGGACTTATTTTTTGTTCCATGTTGGCCATTTGTTGAAGTAGTTCATCATACCTTGTAGAGAGGAAGTCTACACTCTTTTGTATGTCGATATTTTGGTCTTTAATGGTAACCATCGAGTCCATAAGCTTATCGAAATTATAATTTTGCTTAGTTTCAAAGTTAAAGAACATAGACTTCATCTCGTCCAGCATAGTGGAGGAGTCCGATATTAACTCTTCATTGAGTTTTCTTTTGAATCTTCTGGTCACCTGATCAATGTGGCCACTTGCCTCTGTGTCGGTCGACGGAAATATTTGGGGATCAGAGGCAGAGATAGTAGCAGGCATCAGAGGAGAGAGATTAATTTGCTGCGGTGGAGTGCGTCGAGTTGACATAATTATCGTCCTAATAACGTTTAGACGTTCGTCGCGTAAATATGCGATGTGGCCGGCTACCGGAACGGTGACTCACGCGCAGCTATGTGTGTGTAGGCAACAGCCACGGCGGGCCTTTTGCGGAGTGACGCGAGCCGGGACGAGGTGTTGAGACCACTAGCTATCTCGTTCTGGTTTCTGTATGTCCTGTTCTAGTTGGCTTACTTGCGGAGTTGCGCGCCGGGGCGAGGTGTTGAGACCAATAGCTATCTCGTTCTGGTTTCTGTATGTCCTGCTCGAGTCTGTTTAGCTCCTTGCTTTGCTGCACTCCTAATATTTGTAACAATTTAAAGCGACACAATTTGATGTTATTTGATTTAAATGCGAGAGGATAAATGAATAACGATTTGGTAATTTCACGTCCGTACTCGACGGGGTCCAGAGGGAGAGAATCTACTTTTGTCTGTCTCTATAAGTACTAAATCTCCTATTTTGGGTTTGTCGCCATTCCCTTTGCTGATGAGTAGAGATAAATATTCGTTTTTGAATCTTTTTCTAAGGTCTTGTCTCAGTTGTTGTAGGTACTTATAGCGAACATGTAAGTTTTGCTGATCAATTTTGTCTAAGTCTGGCGTTTCGCCTGTTGGTAAACTCTGTATGTTCCGAATAACCGAAATAAACGATGTTCCATCGCAGGAGTCAGCGGTTTAAGATCTCCCATCTCTACATATGTTAGAGGTCTGCTGATAACACTTTCGCAGTCACACAGTATAGTCGAAAGTTCGATAAAATCAAGCGACGACGCCTTTCCGAGAATCCGACGTAACATGTCTTTGACTATTCTAATGAGACGCTCCCACCATCCTCCCCACCAAGGAGTTGCTGGCACGGAAAACTTCCACTGGATCCTGCAGCCGGCATATGCATCTTTGCTTGCATCACAGAACACATGTACTGTTGTCTTGCAGCAATTTAGTGGAAAATCTGAAAGACATCGTGGTATTTTGCACTGTAACAGACATCCAATGTTCTGTATCCAATCCTTGTATTCATTTTCCAAGTCTGAAGGTATCTTCTCGTCCCATCCAGTATTTAATAACCATGCTTTTTGTATGATGAGTTTTGGTACTAGTGTTACTGGGCACAAGAAACCAATCGGATCAAAAATCTGCTGTGTGATGGATAACAAGGTTCTCTTTGTAATGTAATTAGGTACCGTTTTCAAGTTCAAATTGCAGCTTAGATCATCATTAGTTCTGTTCCATTGTAGTCCTAATACGGAAACATTATTTGGTTCTTTTTGTTCCTCACTTAAATTCGTCATCCATCCTCTTAAGTCAAACTTTCCTTTTTCCATCAGTTCGGAGGCTTCTTTTATGAATTTCTGTACAGCCATTATATCGTCAAAACTGGTTATGCAGTTGTCTACATAAAATGACTCCCTCAGTCTTTTTGCAGTCTCTGTGTAAGTGTCCATATGTTTTTCCAGGTGTTGATTGATAGTAGCAGCTAGTAGGTACGGGCTGCAAGCTACCCCAAAAGGTACACGTGCCAGTTGGTAAGTCACCATCTCCTGCTTCGTTTGAGGGTCATTCCACCATAGAAACTTTACGAACTTACGGTCAGTTGGTAAGATAGCTATCTGTAGGAATGCTTTTCTTATGTCAGATATGATACCATACTGTCTTGATCTGAACAACATCAGTAATTTTGGAATTATTTCAATGAGGTTTGGCCCTTTCTCTATGCATGAGTTTAAGGAACGTTTGTTGATATCTTTGCATGAGGCATCAAAGACGGGTCTGATTTTTGTTGTCATGCTCTCTAATTTGATCACAGCGTGATGAGGTAAGTAGTGACCTTCGTTTTTATTGTCGTTCTGTACTTGTTGTATGATACCTTCTTTTTCCCATTCTTTCAGTACGTCATCGTATCCCTCCAGCCTCTTTATATTCTCCAACTTCTTGGTAGTGGACCATAGTCTTTTCTCTGCTTGGTTGTAGTTAGTTTCTAGCTGCGGACCCTCGAGCTTCCACATCAAGCCAACTTCATACCGGTTTTCTTCATTAACTGTAATGTCTAGGTAATTAGTGTCATTACCTTCTTTCTGATATGGCTCTTTAATGCCTAGAGTTTCCATATTCCATAAGAATTCCAATGACTCCTCCTCTCCTCTGGCACGGCTGTCGCTGTCACAAAGTTTGTGATGCTTATGTTATTGTAGCAGTATGCATTTGAAATTTCAACAGGCCCTTGTAGAGTCCAGCCTAACTTGGTGCCGACAGCTACCAGTTTGTCCGATATATGTACAAGATTTCCATCTAAGATGCAGCCTAGATAGTCTGAGCCAATAAGCAGGTCAATATCCTTGACATTTTTGAAATTATTGTCCGCATCGGTAAGATTAATGTGATGATTTTTCAGTTTCTCTATAACACTTGTATCTTGGACTCTAGGCAAATTGCCACACAACCTCTCCTGTTCTAAACCTGTCATTATCATTTTGTTACTATTGTCTAGATTGCTTACTTGGAACTTGTAAACTGTATGTGTCCGTGTTTCTTTCTTGATGTCACCAAACAATGCGTGACTTAGACTTTCACTACCTGTTTGCTGTAATCTAAGTTCCTGCGCCAGACTAGTCCTCACGTAGGTACGCTGTGAGCCGGAGTCCAGTAAAGCTCTGACCTCTTTTAACCCATTGTTTCCTGAAATTTTCAAAATTAATGTTTGTAACACCGTTGTGTTGTTGTTGCTTGAAAAGTTATTGTTAACTTCTGGGTTATCTTGCTTCTCTGTTGTTTTTGGTTCATCATTCTTGGGGTGGTCGTGATGAATCATGGGACATAAGACAATTAGGTGGCGTTTGCTGCAACCCATGCACTTTATAAAGGCTTTGCAATTCTTGGCTAGGTGACCTTTCTTCAAACAAGTATAACACCCACCCTTGTTTCTAATTGCATCTCTCTTTTGTTCCAAAGTCAAAGAATAGGCATTCCCACATTCCAAAGTATTATGAGATTTATCACAAAAATCACAAAGTGCTTTACCTTCATTTTCATGTGGACCTCTTCCTAACTTCTGTTTTACCTGACTTGACTCATTAACCAAGCATCCTGCAGTAGGAACCACTTCCATTGATGAGCTGTCCAAAAAATCCGATTTAGCTAATTGTACTCTCCTTTCGGCTTCAACATCTGTCTGCAAAAACTTCAACAAGTTACTTAGTTTTGATTCCCCCCCTTTACACGGAACCCTACTCCAACATAGCAAGGTGCTCTCTGGTAATGCTGATTCTATCATTGGTAGTGAAATACATTCATATTTATCTCTTATAATACCTAGTGACTCTAGAATCTGTAAATTTGCCACAATCCTATCATAAAGTACGTCCAGTGTAACACTATGTTTGCACATCACTAACTTTAGCAGTTCACGAACATATATTTCAATCAGGGTTTCATCTTTGGCAAACCTGTCCTTCGGAGTTTGAATAATCTTTGGGTAATTCTCTTCAGTAGGTGGGTAGCTTTCTACGAGGCTTCTTGCTTTACTCTCCGAGGTCATTGCTTGAGTTAAATACTGAAATTTGGTTTCAGCGTCCATCAACTTATCTTCATGTATCTTTCTGAATTGGCCCCAAAATGCCAGCCATAATTTGGGGTTATCATCAAACTCACGAATTTTAAGTCGTGGCAGATTGAGGTTATGAGCTTTTTTCGTGTCCACTTCTTTAGAAGGCTCATCTTTTGGTTTTGGTTTTTCTTGTAATTTTGATTTTAAAACAAACCACTTTTTCCTGTACTCGTCGCACAAGTCGTATTCTTCTTCGAAACTTACTTCATCGAAGTCTTCTGACATTAACATTTCTTGTTGGATTTCTTGGTCTAACGCTATCAGTTTTTCCGTCTTTTCTGCGAGAAACTCTAAATCCACTTGCGTAGACGCGGTCTGTTCGTGGCGTGAGAACGCCCGTCGTATGTGATCACGTAAACGAGTTTTCTTGGTGAGATCCATCTCAAACTTGGGGTCACGGTCGCCAATATGTTAGTTAACGTATTTGTCTGTAAATATACTTAGATACGGTGATTTAGAGAGGTTTTATAAGTGAGACGCAGTTTCTTCTCCAAGCGGTTTATTGGATCTGTCAGCCTGTCAGCTGTCAAGAAATAGCGCTAACACAAAAAGGATGCGTTCAGAGATTAATCAAAGTTACATTCTCAACAACGCGGAAGGGAATAATTATCCAAGCGCAGCCGCTTACTATCATGAGATGTCGCTGCCACATACTTATGGGGGACTGTGTGAGCTTGTAGCTGCGGGTCAGTTGTACCAACATCGATTCGAAGTTTACCGAAATGGACAGCTTTATGAGAGCTTTGGAGGTGAGGCCAATCCTATCGGTAGACTCCGATTCACTTCTGACCTGTCAAATGGCCATTTCGATGTATACGAGCCATGTTAGAATAGACAAGAACTAGAGTCGCCCACATTTACGCAAACACCTCATAAAAAAACATCTCCCACTTTCACCGAATCTCCGACTTATACTCAACCAATGTTCGCTTCTTCCCCGACCTTATCATCGCCTAAATCTCCAACATTTACCCAAACACAGTTTTCTTTTCCACAAAAGGTAGCAAAAAAACGTAGAGCTAGATTTTCCGATTAGACTAGAAAGGATCAAATAAAAAAAGCTCAAAAAACATATTCTGACAATAAGATAGAGGAACATAGAAAATCTGTTGCTAAATACCAAGCTAATAACCCTCAAAAGCATAGGGAATCTGTTGCTAAATACCAGGCTGATAACCCTCAAAAACATCGGGAATCTGTCGCCACTTATCAAGCCGATAACCCTCAAAAACATAGGGAATCTGTTGCTAAATACCAGGCTGATAACCCTTAAAAACATAGGGAATCTGTCGCCACTTATCAAGCCGATAACCCTCAAAAACATAGGGTATCTGTCGCCACTTATCAGGCTGATAATCTTCAAAAACATAATTTAATTCAATCGCGCTATAGAAAAAACGTAAATCAGCGTGAATGGCAAAATACGTATCTTTCGGGATTCTCTTATAATCCAATTATTGAATATAGCAGTGACAGGTCGGTAGATTTAGGTGCCATGTCACAGAAATGTCAGTGGTGTAAGGCATTGAAGTGGAAAGATGAGACACTAGGCATGTGTTGTAGCGCTGGGAAAGTACAACTTCAGCCTTTAAAACAAGTGCCTGAACCACTCTACAGTCTGATTAACGATCTACACCCAAATCACGTTCACTTTATTAATAACATCCGAAAGTATAATGCTTGCTTCCAAATGACCTCTTTCGGTGGTAAACAAATAAAACCAGATGGTTTTTCACCGACTTTTAAGGTTCAAGGACAGGTGTACCATTTAATTGGAAGTATGCTACCGGAACCAGGTCAGAATCCACAGTTCCTGCAAATATATTTTGTCGGTGAAGATGATAAAGAAGCAGACATTAGATTTTCAAAATTTCCCCTCTTGAACAAAAAATTAATCAAACAATTGCAAGATATGCTACATCTGGTGAACCCATACATTAAAGTCTTGAAAGCTGCCATTGATCAATCACCTGCGATGGAGTCATTGAAAGTTGTCATTTATGCAGATAAAAACCCCCGAACGGAACACAGAGGCAGATATAATGCACCAATGGCAAATGAAGTGGCTGTAGTTTTAGTAGATCAGCAGTTTGAACATAGAGACATCATCCTCGAAAAACGGAGCAAGTCGCTCCAGCGCATCAGTGAATTAAATCGATCTTATGATGCACTGCAGTATCCTTTGATGTTTTGTTGGGGTGATGATGGCTATTCAATTGATATACCACAATGCGACCCTAAAACTAAAATGCCATTGAAAAAAAAACAGTTTCCGCAGCAAGTTTTTACTCATATAGAATAATGATTAGAGAGGGAGAAGACAACTTTTTGATTAAATATCGTGCTCTCTTTAGTCAATATCTGGTTGATGAATATGCCAAAATAGAGACAGAAAGACTGAATTACATTAGGAACCATCAAGCGACATTGCGTGCCGATAATTATATTCACTTAAAAGACGCTATTGGACGGCAGGACATAGAAGCGAATCAGTTGGGACAAATTATCGTTCTCCCATCATCATTTACAGGTGGACCACGTTATTTATATGAAAGAACGCAAGATGCAATGACGTATGTTAGGCATTACGGTCGTCCCGATCTTTTTATTACTTTCACATGCAATCCTCGCTGGAAAGAGATAAATGATTACTTGCTTACGGGGCAAAAATCTCACGATCGTCATGACATTATTTCGCGTATCTTTCGTTTAAAGGTAAAGAAGATTATGAACACTTTGACAAAAGGTAAATTATTCGGTGAGGTGAGGTGTTATATGTATACAGTAGAATGGCAAAAGCGAGGACTCCCACATATTCATATTCTTTTATGGCTTCAGTAACGTATCACTCCTGATAAAATTGATAGTATTATTTATGCTGAAATACCGGACATCAATCATGACCCTGAGCTTCATGAAATTGTTAAAAGTAGTATGATACATGGCCCATGTGGGAGTTTTAACCATAATTCACCATGTATGAAGAATAATATGTGCACCAAACGATATCCCAAGTCTCTCATTAGGGACACTCAATCCGGCGAGGATGGTTACCCACAATACAAAAGACGCTCGCCAGATGATGGTGGATTCTTTGTACATATCAGGGGTGTTCGGTTAGATAATCGTTGGGTGGTGCCTTATAACCCTGTGTTGTTAAGAATGTTTAATGCGCATCTGAACGTGGAGTACTGTCATTCTATAAAATCCATTAAATATGTATGCAAATACGTAAATAAAGGAACAGATCAGGCTTCCTTTGCTTTAGAGAATGAAAAGGACGAAGTTACAGCCTACGCAAGTGGACGTTACATTAGTTCAGCAGAAGCGGTATGGCGAATTCTGGAATTTCCTGTCCATGAGAGATACCCTCCTGTTATGCATCTTGCTGTTCATTTAGAAAATGGGCAAAGGGTTTATTTTAATGAAACTTAAGCGACAAATTGAGTAGTCCCCCTACGACAACACTGCTATCCTTTTTTGACTTATGTAATAAAGATACCTTTGCGAAAACACTGCTCTATGCAGAAATACCTTCATATTATGTTTGGAACAAACAAACGTTTCAAAGAAGAAAGAGGTGCTAACGTTGATGGATGGCCAGAGATAAAAAAAAGATCATGTACTGGGTAGGGTTTATACTGTACATCCAAATAATTCTGAATGCTCCTCCTCATGTAGTCCGGGGTCCCATTTCTTTTGAGGCGTTGAAAACTGTGGATGGTCAGTTACATCCAACATACCGATCTGCGTGCAATGCTCTAGGTTTACTTGAAGACGATAAACACTTGCATTCAGCACTAGAAGAAGCAGCACTTTGCCAGTCACCGCATAAGATTCGGGATCTTTTTACAATTATTTTAGTGTTCTGCCAGGTATCCGACCCCTTTGGGAAAAATTCAAAGAACCTTTGTCTGAGGATTTCAAACAGCTAACAAGACAAGATGATGTTAACGTGGAGAACGTATCCGATGTTATTTATAACAAGTGCCTTACAGCACTAGAGGATGCTGTTTTATCCCTAGGCGGCCAACATCTTAAAGATTATGGTTTGCCTCAAATAATTCAATCAGTAGTACATTTTCAGAATAGAGAGTACCTTAGGGAGATCAGTTACGATATAATAGCCTTGAAAGACACTGTATTTAACAATGAAGCAACCCTCAATGACGAACAAGAGGTTGCGTACACTCCAATCTTAAATAGTGTTGAAGCGAATGAAGAACGGATCTTCTTTTTAGACGCTCCCGGTGGAACCGGCAAACATTTCTCATTAATTTAATTCTTGCCAAAATAAGACGTAGTGGCGGCATCGCCTTGGCTGTGGCATCGTCTGGCATAGCAGCTACGTTGCTCGAGGGAGGAAGAACTGCTCATGCTACCTTTAAGTTACCTCTTAATTTAATAACAGCTGAGACTCCTATTTGTATTATTTCTAAACAAAGTAATTTTGCTGAGGTTTTAAAAAGTACTAAAATAATTGTATGGGATGAAATAACAATGGCACATAAAGGCGGCATTGAAGCCTTAAATAGATCACTTCGTGATATAAGAGGCAACAATAAATTAATGTGTGGCGTGACTGTTATGCTGGCTGGAGACTTTAGGCAAACACTTCCGGTAGTGCCAAAAGGGACCAGAGCTGATGAAGTAAAGTCATGTATAAAAAAATCAAATTTATGGCGTTACGTTAAAGTTCTCAAGCTTTCGAAAAATATGAGGGTACATTTGAATGGGGATGAGTCAGCTGATAATTTTTCAGATATTCTACTTGAAATTGGAAATGGTGACTATCCGTCAAACGATGGAATGATCACCTTACATCAAAATGTATGCACTGTTGTAACGTCGGTTGAAGAATTATTATCTAAAGTGTACCCCGATATTAAACACATAAATGACAAACCCATAGAATGGTTATGTGAACGTGCTATTCTTACTCCTAAAAACGATCAAGCAGCAGCTATTAATGACACTCTACTAATGTCTTTCGAGGGTGAAGAAAAAGTATACCAATCAATAGACGCTGTTATAAATGTAAATGATGCAACTGACTACCCAGTAGAATTTCTGAATTCTTTAAATCCTCCAGGATTACCACCGCATAGACTTATTCTTCGTATCGGCACTCCAATTATGTTATTAAGAAATTTAAAACCACCTAAGTTATGTAACGGTACCCGATTGATAGTAAAATCATTACAGCCTAACATTATAGAAACTACGATTATTACTGGAAGTGCAAAAGGAGAAATTGTATTTATTCCTAGAATCCCATTAATACCCAATGATTTACCATTTGAATTTAAGAGATTGCAATTTCCGATTAAAGTGTGTTTCGCTATGACTATAAACAAATCCCAAGGTCAGAGTTTATGATTAGCAGGGATAGACTGAAGAGAAAATTGTTTCTCTCACGGACAATTTTATGTAGCTTGCTCACGAGTAAGTTCACCAAAAGAATTGGTGATATTGGCACCAAAAGATAAAATGGTTAAGAATATTGTATATAAAGAAGTTCTATAGTCAAACGGCATTGGACGAAAGTGTTAGGCACCCCAATAAAGTTACCGCACTCCTTGTGCTATTTGAAAAATGATTACCTAGATCATATTTTTAAAAGCAAAGGTTTCAGGTTTTTAAGTATTGTTTTTTTGTTTTTTATTGTATTTACTGAAATTGATGATTATTTTCATATTCTGTTGGATGTGTAAGTACACATTAATTAACTTCCACACAATAATCATCATCATCATATCAGCCCGTATCATCCCACTTCGTTCGCCAATTGTACCAATATTATTATAACTTTGTAAGCGCCGTTGTAGCGCATAGTTAATTTATTTTATAGGCAATACGCATCTTAATTAACGAAGGTTCGTATTGGATAAGGAGGCGTAAGGAGAGATCGTGGGGATGGCATTGGTGGATCTCCCGGGGTCCTTGTGGACTCCGGTTATCTAACATGATATTGGTACAATTGTAATAGTTACGTATGAAAATGAATGGTTACCCGATAGTGTACCTAACTAACAATCATTGTACATAATGTTAAGCAGATAATTTATATTGAATGAAAATATGAAAATAATACCTTGGTAAAGATAATTATATTGTAATAAACTGAGTTACATTGTCTTACGCCAGACTCATCAATGCCGCTACGTCTGGTATCATTGAACTACTATATAACTAGCGTAGTATGGATATGAAGGGTCCAGGGAAAGAAGGATCATAGTCAAGAATTAGTTTTGAGATAATAACAAAAAACATGTTTAAATACTCATGTCAATCAAGATCTTTCTTTAGACAAGAGAGGTGACTGTGTTTATTTCCCTACAGCCATAGTAAACTTTTTTGAGTCTCGCGTTGACTGTGATTTCTTTTATCATTTTTTTCTCACCATTCGATAGCTTTCTTAATATACTTCTTAGATAGCATTGTCAAATCTGTTTTGGAAAAATAATGACTATGACCCATCGATATGCTATGACCCTTCTTTCCCTGTCTGTCTATGCTACGGATATGTTTGTAGCTGTATATGTTTACGGATTGGAACGAAAATTTCATTCGATTATGAGTTTCTCGCTTAGTGGCAATAAGATTCAATCTATTGATTGGGTCTATTTTGGAGCCCTTAGGATCGGAATTTCGCACTATGTTCCTTGTAGGCACTCTGCAATAAACCCCTGACCCTGTGCAAAAAATCATTGTTTAGTGAATGTCAGTTTATTGTACTTTTTAGGGTACCATACCCGAAGGGTGCCAAACGGGACCCTATTACTAAGACTTCGCTGTCCGTCCGTCCGTCTGTCCGTGTGTCACTGGGTCCTAGAGCACGAACCGTAATAGCTAGAAAGCTGAAATTTTCACAGAATGTGTATATCTGTTGCCGCACCAACTACAAATACTGAAATACGAGATATATAACAAATTAAAGGGGGTCCCCATACAAGAGACGTGTTTTGATACACCCGCATTTCAATATGATGGTATATTTCGCGTCAACCCAAATGGTTGTGGTAGCGCAGCCGGTATGATGTAGGCTCTCAATCCGTAGGTCGTGAGTTCAAATCATCGTGAGGACATACATTTTTTAATTTTATTTTTGTATTTTTTTTGCGTGCTTTTGTTTTTTTGTACGATGGTACGGATGGACGGTACCCTTCGTGTGCGATTCCGACCCGCACTTGACGGATTTTTTAAGTACCTACTACCTACTCATGTGAAAATGGGATTTGAAGATCGGCTGTAAGTACACACGACTACTACTGCTAAAAACGGATGCAATCTTAGGAAATAAATTCTGTACCTTCCGATATCCTTATTATTAAAGGTCGGCTTAGCATTGATTAAAAAATACCCTGTTGTATAAAAACGTGCTTCCACGCGAGCGAAGTCCGCGGGTAAAAGCTAGTGTTAAATATATCTCAAAGAATGCTTTGAAAGCAATAAACATACTTAGATGTCTTGCTGGGGTATCCTGGGGAGCAGACCCTAAAATGTTATCTATTTTTAACCGACTTCCCAAAGGAGGAGGTTTACAATTCGTCCGGATGTTTGTTTTTTTTTTTTTTTTTTTTATGTCTATCCCCCGATAGCGCCTAAACGGATGGACCGATTTAGAAAATTATTTTTTTGTTTGAAAGGGTTTACCTTCCCATTGGTCCCATTGACACCAGGTCAGGATCTGATGATGGGATCCTGGAGAAATCAAGGGAACTCTTCAAATATTATAGGCAGACATATAGTGATTTTTGTGTTTTTCATAAAAACTCGTGCAAATGCACATGGTAAGCATAATATTGTGATGTGGAACTGCTGATGAAGACCACATATGGCCACCAGATCTGCTCAATACTAGGTACAAATACAATGCGTGGCTGACGGGCAGGCCACGCATAGCCTAAACCGGTGCACCTAGAGCCATGAAACTTTGTACAGGGGTTCCTTAGTAGCGTGGGGTAGCACTGATATGGGATTTGACAAAATTAATTCCCCAAGGGGGGGGGGGGAATAGGGGTTACAGTTTGTATTAAACTCAATCTAATCAAATAGGGTTTGTGGAAGTCGGTTTTTTCTAAAGTTTACTTTTTGTTTCAATTATATACAAAGCCATAGTAAGAAGCCATTTTGATTATAGTGCCAGCCATAGCATACATAAACAGATCCTATGCAAATAAATTAAAAGTAAAAAAACATTTTTAAACAAAGCTTTTATTTAATGCCCTAAAAAGAAGAAAATAAAATTTCAATTCATTCAAATGCGTCATTTTATTACATTACACAATTTATACGATATAAAAGCTTGTTGCGGGATTTATCTCCAAGTCTGTGCAAATAGGTGCCTACCCACCTAATTAAGTCCACACAAGTAAATCTCGCAACAAGCTTTTAATTCGTATAAATGGTGTAATGTAATAAAATGACGCATTTGAATGAATTGAAATTTTATTTTCTTCTTTTTAGGGCATTAAATAAAAGCTTTGTTTAAAAATGTTTTTTTACTTTTAATTTATTTTTAACTTTTTAGTTTTATCATTACAGGACAAAACATCTAATCTAGAATTCGAGTGCTTGTCAAGACGAATTAAATGAGACCAAACACGATAGAATTGCGTCGTTTGGTAACAGAGTTCCCATGGCCACCTTCCGGCTCCAGCATCAGATCAGCACTATGTCATAAAAAATATTCTAGGACTAAAGTGTTTGTCAAGACGAATCGAACGAGCCCAAACATGATGGGGTTGCGTCGTTTTATTACAGAGTTCCCCTGGCCACCTTCCGGCTCCAGCATCAGATCAGCTCTATGTCATAAAAAATATTTTAGGATCAAAGTATTCGTCAAGACAAATCGAACGAGTCCAAACATGATAGGGTTGCGTCGTTTTATTATAGAGTTCCCTGGCCACCTTCCGGCTCCAGCATCAGATCAGCTCCATGTCATAAAAAAATATTCTAGGACCAAAGTATTCGTCAAGACGAATCGAACGAGCCCAAATTCGACGGGCTTGCGATGTTTTATGACAGAGTTCCCATGACCGTCTTCCGTCTCCATCATCAGATCAGCTTTAAGTCAGAAATATATTGCATTGTCATCCGACTTATACACGTATGCGAAATTTCAGCTCAATCGGATAACGGGAAGTGGGTCAAATTCAAGCCGACATTTTTGACGCGAACCGTGATACCCACAAACATACATACATACAGTGCAAGTTAAATAAAAGCTTTTAAAAAGCTAGATGTTTTGCAGAACAGGGCTTTGCGAATTATTTCTGGTGCTATGTGCTCGACTCCCATAAGGGCCATGGAAGTTGAGACAAAAATAATGCCACTGATTTTCAGACGCCTCACGCTGGCTAAAAGATACTGCCTAAGATTATTATACTCAAATAATACAGAAATTATTAAAATAATTTTACCTTACCAAATTACTATGTCTGGTCCTTTTGTCAGCTCGGCTGTGCCATTTCCATTGTGCCATGCCATTCACATGTGTGAAAAAAAACGGGTTTTTGATTTATGCATCATATTAGGTGGTTGTCCACGAAATCGCATTGTCAGAATCTCTAAAAACGGCTTGGGAACCAAAATAACAATTGGAAAAAACCTAGCAACTCTATCACGAAGAAAAAAAAGGCCCATAAAACAAATTTTAAACCTAGTAAATGCCATCAACCACTTTAAAACCTAGTAAGGGGATTTCCCTTACTAGCTTTTGAAATGGTCGATGTCTCTTACTAGGTTTACAAATGGTTAGCGGAGATCAAAATTCGCGCGCGAATTCCAGTGTGACATTGATGGGCGCCGCAAGCGCATCAAAATTATCGTTTTTTGTCAATTAAATTGGATATAAGGATGTCAAAACAGTTCTATCGGTCGTCGAAGTGAAGCAGTGAAGAATCGTGACGGAGACTGAAAAGAAAACGAATGTTAACAGTTGCTGTGTGCTATGGCATGAAGCCTGGGCCGGACGAGATGGAAACAATATTGTGGACGCTATTGCAGCATTTATTGAGAAAGAAAGGGACGTTGAACACCTGATTATCTGGTGCGATAATTGCACAGGGCAAAATAAAAATTGGATCTTGTTCACGTCGGTTGTGACTCTTGTCAATTGCGGATTTACGAGCCTTGAAAGCGTCACGCTCAAGTACCTTACAAAGGGACACACTCATGACGGCGGATGGGGTGCATGGGAATATAGAGATCCAGATCAACTGCCAAGACGCACTCTATGATTTTGAGGACTATAAAAAGGTTATTGAAATCTGCAGAAATAACATCGAGACTGTGGAAGTGCAACAAGCTTATGAGTGGGTGAAAAAGAAACGAACGCCGCGACGCAATGCTGTTGACGACCCCTTGAGCACTTTCTTATTGAGGCCCTTGTGGATGTCAAAATCATCAACGGGAGCCGAAATCTTTTTTATAAAAATGATTTCCATGAATCTTTCGTGGAGCTAGACTTTTTGTTCAATTAAATTGACCATCACAAACTTCCTGATATAAAAACCTCACCAAGAGGTCTAAAAGAAACAAAAAAAGAAGGAATAATGACCAAGTTAGTTCCTTTAATGCCAGCATAGAGCAAGTATTGCTCCATGATGCCAGTAAACAGAAGACAGTTTTGGATTAACTTACCCACTTCTGATAAGTCTCCTGATTTAATAACAGCAGGACAAATAGTAGATTAAGGTAGTGGTAATAGTAACTAATGTGAACATTTTAAGCGTCTACCTGCTACCATTATCAATACCGAGCAAAATTGAGCAAAAAAATCACGTTATTTGTATGGGAGCCCCCTTAATATTAAATTTCTTTTGTTTTTTAGTATTTGTTAGCGGCAATAGAAATACATCATCTGTGAAAATTTCAACTGTCTAGCTACCACGCTTCATGAGATACAGCCTGGTGACAGACAGACGGACGGACAGCGAAGTCTCAGTAATAGGGTCCCGTTTGGCACCCTTCGGGTACGGAACTCTAAAAACTATAATAAATCATCCTATATACAATAATTTATATTGAATTTCTGCTTTTATAAAATAATAATAATGGTAATACTAATACTAAGTCCTTTCGAAAAGGGACAATTATTACAGGACAGTGACTGTGCACCTCTCCCTAATTTGATTCACTTGCTAGGTTTATGAAAATGAAACAGCAATAGTTTGTGTCTTAACGAAACCAAATTATAACCTAGTAACTGCTCTTGCTAGGTTTAGAAATGGTTATTGACAGCCGTTTTAGTATCAGACAACCATTTCTAACACAGTACGCACTTGCTATCGTTAACAACACCTAGAGTATCGGCTAAAGACAAATGTAGCTGTATTGTCTGGATAGCCAAGGTTTTGCCTCCTCTTTAAAGCTCACTCTCGTTCAGATATATCTCATAGTTTAGTCACGGCATAGAAACAAAGTCACCAAAACGTTTTTTGGCTCTCCTGTAAAATTTGTCCAAAGCCCCTTGCTATGTTTTGAAATGGCACAGCCGAGCTGGTGAGTCCCTGTTGATAGGTAAATCGCCAATGTTGTTGAACATTTACTCTGAAATTGAAAAGAAATATCAGAAAATTAGAAAACATCATATATGGCCGTGCCATGCCTCATCTTTCAAAAGCATCTTACACCCAATTACAGTACTGCCTAATTCAGTCACAAATAATTCAGAAATGTTAAAATTTATATCAGAAAATGCGTATTATAATATTTACACAGATGGAAGTAAAGGTGAGGCTCATGTGCGCTCTGCTGTATATGACCCTCAAACAAATTTTTCTCAAAGTTTTGTTCTGCAAAATGTATGTTCTATTTTTACTGCAGAAGCATATGCAGTTGTTGGCTCTGTTGCGAATTAACATTGCAAATAATTGTAAATGTTTCCTAATTATTACAGACTCATTAAGTCTTATTCAGAACTTGGGTAATTTACAATTTCATTACAAAAATAATTTTATTTTGTACATTACACAGGTCAACAAATAAAATATAAAAATTTATCTCCAAGTCTGTGCAAATAGGTGCCTACCCACCTAATTAAGTCCACACAAGTAAATCTCGCAACAAGCTTTTATATCGTATAAATTGTGTAATGTAATAAAATGACGCATTTGAATGAATTGAAATTTTATTTTCTTCTTTTTAGGGCATTAAATAAAAGCTTTGTTTAAAAATGTTTTTTTACTTTTAATTTATTTTTAACTTTTTAGTTTTATCATTACAGGACAAAACATCTAATCTAGAATTCGAGTGCTTGTCAAGACGAATTAAATGAGACCAAACACGATAGAATTGCGTCGTTTGGTAACAGAGTTCCCATGGCCACCTTCCGGCTCCAGCATCAGATCAGCACTATGTCATAAAAAATATTCTAGGACTAAAGTGTTTGTCAAGACGAATCGAACGAGCCCAAACATGATGGGGTTGCGTCGTTTTATTACAGAGTTCCCCTGGCCACCTTCCGGCTCCAGCATCAGATCAGCTCCATGTCATAAAAAATATTTTAGGATCAAAGTATTCGTCAAGACGAACGAGTCCAAACATGATAGGGTTGCGTCGTTTTATTATAGAGTTCCCCTGGCCACCTTCCGGCTCCAGCATCAGATCAGCTCCATGTCATAAAAAAATATTCTAGGACCAAAGTATTCGTCAAGACGAATCGAACGAGCCCAAATTCGACGGGCTTGCGATGTTTTATGACAGAGTTCCCATGACCGTCTTCCGTCTCCATCATCAGATCAGCTTTAAGTCAGAAATATATTGCATTGTCATCCGACTTATACACGTATGCGAAATTTCAGCTCAATCGGATAACGGGAAGTGGGTCAAATTCAAGCCGACATTTTTGACGCGAACCGTGATACCCACAAACATACATACATACAGTGCAAGTTAAATAAAAGCTTTTAAAAAGCTAGATGTTTTGCAGAACAGGGCTTTGCGAATTATTTCTGGTGCTATGTGCTCGACTCCCATAAGGGCCATGGAAGTTGAGACAAAAATAATGCCACTGATTTTGAGACGCCTCACGCTGGCTAAAAGATACTGCCTAAGATTATTATACTCAAATAATACAGAAATTATTAAAATAATTTTACCTTACCAAATTACTATGTCTGGTCCTTTTGTCAGCTGGTGAGTCTCTGTTGATAGGTAAATCGCCAATGTTGTTGAACATTTACTCTGAAATTGAAAAGAAATATCAGAAAATTAGAAAACATCATATATGGCCGTGCCATGCCTCATCTTTCAAAAGCATCTTACACCCAATTACAGTACTGCCTAATTCAGTCACAAATAATTCAGAAATGTTAAAATTTATATCAGAAAATGCGTATTATAATATTTACACAGATGGAAGTAAAGGTGAGGCTCATGTGCGCTCTGCTGTATATGACCCTCAAACAAATTTTTCTCAAAGTTTTGTTCTGCAAAATGTATGTTCTATTTTTACTGCAGAAGCATATGCAGTTGTTGGCTCTGTTGCGAATTAACATTGCAAATAATTGTAAATGTTTCCTAATTATTACAGACTCATTAAGTCTTATTCAGAACTTGGGTAATTTACAATTTCATTACAAAAATAATTTTATTTTGTACATTACACAGGTCAACAAATAAAATATAAAAATTTGGTGCTGAGTTAGTGTTAATGGTTTTTGACTAAGTGATCATGGTAACAGTAAATGTAACTTTATTTATTTTTTCCTACGTGTAGTTTTTGATCTACCCTCAGTTTTAAATATTGGCTATAATCGTACTTTCGTGCACTCTGTTTGCTAACTTATCGGTATATTTCTATAAATAAATAAATTATATCATCATGTCTACATCGCGAAGAAGTTGTCTCAATGAACCAAATGTGTTTTGTTACATTTGTGGTGAATACACATTTAAAGAAAATAGAAAATCTATAACAGATTTTATTAAAAGTGCCTATGTTTCTTACTTTAAGTCAAAAATAGTGGATGAATACAAGCCGTGGATACCTCAAATTGTATGTAAAATGTGCAGTGAACACTTGAGACAATGGGTCAACGGTCAAAGAAAACATATGAGATTTGGAGTGCCATGCAATGGAAAGAACAAAAAAAAACCACTACGATGACTGTTACTTCTGCTGTGTTAATTTGCGTGGTGTTAACGTTAAAAAAATGATTTATCCAGACTTAGAATCGGCTCGAAGACCTTTGCCACATTCAGCTGTTCCAACATTTTGTGCTACCCGTCAACCGTCTTCTAACGAAGTCATTGAGAAAGAGAATAGCAACCAGTCATTTTATTGACAAAAAAAATGACTAATCTCAGCATAGAAAAAATAAAAGCAGGAGTTTTCGATGGCCCACAGATAAGAACATTAATAAAAGATACAGATTTTTTAAGATCAATGAACGATTTAGAGCAAGCTGCGTGGACTTCGTTTGTTGAAGTTACTAAAAACTTTCTCGGGAATCACAAGTCCAGTAATTAATCACAGATTGTATATGACATGCTAAAGAACCTCAAGAACTTAGGATGTAATATGTCCATCAAAGTGCATTACCTTCACAGTCACCTTAGTCAATTTCCAGAGAATCTTGAATCATATAGCGAAGAACAAGGGGAGCGGTGCCACCAAGACCTAAAAACGATGGAGGACAGGTACCAAGGTCGATGTGATCAGCATGGGATGGCTGACTACTGCTGGGGTATGCAACGTGTTTGTCCAAATACACCACATTCACGAAAGTCACGAAAAAGAACGTTTTTATGTACATTATAACTTAATAAATGCTGTTTTCCTTTGTAAAATTGATTTTTCTATATAGCTCAATATCCACAAAACAACTAGTAGGATCTCATATATATATTTTTAAATGTAATTATAATACGGTCCTAAGCTAATTAAAATAAACAGTTTCTTGGCACCAAAACTAGTGTTGACCAGTGTATCAAAGAAATAATCTGAAAGGTATAGACATTTCCTTCATGTGGGTGCCTTCTCATATGGGTATTACTGGAAATGAGATGGCAGATAAAGCTGCATATGAAGGAATAAATGTACTTGATGTTTCCAATGCTATAAATGTTCCTATGACTGATTACCTGCATAGTATCAAGTTAGATATAAGTACTTTATGGGAAGAACTGTGGAAGAAGGATCAAGAGACGAAAGGACGATGGTATGGGAGCATTCAAGAAAGCTTACCTGCAAGGCCATGGTATGATAAGCTGCAAGATGCCAGCCGTGACTATATCACCACTATAAACAGACTGCGTTTTGGTCATAATACTGCACCGTCACACCTAGCAAGACTTGGAATTAATTATTCAAAGTACCTAGTGCATGCACTTTCTGCGGATTTGATGAAGAACGTTGAACATCTTATTTTATTTTATTTTTTTCTGTCGTCTTCCTTCTTCCTTATGGAAAGGCAAAGGTAATGGGGGATTTAAAAAAAAAAACAATTTCAGTAGTTCCAAATTCTTCACTAGATGTCGTAGGCCAGACATGAGTTGAGAAAAGTTGCCAGTCCAAATAATAACAACCGAAGAACATAATCTGTGGTCAGCAATTCAGTAGAGAAAAGGTCAACAAGTCTTTAGTTATTGTTCTGAGAACAAGTCAAAGCCGTCAATCAATCAAACGACAACCGCGACAACCAACAAAAACAAACATCAGCGAGCAAGTGACACAGATTGCCAAGAGTAAAAGTTGAAGTTGAGCAAGTGACAGATCAGAGGGGTTACTATCAACTCTTATTGTCTCTTATAACAAGACCTAAACCGGGCCGTTTTGCTTTTTCAATAATATAATGTTATGAATTTGTATGAAAGAAGCAGAACTGCCCGGTTTAGGTCCTGCTATAAGAGTTGATAGTAACCCCTCAGATCTACGGAATTCATCAGTATGGGCTTCCGCCCCCTTATCGCGACACTCTGACCAAAGTCCGAAATAATAGCCAGGGTCATCGTAATATTCACAAAACAGAGCAGAGATACATTCACGAAACGGTTACCACATTGTACATAGGTAACGGACGGACGGAATGACAGACATAGACATGAACGTTGGTTGACATTACACGCCGCACCGTGTTGCTCTATGGTAGACAGTCTATTCCGTAGACAGAGAAAGAAATAGACGGAGTGCATGCGTACACCTTTGAGATGGAGATAGAGTTGGTTCTCAATAAGGTTCAAAATCAGAGATTTTTCTGCCACACATCTGTCAAAACAAGCATTTGACAATACTGCGTTCAAGATCGGTCAAAAAATACTTACTCTGTGACGACAACATACTGTGTCATATGAATTTATGAGTAAAAAATCATTTCCTTTCTCTTTCATATTAGGTAGTTATTATTATTATAGTATTTATGTACCTATGTATGTGTATGTATGCATGCTAAGTAGTTCTTATTTATACTATGTATTACTTTATTTATTGTATTATCTATGTTTTAGGTTGTAGATATCTACCTAAGTATTATTTATTTTATAGCAAGTGTAGTTTTATTCAGTTTATTTTTATCTTTGTGCACTAGGACTATCCTCTCAGCACCATCTTTCCTGTCCTGCCTAGGTTTGCTGGTAGAAATCTCTCTTAAGAGATAAGCTCGCCTTTGCGCACTATTATGTTATTTAAGTTTAATTATTAGGTTACTGTGCAATAAAGAATATGAATAAAGAATATGAATTCATGTCTATACAAAGCCATCTGTCGGCAGCTTTCAGAACTATTTGTAGCTGTCAAAAAATCCCCTATTGTTACTTTGTTTATGCTTGGCTTACAACATTTTGATACTTTACTTGACTATTTCTTATTTTTCTTTAATTCTATTCTTTTGAATATTATACACTTATTTAAATTTGGTTGATTGCAATTACTCCAATATTTTATTATTTTTCAATAAACAGTTAGACCGATAATTTAGTCACGGCTTGCACTACACAATAAAACGTGGCCTAAGAGCGATTCTAATTATTGCTTCAATTAAGTCTTGAAGCAGCCATCAGATCAGAGTTTGATTGGAAAGTGAATAACACATTTGGATTGGATGCTTCTTGTGTGAAATCAGTGTTGCCATGTCCAAAATCTGGGCGACGACGGTGATACTGCTAAAAATACGGTAGATTCTAAGAAATTACGGTGATTGGGCCTGGAGAAAAACGGTAAAAATAACGGTGCACTACTTTTAATAAAACAAACATTTTAGAGCACAATTCGTTTATTATTATACAAACAACAGTAATTCAGAATATTTAAGTTCAATACGAGAGCAATACCTTTATAAACATTAGTCTGAATCCGATTTGGTTTACTGTTGATAAAATAAACTGCAAGACTGTAAAACTCAGGTAACTAAGTAAAAGCTCAAGACTTGACTAGGCAAGAACTTGAAGTAATCAATTATCAAGCAAGTTATAATGCAAATCAATCAATTAACAGACTAAATGATATTATTTTCAGTATACTTAAAACAATACGAATTAATGCGCACACTCAAATTGGTAGCATTATATCGACGAGATACGCGGGGAGTACCCGACCACAGATTACAAAAACCCCCTTCAAGTCAACTCTTTCGTTATAGATAGAGGATGCGTTCAGAAACTTGCGACTTGTTTACGGAGAATGTTTTAAATTGTTTTACGGCTCTGGTTACGAGACCTTCCCGAATTACGGTAGATATTGTCACCGTTGTCCTGCTTCAACGGTAGGTGGTAAAGTTTTGCTGAGTACGGTGCATTTACCGTAATAACGGTGCACATGGTAACGCTGTGTGAAATAATGGTATGTATTCAACAATGTTTTGATTTCTACACATAGATATTGACGAATACTACAAGGATGGTCACTTTTTACCTTTAAATAATAAGCATTCTAATACATCTGCGGATGTTTCATAATGGGGGATTTAAAAAAAAAAACAACTTCAGTAGTTCCAAATTCTTCACTAGATGTCGTAGGCCAGACATGAGTTGAGAAAAGTTGCCAGTCCAAATAATAACAACCGAAGAACATAATCTGTGGTCAGCAATTCCGTATAATAGAGAAAAGGTCAAAAAGTCAAAGCCGTCAACCGTCAATCAATCAAACGACAACCTTTGTCGATAGGCAACAAAGTGCCATTAACTAAAATAGAATAGAATAGACAACCAACAAAAACAAACATCAGCGAGCAAGTGACACAGATTGCCAAGAGTAAAAGTTGAAGTTGAGCAAGTGACAGATCAGAAGGGTTACTATCAACTCTTATAGCAAGACCTAAACCGGGCCGTTTTGCTTTTTCAATAATATAATGTTATGAATTTGTATGAAAGAAGTAGAACTGCCCTGTTTAGGTCCTGCTATAAGAGTTGATAGTAACCCCTCAGATCTACGGAAATCATCAGTAGGGGCTTCCGCCCCCTTATCGCGACACTTTGACCAAAGTCCGAAATAATAGCCAAGATCGTCGTAATATTCACAAAACAGAGCAGAGATACATTCACGAAACGGTTACCACATTGTACATAGGTAACGGACGGACGGAATAACAGACATAGACATGAACGTTGGTTGACATTACACGCCGCACCGTGTTGCTCTATGGTAGACAGTCTATTCCGTAGACAGAGAAAGGAATAGACGGACGGAGTGCATGCGTACACCTTTGAGATGGAGATACAGTTGGTTCTCAATAAGGTTCAAAATCAGAGATTTTTCTGCCACACATCTGTCAAAACAAGCATTTGACACTACTGCGTTCAAGATCGATCAAAAATTACTTACTCTGTGACGACAACAGACTGTGTCATATGAATTCATGTCTATACAAAGCCATCTGTCGGCAGCTTTCAGAACTATTTTTAGCTGTCAAAAAATCCCCTATTAAAGCCGTACAGCCATGTCTTCAGTTGTTCAATGTTTTGTTTTGAGGTTTCATAAGGCCGAAGCCAAGTCTTATGTTTTTTGTTTCGTAAAGCCGAAGCCAAGTCTTCTGTAATTTTGTCTCGTAAGGCCGAAGCCAAATCTTTCGTGTTTTTGTTTCGGCCGAAGCCAAGTCTTTTGTATTTTGTTTAAGGCCCATTCACAACAGAGCGGATCCTTTACCCGTTGCGGTAGCGGTAATACCCAAGCGGTATCCCGCTGGGTATTTTGTATGGAAATACCGCAGCTGTCGCGAAACCGGATCCTCGTAGTACCCGAGCGGTACGCGAAAAGTACCGCATGTGCGGCGAAACTGGTTTCCCCCCCCCTTAACCCCCCTCAGCGCCACCGCCCGCGTCGCGCGCGCTCCTGCTCTGCTCGCTCGCTCTTTCTCACTTCCGCCCCGCCCAGTCAGTCAAGCGGTCGTTTTCTGTTCGCTGCGCGTGAGCATTACGAAATTATTTCCGAGTGCAATTAGGTACTAATCTACTGCAATGTCAAAGCACATAAGTACACTTCAAATTATAGAGATAGTCAAGTCTCATCCAGTTATTTATGATATGAATAACCCGGAATTCAAAAATACGTTTTTGAAAAATAAATTATGGGAAGAAATTGGAGGACAACTAAAAACAGATGGTGAGTTTAATTTTTTATTATATTATAATATTATGTAATATTTGTTTTACTTAGCATGTAATGCGCCAATTTAATTTTAATAGTACATTACTTCAGAGGGAAGAAAGTGACAGTTCCATACCGAGATTATGGCATTTGCGCCACGAGCTTGCGAGGGGCGCAAACCATTTGAGGTATGGAACTGTACTTTATCCTGAGGTATGTATAGTGCTTTTTATTACACCTACGAGGAAAATTATAGACATAAATGCATAGAAATCTGCAGTACTTATGAAAATTTCATACGTTGGCAAAAGGAAAAGAAAACGACTTCATTTTCTGAAAATGTATTGCTCGAAGTTTTTGCGAAAATGCGCGGGCTTTTCCTTTTTTTATTCGCCCGTTTCTGGAGTAGGCTAAGATCATAAGGTCATGCAGCCATTTCTTCCGTGATTCCGCGCGTTTTATATACAAAAATAATTTCGTTTTTAATTTTCTGTATGCACCAAGGAGGTTGGTAACTGGTAAAAAAAAAACTGTATGTGGCCAGTAACAATTTACTTGAAATTTAATTAGTAGGTAGACAGTTAAAGTCTCTTTGCAGTATTACTGCTGACAAATAAAAAATAAAAAAACCGGGTATGTAATGGAATTTCATACATACTTCCCACCCTTGGGTCGGAAGGATTTTCATACAAACTTCCATACCTTGGGATGAAAGGATTTGAAGGGCGGGATAAAGGCGTTTCTTCCCTCTAATTGGTATAATTAGTATGTATTTTCAGAGCAGGTGTGATAAAAATGTAATTACTATGTAGGGGTCGGATGTTTCCTGGTCCGGTATTCACTAACGCGTTTCGGTAGCTAACGAAAGTCGGTATTTCCGAATTCAAACACAGATTAATAATAAAGTACCTGGTTGACCGAGCTATGCTCGGTTTTTTGTTTTTGGTAGAACGTGTTTTTTGGAAAATCGCCTACGTTGGCAATACTGTTCCGCGGAAAAAATACGACTTTCGCCATCTATTGAGGAGTAGTAGCCATAATTGACATGGACGGACATTAGTCGCCAACTAACGCCATCTATTGATGAGTAGTAATCTGTGTAACTTTCATGAAAATCGTTGGAGCCGTTTCATATACAAGAAAGAATTGCTCGTTTAAAGAAATAAAACTTTCGAATTGAGACGAACGGACGTGTTTTATGAAAGTTATATTTAATATGCATTGAATAATGTTCTTCGAACTTTATAACTATATAAAATAACTACAGGGTGTAACAGAAAGGTGTAGTCATATTTTAGGGGGTTGTTAGGGACATCATTCTGAGCAACTTTTACTATGAAACCGATTTGATCAGAGCAACTTTAATTTTCACAACTCTACAAATCAGCTGACCGCCCGGACCAAAACGTATGGAGCAATGAAAAATAAAGTTGCTCTGATCAAATTAGTTTCATAGTAAAAGTTGCTCAGAATGGTCTCCCTAACAACCCCCTAAAATATGACTACACCCTTCTGTTACACCCTGTATAAAATCACGAGTGTAGGTAATACCGCAGAAAATACTACTTTCGCCATCTATTGATGAGTAGTAAAACCATATCGGCGAGTCGCTACTATAGTAAAACCATATCGGTAAGTCGCTAAATAACGCCATCTATTGATGAGTAGTAAAACCATATTTTCAAATACGGTTTTCCAAATAAACCGAGCTTTTTTCGGACCTGGAACCTTGATAAATCGATTCCTTGGGCCGAAATCCACCTAATCTGTAACTTTCATGAAAATCGTTGGAGCCGTTTCCGAGATCCAGAATATATATTTATATAAGTATATACAAGAATTGCTCGTTTAAAGATATTAGATATATGGATTCGGTAATATCAACATTCGCAAGCTACCGAAACGCGTTAGTGAATACCGGTTGTTCGCGACATAGTGTAATATTTGTTAGTTTAATATTGTGTTTGTAATATTTTAAGTCGTCTACTATGTCTTTGCTATGGTTTAAGTCTTGTAAATAGCCCTGTAAATATTTCGTAATAAAGATTCACTTGTTTGTGTGTTTTCTTGGCGCGGTCAAGTAGAGAGAGAGAGAGAGACAGATAGAGAAAAGCGTTCCATCCCGCTCGCTGCTATTTCCTCGCCGCCACAGCCACGCACAGTGTGCGCCAGGTGATCTTCGAGTGTGTTCTCGAAGATCACCTGGCACAGTGTGCGCCCGCGAGTATAAATACGGGCGCACAGCAAGCGGCAACACAGTCCACTTCAGTCAGGCGGAGAGTTAACAACTCAGTCCAATACAGTCCGCCAGAGAGGTAACAACTAGAAGCAGCTAGCGGGAAGCCGGAAGCACTGTCCACTCTCTCCCTACCGCCGAGCCAAGGAAGCTGCAACCTGCCTACTGAAACTCTGCGTGTTCTTTATCCACGTCCGGACCAGCCACCATCGCCGCAATAAGTGTGGGTCGTCGAAGGGGCCCACATTTTCTGGTCCTTCGAGCCGGATCGAATAAAAATGGTTGTTACACGCAGCCAGAAGGGAGACTCCTCTACATCGCCTACGGATACGGGCGAGACTGCGACCACGTCCGATGGCACTACGGGTTCGTCCGCCACGGAGACCACAGGAACGACGGGCACTACGACAACGACGGAGTCTACACTGCCGCAGACGCCGTCAAGGATCGAAGTCGTGGCAGCCGCCCCACCGCCCCTTACGTCTCCCCGCGAACCTGCCGCCGCCGCCATCGCCGTCGCCGCCGCCATCGCCGTCGCCGCTACCGCAGTCGCCGCCGCCGCTGCCGCCACCTCTGCCGCCGAATACACTGCAAGCCGCCGCTCCGTCGCTCGCTCTACTGCCGCTCGCTCCAAAGCCGCGAGCAAGCGTCATCGAGATTTAATGCGAGCGCGGGAAGAATTACTGCAGAAAGAGGTGGAGTTAGCCCGAACTCGCGTCGCAATGCTGGAGACAGCGTCATCCGAGGACGAGTCATCTCAAGAAGAAGTCGACACCATCAGAGACCAGCAAACGACCGAGTGGGTCAGGAAGTCGGTACTTGCCCTTGAAGACAACCCCTTCCTGCCGTCTGCTGAAGAGTGCGTCAGGCCTAAGAGACCACTGCCGTGTCTCGACGCACCTCCGCCACACGCCCAAGCCGTGGTTTACGCCGAGAGACAAGAAGCACCGCCACCGCAGCAACTGCCACAGCCGCCGCAGCAACTGCAACTGCCACCGCCTCTGTCACAAGAACCACTGCTACCGACGCCGCAACAGTTCCAACCGCTGCCGCCTGCAGCGCCACCGTCGCGCGTTCGCACTGATCTCAGCGAACTTGCAGCCGCTATCACATTGGCTTCAAGAACAGCAGTGCACCCACGCACACTGGAGCTGCCGCCTTTCAATGGAGCGTCAAATGACTGGCTGCCATTTAAAGCAGCCTACGAAGAGACAGCAAGCCGCCTAACAGAACAAGAGAACCTGTCACGCCTACGCCGCTGCCTTCGAGGAGCAGCCAAGGAAGCTGTTCAATGTCTCTTCATCGGATCAACAACACCCGCTGCCGTTATGAAGATGCTGCAGACTAGATTCGGCCGCCCAGACGCACTTGTGGCCGTAGAACTCAATAAACTACGGGCCCTGCCGAAGCTTCAAGAGAACCCAAGAGACATCTGCATCTACGCGTCAAAGGTCCTCAACACAGTCAGCACCATACAAGCGTTGGGCAAGCCACACTATCTTTACAACGCAGAAGTAGTGCGCGGCATAGTCGAGAAGCTTCCGGCAGCGCTGCGATACAAGTACTACGACTACGATGCTGAGCAACCAGAGGAGCAGCCAGACCTATTGAAGCTGTCACACTTCCTGTCCGCTGCGGCAGAAAGATGTGGTACTTTCGCCCCAGCGGAGAACATCGCACCTGAAGACCGGCGGGAGCCACCCGCCAAGAAAGTCGTCCGCACCTACGTTGCTGATGACACGCCGCCGTTGAAGAAACGCACGCCGCAATGCCGCCTGTGCGAAGCCGATCACAAGCCGGCAGACTGCGATGTTATGAAGAAGGCCACGGTATCAGAGCGGTGGGAACTCGCCAAGAAGCATAGACTGTGCTTCCGCTGCCTGTGCACCAGGAAGATACGGCACGTCTGCAAAACTACCCAGTGCAACATCAATGGATGCACATACCGCCATCACAGACTGCTGCATCATGATGAGCCAGAAGCCCAACTGCACCATTGCGAAGAGATACCAACCACCTTCGTCGCGTCGACACAAACATCAATGTCAGCTGCATTGAAGATCATCCCAGTACAAGTCAGCGGGCCAAATGGAAGCGTGGATACATACGCTTTGATGGATGATGGATCGACCTGCACGATAATCAACGCCGCCACAGCTGAGAGCATCGGTGCCACGGGACAAGCAGAGCCATTTCACATTGAGGGTGTCGCCGGAGTGAAGATTGACAATCCACAATCTCGACGCGTCAACTTCAGCATCAAAGGAAGAAATCAAGAGCGAAGCTTCGACATTTCAGCGAGAACAATGGAAGATCTTCATATCTCATCACAGACGGTGTCGCGACAACTCATTGCAGAATGCAAACATCTGAAGGATCTCGAAGACCAACTCGTCTACGACAAGGGGCAGCCAACGATACTTCTGGGGCAGGACAACTTCCACTTGTTGTTCTCCATGGTGACACGCTTCGGAGCCCGCAACCAGCCTGTCGCGTCACTGACTGAGCTGGGTTGGGTCTTGCACGGGCACTTTCCTCGGCAAGCGCTAGTACATCGTGTTAACCATGTCGTCGTCAGCGCTCCAGAAGAAGAGTCAATGGAAGCTCTGATGAAGGAACACTTCGCCTTGGAGTCTTTGGGGGTGCAGCCACGCAACTCACTCGCCCCAGACGAGAGCCGAGCAATCGAGATCCTGAAGAAGACGACGCAACGCACACCCGATGGCCGCTACGAGTCCGGTTTGCTGTGGAGACACGACGATTTCACTCCACCTGACAGTTACGACGCCGCCTATCGCCGACTCCTCATGATCGAGAAGAAACTCGACAAGGACAAGAATCTCAAGATTCGATACGAGACACAGATGGCAGCGTTCCTGAGCAGCGACTTCGCGGAAGAAGCGCCGACTACCAAATCAACGAAGACTTGGTACCTTCCGCATTTCGCAGTCATCAACCCACAGAAGCCAGAGAAGCTGCGCATCGTTCACGACGCCGCCGCCAAGTCCAGAGGGGTCAGCCTCAATGACCTAGTGCTGTCGGGACCGGACTTACTCCAATCTCTCCCTGGGATCCTGATGCGGTTCCGCCAGCGACCAATAGCAGTCACCGGGGACATCAAGGACATGTTCCTACGGATCTACATACGAGAAGAAGACAGAGACATGCAGCGCTTCCTGTGGAGAGGAAGCCGACGCGAGGGCCCGCCAACAGAATACCGAATGAAGAGTGTCATCTTCGGTGCGAAGTCGTCACCATGTACGGCGATCTTTGTGAAGAATGCGAACGCCGAACGCCACGCCGAAGAACATCCAAAGGCCGTCGATGTGATACTACGCAACCACTACATGGACGACTACCTGGCAAGCTTCAACACAGAAGAAGAGGCGCTCGAGATCTCCACAGAAGTAGCTAACATCCACAAAGAGGGAAGCTTTCATTTACATAAATGGGCGTCCAACTCAGCGCGAGTCAGGCATGAATTGGAACCGGAGTCAATCAAGAACGTCGTCGAACTTGCGCCGGAGAAGATCCTCGGGATGATCTGGGACACCAAAGCCGACACGCTTGGCTTCAACACCAATCTGACGAAGGTCCCAGCAGCCATCATCATGGGCGAGAGAACACCGACGAAGAGGGAGGCGCTCAGGGTAGTCATGTCGATATATGATCCCCTGGGCCTAGCAACACCGGTCACCGTACAAGCCAAGAGAATCCTGCAAGACACTTGGCGCTCAGGAACGGGATGGGACGACAAGCTGCAACCGAGCGAAGCTGAGGCCTGGAACATATGGGCCAACAACATTAAGAGAATGGGACAGCTGTCAATCCCGCGCTGCCACCCATACTTGGCACGGGAACGAGCAGCCGAGATGCACATCTTCGTCGACGCCAGCTCAACCGCCTATGCCGCTGCCGTCTACTGGAGAACTACAGATGAAGAGGGGCTGCCGCAAGTCTCATTGATCATCGCCAAGGGACGCGTCGCTCCACTGAAGACAGTCTCCATCCCACGCCTGGAGCTTCAAGCGGCTGTACTGGGCTGCCGCCTAGCTCAGACAGCCGTTGAAGAACATGACTTCAAGCCCACACGCCGGGTCTTCTGGTCAGACTCAAGCACTGTGCTGACGTGGCTGCGCACAGGTCCGCGCAGCTACAAGCCGTTCGTCGCACATCGGGTTGCAGAGATCGCCGAGACCACCAGAACCAATGAATGGCGGTGGGTCCCCACCAAACTCAACGTGGCGGATGACGCCACAAGAATGATGCCGCATGACTTCGACTCAAACCACAGATGGTTTGCCGGGCCCGACTTCCTACGTCAGCCGGAAGAAGATTGGCCGCAGCAAGAGTTCGCCGACAAGTTGGAAACCGGGGAAGAGCGCGTGAACGTGGCAACCACGCCACCACGCTTTGCCAAAGCTCTCCCAGATGTCGCACGGTTCTCCAGCTGGTTACGACTGATGAGATCCACTGCCAGAGTTCTTCAGTTCATCACTCTGCTGCGCACCAAAGAGGCGGAACACACTATTAACAGCCGCCCGCTGACCCATATCTCCATGTCACCGGAGGACGACGAGCCACTCACGCCGAATCACTTCCTCATGGGAGGGCCGTCCAGAGTGCCGCTGCCAGGCGCTTTCGTCGAAGGAGACGACATCAGCCACAAGACTTGGATCGCTAGCCAGCGACTCGCCGACGTCTTCTGGGCCAGATGGGTACGCGAGTACCTGCCGGAGCTGCAGCACCGGCGGGAGCCCCACGCAAGAGGCGCCATAAAGATCGGAGACTTAGTCCTCATCGTCGACGGGACACTGCCTCGCAACGTTTGGCCGAGGGGACAAGTCGTAGCTGTCTTCCCAGGACCAGACGGAGAGATACGCGCTGTAGACGTCAGGACGGCGCGTGGAATCCTGCGACGTCCCACGAAGAAGCTGATCATCCTGCCTGTGAACCGCGAACCGCAAGAATTACAGCTCAAGGAGACTGCGGCGGGAGAAGATGTTCGCGACATAGTGTAATATTTGTTAGTTTAATATTGTGTTTGTAATATTTTAAGTCGTCTACTATGTCTTTGCTATGGTTTAAGTCTTGTAAATAGCCCTGTAAATATTTCGTAATAAAGATTCACTTGTTTGTGTGTTTTCTTGGCGCGGTCAAGTAGAGAGAGAGAGAGAGACAGATAGAGAAAAGCGTTCCATCCCGCTCGCTGCTATTTCCTCGCCGCCACAGCCACGCACAGTGTGCGCCAGGTGATCTTCGAGTGTGTTCTCGAAGATCACCTGGCACAGTGTGCGCCCGCGAGTATAAATACGGGCGCACAGCAAGCGGCAACACAGTCCACTTCAGTCCGGCGGAGAGTTAACAACTCAGTCCACTTCAGTGCGGCGGAGAGTTAACAACTCAGTCCACTTCAGTCCGGCGGAGAGTTAACAACTCAGTCCAATACAGTCCGCCAGAGAGGAAACAACTAGAAGCAGCTAGCGGGAAGCCGGGAGCACTGTCCACTCTCTCCCTACCGCCGAGCCAAGGAAGCTGCAACCTGCCTACTGAAATTCTGCGTGTTCTTTATCCACGTCCGGACCAGCCACCATCGCCGCAATAAGTGTGGGTCGTCGAAGGGGCCCACACCGGTGCTGCAGTGCTATGTAACTACCAAAATTTTTTCACTCCGCCATGTCAAGTCGTCGCGTCGTCGTCGGTCGCGTCGTCGTCGTTGCCAGCACCGGTATTCACTGACGTGTTTCGGTAGCTAACGAATGTCGATATTACCGAATCCATATATTTATTATTAATCTGTGTTTGAATTCGGAAATACCGACATTCGTTAGCTACCGAAACGCGTTACTGAATACCGATTCTGGTAATTAGACGCGATTAAAAAAATCCACAAAATTTTCCCGCACGTTTTGGCCTGTTTCTCTGTTTACAATATGATTGTTTCTGTTTACATTTATATTATTATGATGATTATCTAGGATGTTAGTATGATACAGTTTTGTCAAATATTGCGTAGTACATGTTTTCGATCGCAAGAAATTATGTAGTATGCATGCTGCCTTTATAACCTTCACAGATTTAGACACTTTCAATGGAATGGGCCGTAAAAATATTCTCCATTTTTGAGCCATTATACCGAATGCATTTTCTACAACACGTCGAGCACGACATAAACGCTTATTATATCTTTCTTTGCGTCTGTCTCTTAAAGATTCTCTCTGATTAAAGGGTTTCATCATAAATGTATTTAAAGCGAACGCCTCATCTCCTATTAAAACATGTGAAGTATGAACGTTGTACCCCGGCAAGGGTTTGCCCTGTGGTATGGCCATTGTTCCATTACAGATCTTGCGACCCATGACGGAGTTTTCGAATATACCACCGTCACTATTTTTACCGTAGCCGCCAACGTCGATGCATAAATAATTATATTGCGGCCCAACTATTGCCAGAAGTACTAAGGAAAATTTCTTTAGGTAGCAAAAATAATTACTACCAGAATTACGAGGACAAACTATAGTAACGTGCTTTCCATCTATGCTACCAATACAATTTGGAAATTGCCATAATTCATAAAACTCTTCCGATGTCAGTTTCCACATATCTTCGGTGGGATGCTTCATGTATATTGGTTGTAATCTCTTCCAGACTGCCTCACAAACTTCTTCTATGATTTCTCCTACTGTAGAATATCCGACTCTATAGCTGTTTCCAATTGATTTAAAAGAATCTCCCGTCGATAGATAACTGTAACAAAAATATTACAATGCAAAAAGAGAGTAGTATACTACCCGGCTTAGAAGAGGATACGTTGGTGGTAAAGCGGCCGCTCGCTGGCGCGGTCTCGAACCCGGGCTTCTCGACTCGAAATTCAAGCGCACTAACCGCTAGACCACCAACGCTTCTCAACAAAATGTATGAAATATATTTTTATATTAATACATTTTGAAATATACTTATATTTTCATACATTTTGATATTTACTGTCGGCCCGTATGTCCAGACGTACCTATATCAGTTTTGATAGTGATAGATTGTCATTTTGTATGAAAAAATTCGGTAGTATCACTCGACTCCCGACTTTTTCCAAACAAAATGACAATCTATCGCTATCGTTTATTTGACAATTGACACTTAAACTACAAGCACATTATACATTTTTTTATTACACAAGCACATTAATAAAGGATTTTGCGATTGTTGCAGGTGAATCTGCAAGAAATAAATGGAAAAACCTAAGAGATTCCTACAGTAAACATTTAAAAAGCTTAAAAACAACTACAGGACAAAGTGCGGCTAACACAACATCTTATGACCGCTACAGAAAATGGCAATGGGCATCAAGTATGGAGTTTTTAAGAGACCATATAGGCTTTGCTCCGACTGATACTAATGTCACACCGGATAATGAAAGCGAAACTCAAAATACCCCTGACACTTTTGATTCTAGTTCCGAACATACAACATCAACTGATCATTCCTCAAGAGTATCTAGAAAAAGGATTAATCCCAGCGACGACGGTGAACGTGGAGTTGATAAAGTAATAAATTATTTTTCTGCAAAAAACGCAAACACAATGACACCAACAGAATATGTTATGCTTGGTTATGCGAAGACGATGAATAATTTTTCCGAAAAGCGAAAAATATTGACAAAAATGAAAATATCCCAGATTATAATGGAAGCGGAATTAGAAGAGCAAGAGGAACGCAGTTATATACAAGGAACTTCATTAACCTCTGATCGTACTACAGCGAGGTCTTACTATAACAATCTATCCTCCGATCTTTTAGACGTCGGAGAGAAAGAAGTGCAAGAACACCCTTATACACAATCTCGTAGCGTACCAGGAACATCTAGTAACACAGGACAAAACATTCGCTCTCAACAATCATCGACCGCATACGAGGATCTGGATGGATATACACAATCAAGTGTACCAGGAACATCTAAGGACAATAGAACACTAAGGAACACAAGACAAAACATTCGCTCTCAACAATCATCGACCGCATACGAGGATCTGGATGGATATACACAATCAAGCGTACCAGGAACATCTAGTAACACAGGACAAAACATTCGCTCTCAACAATCATCGACCGCATACGAGGATCTGGATGGATATACACAATCAAGTGTACCAGGAACATCTAAGGACAATAGAACACTAAGGAACACAAGACAAAACATTCGCTCTCAACAATCATCGACCGCATACGAGGATCTGGATGGATATACACAATCAAGCGTATCAGGAACATCTAGTAACACAGGACAAAACATTCGTTCTCAACAATCATCAACCCCATACGTGGATCTGGATGATATTGATTTTGAAAGCCAGATCGATGATATTATCAAATGAATATTATATAGCCTTATTATCGTACGTGCTCAGTTAACTAAGTATCTACCCATCAAAATTTATGTTTTTTCCTGTTTCAAATAAACAATGTGAAAATAATGTTTTTCTTTTTAACCGACTTCAAAAAAGGAGGAGGTACTCAATTTGACTCGTATTATTATTTTTTAATTATGACAAATGATTTCATTCTTTTTAGTGTTAGTTTACTTCAGTGTTACTTCAGTTTAGGAGTCGGTTTTATTATGTGTTACCTACCTTAAAGTTATAGCTAGTCTTTCCTCCGGGCCAATTGGACGTCGAAACGCAGTTGACTTTGTTATGTCTGGCTTGATCAGATTTAATAATTCATCAAACGTTTCCGTATCCATTCGAAATTCACCAAAAAATCGACTTTCATCCTGTCGTAGCTGTGGGTAAAGCGTGTGAAATTTCCCGTAGATTTCACGGTCTCTACAAATGTCATGGATCCAAATTCTTGCCCTGTCGAAGAGAAAAGATTTATAAAGTCAATTCATTAATAATTTAGGTGCCTCTAGCAAAGAAGCAGCAATTAATAACGTGAGATGAGCCCGAACAAAAGTGACATCAAAATAACATCTGACAGGGGAACTCGTAAGCTGAACGCTCTCTAGCTATAACTTGATACTAGAGTGCGTTTAGCTTATGATTTCCCCTGTCAGATTCATTTTAATGTCAGTCTAAGCCTTGCCGCTTGCTATAACACATAGAAACTATTATCTATAATAGGATAGAATCACATACCTTCTTTCATCCTCAAGTAATGCTATTAAAAGCAATGCTTCTTCTTCTTCTTCATTGATAGCGTCCATTGCAGTAATTGTACTCAAATCATGTTATACAAAATGCAGCACACAAGATGGCGACGGCGACGACACAACACGAACAAAGACGAGCGCTCTGCACGGCACACAGCGGTATCGCTACCGGCATGGGTAGCGGATACCGCTGTGTTGTGAACACCGCGGTATTCGCATACCCATCAGGATACCGCTACCGCCACGGGTAAAGGATCCGCTCTGTTGTGAATGGGCCTTTAGGCCGAAGCCGAGTCTAATTTGAGGAGTCTGGTGGTGTGGGATAAAGGATGGCACGGCTTACTTCGTTGTCGCTGGTTCTCCGACTTCAGACCGCGCGGTCTCCGACGTCCACCAATTAGCTGATTGAAGAAGGCTTGATGCTTCTCGCTGATTTGACCACGAACCGTAACGACAGTGGCTTATGTTCCACGGGAGGCTATTCGGCGCGAGCACTCGACCGTTTTCCGTGTAATATATCTCAGTCCGTGTATTGCTTCATGTCCGATAGGTACTTACATATTTCTACCACTTATTTTATAATTCTTCGACGGTGTTTCGTACGAACTCAACTATGTTTCTTCAAATTCTAGTAGGTGCTGAGTAGAGCGCGGGATGCACTCAGCCTTCTTGAAGATATTAATTAGCTTGTCCATTAGCAAAAGGCGTTGAATGCTAAAGGACGCACACCTGAATATAATGTGATCTAGGGTCTGGTCTTCTGCACTGCAACTATCACATACAGGTGAATCAATCATCCTCATCCTGTAAAGATGGGCATTAAATCGACAGTGTCCCAGTCTTAAGCGGTTGATAATTGTATAAAATCGTCTGTTGATGAATTTTCCTTTTGAAAACCATGGTATTTTATCTATAGATGTCCCATTTATGCCTGCATACCATTGCCCTTTCTGAACTACCGTCGTTGGGCGGTCCCACAGTGGTCCCAAAACTTCTGCCAATCCATCTTCATATTGTCTTTTAATTTTCTAACAAGATCCGTAAACGGTAGGGCATCACCACTGACATTGACAGATGACGGAAGAGAGGTTATTGTTCTTGCGAGGAAGTCGGCATTTTTCGTTCGTTTCCAATTATGCCCTTGTGTGCCGGAATCCACATGAAAACTACTGCTTTGTTTTTCAAATGTAAATTGTGCCATAAACTCTTGATATTATATATGATATAGTTGGTTGCTGTATCTAGTCTGTGATTTTGTAGGGCCATCAGTACACTCATGCTGTCGCTTGCCACAAGCCAGTGGTTTGATTCGACCTGATGTTGGATGATATATTGTAAAGCTGACAATATAGCAAGGGCTTCAGCGGTAAATATGCTTGCATTACTATCCAGTCTTCTACCATGTCCAGCTTTCATATGGGAATCATAAAATGCTTGACCGACGCTTGTGTCATTTTTCGCTCCGTCTGTGTAGATACATCTATAATCAGGCCATTTCCTGATTTCGTTCATCGTTTCTTGCTTGTTGGTTAGATCCCTGGTTATTATGATCTCCATCTCTGGATATTTACAATTTTACATTCATATAGCCCTTGATAACATGGCCAGTGATCAGATTGATGTAGGTTGCCTGATTTAGCTATTTGCTTTATTTCAGAAAAGTCATGAAGAATGTATGATTTTGAAGAGAAGAAAGGAGAAGAGCCTATGCTCTTAAGCTTGGCAATCAATGGATGTTTTAACAAAGAGGACATTTTTAATATAAATTTAAATTTCAGAAATTTAAATCTTACTTTAAGTGGGGGCAGATTGCATTCAACTTGCATTGAATTGATAGGAGTTGTTTTGAAAGCACCAGTTAAGAGGCGTAAGTTATTATTTTGTACCTTTTCTAATTTGTCTAATAATTTAGGTTCAGATGCGAAGCAAAGAAAACCATACTCAAAATGGCTGCGTACTAAAGATTTATATAATGTCAGCAGAATTTTGGGATCAGCTCCCCAATATGTTCTACATAAAGTCTTCAGAATATTGAAGGCCTTACCTACTAGCCCTGCAAACTAGATAATCAACATATATTTATTCCAAGATAAGTTACTGGTGAAAATAACACCTAAGAATTTAGCTTCTGTTGCTATAGGTACACAGTTATTATTGTAATACAATTGAAAGTTGTTTCCTAGTTACCAAAGACTACAATTTTGCTTTTACTTGCACTAATCTCTGATTCAAAGAGGTAAAATAATTATGGAGTTTGGTTAGTGCTTGATTTAATCTTTGTTTTATTTGATTTTGGTTAGTGTCAGTACAATAGATTACTAAGGGCGAATTTCATCGTTTGCTTTGAAAACTGAGTTCAATACAACTTAGTTTAGCTAAAACCGAGTTTTAATGGTCAACTTAGGGCGAATTTCATCGTTTGCTTTGAAAACTGAGTTCAATAGAACTTAGTTTAGCTAAAACCGAGTTTTAATGGTCAACTTAATCTCAGTTTAGTCAAACAGATTTTACCAGCTACATTTTGATTCCGTTTACGTAAACTCAGTTTTCGTCGCAATCACAGACAAAACCCGAGATGCGTTTTGTGTTTGCATCATGTAACATCGACACGCTGCGGCTTTTAATAGATTGGCAAGCAGTATCTAAACGTAGCTGTCAGAAATTGTTATATGGCATACCCTTGTTTGTTTTGTGGTTTTTCTTTTAGGTTAGCTTCTGAAGATTTCGTGTAGTACCATTAGTACAAGAGTTTAGTTGTTTGGCTAGTTGAATTTCAAATAAGTTATGGCGCTGAAAAGAAAAAGGGATCCGGTTTTCATTGAGAGTGAAAAAATGGCTTTAATTGAGTTGGTCGAAAGACATTTCGATATTGTGGAGAGCAAGAAGACTGATGCTGTTAGTGTTCGCAATAAGAGCGATGAGTGGCGTAAAATGGCGCTCGAGTTCAATTCCACCTCAAGCATCCGTCCGAGGGAATGGACCGTTTTAAAAAATTGCTGGGATAACCTTAAAAAGAAAGCAAAGCAATCCCTTACTCAGATGAACCAGCATTTTATAGGAACAGGTATGTTCTAAAGTTCATTTAATCAATACAAGTACCCATGTTTTATCAGTTCTAATGGCTAATTTTCACAGGAGGAGGCCCGCCAAAAAAGTTTGATGATGACCCAGTCCTAAAATTAATTCAAGCAAGAGTGTCAGGCTTTGTCAATGGGCATTGATCAGGGAGGCATCGATTGTCGTGAAGTGAAAACCATTTAGAGGAATAGGGATACTGATTACTATAAGGGGTTTAAATAAATAAAATTAAAACAGATTATTAATATTTATCGCAAAAACTGTTAATTTCATGTTCTTTCAAATACGTCATCGTTGGCTCTAATGCGGTAGTTCCATTGCCTACAAATATTTAAAAAAATACATTTGTCAACAACAACAACTGTCAAAAGAGTCAAACAGAGAAATAACCGCTGAAAATAACCTTCGCATCGCAACAAATAAACATACTAAACCGAATAATACTAAAATAATCATGGGATCTAGAGAGTGCTTCGTTCCAAACTGCAAACACAATTCGAAAAATAGCCCAACTAAACTGTTTGTACGCATTCGAGAAGATTTGCGTCAAAAATGGTGTCGTCAAGCTAAGGCGGAATATTTCAAGGTGTACACACAGTATTGCTGTGAAGATCACTTGGAAGTAAGGATTCTTTAGTCTCGTTGTTAAATACTTACTAACCCACAAGAAAGACAACGTCAATACGTGTGGGAGTCAACTAGCCGCGAGTTTCCTCACGATGTTTTCCTTCACCGTTAGCGAGTGGTAGTTATTGTTACAACAAGTAAACAAATGTACGTAACTTAACTTGGTAATATAAGTCATAGGTACATGCCACTGTAGGGAATCAAACCTGGGACCTCTCGCTTGAGAGCCCACGGTTCTACCCACGGAGCTAAGCTTTCAGAGGTGCGTTTTTTTATTCACACCGGTGTACGGTGTTGACACCAGATATCACACCGGCCGTTCGTTTATTCACTCTAAACAGCACTTGGTGCTAACACCAAAGCGTTCGTTAATCGACCGGGTATCCCCAAGGTGTGCGTGCATGTAATCCTTACTCGAGGGTTCGCTCGCGGAGTCACTGACATTAGTGAACGTTGAATGTAGTGATTTAAATTCTCTTTTATTTACAGTTACAGGATTTACAGCTCAGAGCTAAAAGTGTGGTTATTTTAATTAAATTAAATTTAAATGATCAGGATTAGTGGTTATTGTACATCAATCAAGTTGTACATATTTTTAAATATTGTTTCGACGCGATACTGACAATTATCTGGCTACGTAAAAGGAACTGTTTTTAGTGATTGATATTTCATTTATTGGTGTAAAAGACAAAATGGTGCGCGTTGAGGTGGAGGCCCGCTCATTTCTCATGGCAATGGCCATGAATTGTGATGATAACGAGCTAGAATACTTCTTAATAGGTACGTAAGAGCATTTAAAAGTTCAGCCACCGATATTGATGGATGTAATATCAATGGCCACCGATAGTATGCATTACTATCACGCTCAAGTACCATGTAGTGCGTCCATAGTGCGTCTATAAAAGGCCAATAAAAACACTACATCGGCAAGTCTGTGTAAAAACGTGTGATTATTTATGCCAGACATCTATGTGCTCATTGAACTTGTTGCTCAATTGCTTGCCAACACATGGAATTAATATTGAGGTATCTACTAATTAATTTACATAAATAAAAATATTGTTCATAGATCACACAGAAAATACGAGCCATGCTCGACAGTATTTGCGAAAATTATACGAGGGTGGAAATTTCAAAGCAACTAATTGGGGTCCCGAGCACAATGAGGATGAGTTAGAAATTACTATTAAAGAACTGTAAGTAATTTTATGATTGTGTTTCAGATCCTTTTGTTTAAAATAATGCATAAAAGGTGGACTGACAATCTTGTGAAGATCGCAGGAAGCCGTTGGTTTCAAATTGCACAGGATCGTCTAAGGTGGAAGTCATTGGGGGAGGCCTATGTCCAGCAGTGGACATCTTTCAGCTGAGAAGAAGAAGAAGAATGCATATTTTCACAGCACATGAAACTGTGGCTGTCCTAATGTCACTCTTTAAAGTAACCAAAATGCAATGTTTTTTTTTTCATGTGTTATATACTACCAAAAGAGCAGACAGAGCTGGTTACAGAAATACCCATGCAGCAGCGCCAACAGCATCAACATAGAGGAAAAGGTATTCATTGTAGACATTTGTTAACTGCATCTTTTGTTCTAAAACAATGTACTCTAATACAAGATCTAATATATGGGTTTCAAGAATATTTGTTCTCATTAAAACCTAGATCTAGTCACTTTCTGAGAGCTTAATCTAATACAAATACAGTGTAATCTCTTTATAATGTTATCCTTTATAACGATACACTCTCTATAAAGTAGAAGTGAGCATGACTTGGTTGGTTTGTGTTAAAACACACATATTAATCCACTCTTTAATCTTTATAGCGATATAGCCATTCTCTATTATGGAGAAATGTGTTCATAGAAAGTAAATATTTACTATCGGTATTATTGTTATAATGTTATCACATCAAGTAACAAAATATTTTGAAGCTCTGAAACATCTGAGGTACTAAATGGTCAGTCTTGCTTTTGTTATACTTAAGGGGCCGTAGCTCGAAAAATTGTTAGTGTGTAGTTTAGCGGAATTTAGCTTTGTAGTGTTTGTTTGTGTTTTTTCTTTCTAAAATAATTGTCAATAAAAGAGTTAAAGTTGTATTAAGTGAGTGTGACGGTTCACAACAACTATATGAATTACAGCTGAGGCCACAGTGACGTCTATTGTTGGAGGCAATGTACAACCTACCGAGGAAGTCTTAGTGGTGAATCTTGATGACATACCTGAGGAGAGAACAGCACTAAAAGGTATAAACATGTGCAAGATATATTCTCCATAAATAGAATAGGTACCTAGAGGTAATTCAATCCATCAGGGTTAGGATTTGATGATGATGAGGATACTTACCTTCTGTTATTATCTGCAGTACTAATCAATAGTGGTACAGATTATAATCGGTTTGTTTTAAATTACAGGCGAGGTTACAATGACATCCATTGCTGGAGGCAAAGCACATCCCACCCAGAAAGTCCTGGTGAATCTTGAAGAAGACTCCACAGCACTTCAAGGTATACATGTGAGAGATTTTGTGTAACTGGTTTCCAACGTGGAATGTGTTTTCCTCAATGAAAAGGGATAATTCAATCCATCGGAGATATGGTATGCAGTATCTGTGAACAGTGTTTTGCTCAACTCACGTGTGTTAGGAAAAATAATGATTCTTAGTTCATATTCAACTCTTCATATTAATGGATTTTCCTATACATATGTCCTTTTTTGTTTCAGGTCACATACGACCTTGCTACCAGTGGTCAGACAATGCTACAAAATATCTTTTAAGTGAATACAAAGAAAGAAAGGATTTATTTTTCAATAAATCTCTAAAGAAAGCTACGTTATGGAAAGAAATCACTCAACAACTAACCATAAACGGTTTCGGGAGCCCTTCCGCCGCACAGGTGGAAGACAAATTCAAAAATTTACGCAGGGCCTATGCAAAAACTAAAGATGCTATGGGACCCAATGCCAGTGGGCAGCCAGCCCCTGGAAAGTTTAAATTCTTTGAAGAAATGGAAGAGATATTTCAAAAAAATCCACAGTTTGTCCCACCACTTGTTGTTGGTTCCCGCAGGCCAAGGGATTATTCAGAGTGTGATTCAGAGAATAAGCAAAATAAACAGGAGATAAAGGGAACTCCCAAAAAGTCCAAACCCAACACAATGGAGAGAGTTTTAGAGGCTCATAATGAAATTATAAAAGAAATCAAATTGTCTAGAGAAACATTTGGTGAGAAGTTAGATAAACTTATAGAGAAATTGTAAATTTAGGACCTTCCCCTGTGCTTTGGAAGGGTTCCGGAAACGTTATGTTTCTGTAGTAAAACACACAAATAATTATCTCATTGCCAGACAATTCAAATTATTAAAAATGTTGAATTTAAAATGATTAGGTATAGGTTTATTACATGTTGATTTTAATGTTTATAGTTCCTATACTAAGGGAAAGATTTTTTATTTATTTTCGGAAGTATTCTATGGGTACTAGTTGAATTTAAAATGATTATTAGTTTTTTACCTGTTAATTTTAAATGTTTAAGTATAGTTCCTATTACCCCGGTTACATTACACCATGCTCATTGCTACTCCCGCTGCCGGCAATATTGCGCAAAATGGCGACGCGGCATTGTCGACGGGAATGGGTGTTTACATTATACCTGCATACTTCTTTCGCGTTCAACCTCCAGCAATGGCGGACGCGGACGTTGCATGCGCTGCCACGCTCTGCCTTCTGAGCATTTACAACCTAATAAGAGTTGTAAAATATAATAAATTAAAACAGAAACGTCGTCGACAACGCAGGAGATGGTGGATGATATCCATTCACCGAAACAGAACAATGTATGTACCTACAATTTATATTTGGTGTAAAAAAAAAAACATTACATAAGTAGGTACCTACCACCTACAAATTGAAATTGTACCTACCTAGACGTGTGCTATCCCTGTATTTATTTGTTACAGAAGCAGTAAGTATGAATAATTTTTTTAATGAGTTGACTTCTGAAGACTGGACAATTCCGCAACTTCTGCAGAATGTCACCAACCGATTTCGAGTTTTTGCTGACCAAAATTCAACATATGATTATAAAACAGACTAGACTAAGGATACCGATACCGCCAAAAATTCGATTGGCAATAACCTTGCGATATTTGGCAACAGGTGACAGTTACCAAAGCCTGCACTACCTATTCAAGGTATCGCCATCAGCGATCTCATTGATTGTACCTGAGGTATGCAGAGCCCTTAACATCGTTCTGAGAGATCAAATTAGGGTAAGAATAATTTTCTTATAATAGTATTTATATTTATTGAAAAAATTGGGCAAAGATGACAATTGTATCAAAAACAGAAGTGTCATTGTTTTTTATTTTATTTTATTTTATTTATTTATTTATCTAAACACACAATATCATTACAGGTGAGGAACCTAATTCGACATTGCAGTTATCAATTGATTAAATACCTAACGACATCACAATCTATAACTTATAATGCATAATGCCACCCTTGTAAATTCAGTCAGAGCGCAGGAGAACATGTCAATCTCCTCCGCTATCATATTTAGTGTTCGGAGTGTGCGCGTGAACGGCGCTTTGCCTAGCAAGTGTGTGCGCGCGCGCGGCACATGCAGCAACCCCGGGTGTCGGCGCCGATGCACGTAGCCGTCCGGTACACATAAACCGATTCTACGCAGGATATCCGCATTGTAGATTTTTCCACGTATTAGCTTGAATAGGTAAGTGGCTAACGCCAAATCCCTCCTCACTCTTAGTTCATTGTACCCAGTCATGCCTAAGGTAAACAAGGTTGGGTACATTAATGGGTACAACGGATAAACCCCATACTGTTTTAAATATAAATATCTAATAAATTTGTTCTGGAATCTCTCCAACATATCAATATATTTATTTTCATATGGAGCCCAAATTACCGCATTGTGTTCAAAATGGCTTCTCACCAACGCGTTATATAAAACTCTAATCGCTTTGATGTTTTCAAAATGTTGTACCCGTCTTAGTATAAAACCTAAATTCCTGTACGCTTTTTGAAGTAAAACTTCTTGGGGCACGGGGGTAAAATTTATTTAACCTCTCAACTGTGGGTTATTCATATATTTGCTTTTCAATTACTACTAGCCGGGTGCTATCACGAGTGGCTAAGAAATGTAACGGAAATTGGAATCGGTGACGTCAGGGTCGGCTGAAGACTCTTAAAACCGCAATTATTTTCAATACGGTTTTTAACTAATCAGATAAGATAATAATACATTCGTACAATAAAGAATGTTAATTAGTGAGAGAAAAACCTGATGAAACGTTAACAAATAAAAAATATTTTAAGCATTCTTCCACGAGTTCTTGATTTCCGGTAAAGGCCAAAACCAGTGACGTGACCAAAAACTACTTCGTTCAACCTCTTTGTTGGAACCGGAACTTATGTTTGACAGTTGTGCGATGCGATCCATACAGTTTGTAAGAAAAGAGTTTCATCAATGTCACACGGGTCGATATGGATTTCTAAAATGATGAACGAATCGTTTTGTGGCCGGTAACTATGGAATAGGTACCTAAAACGCGCTGCGTAGTCGCGCAACAGGCAGCTAGTAATCGCATAAAGTCACTTAGAATCATCCAAATGTGATATTTAGTTTTCAAACAAATTCCGATGTGATGGATGGCTGCATTAAGACTTCTTGAAAACAATAAGTAGGTACCTAGAACTGTTCTAAAGCCACTTTTTATTATATAGTGCAGTTCAAGTCACAAATTAGCAGTTTAGCTACTAAGTACGTGTTATACCTACCTATTTAATGTTTATCTGTAGTAAACGGCCAAAGCGAGGTCTACAGCTTACAGAGCCATAAGTTTAATGGCTTATTGTTTCGCTTATTTGTTTGTATGTAATTTTTGTAATACATATTTTAAAGTTGAATTGTTGTTATAACTGTTGAAATTATACGATTTTGATTTTAATAAGCTTTTGTAATTTTAAAGTTAATGCTTCATGCCAGTCAATAATGTTGAAGTAAAATATCAAAATCGAGGTATTTCGTATGGCGGACTAAGGAAATGTCAAGAATAAAATTAAATAAGAGTTACGTCATCGCTTCGCGATGAAGTAACCCTAAAAAATCCTAGCAAAGTAGGTATGTATAGGTTAGCGGGGGTAGCATAAGGCACGCCAGTCACCCCAGCCACGCATTTTGTCACAATTTAATGTCATATCATAATGAATGCGCGCTATTTTATGGAGAAACATCATTGAGACGCGAAAGGAGTTGGCAATTTGGCAAAATGACTGCCCCAGACATGTACAAAGACTTCTCAACAGCCAATTAATAGCATTTAAATATTCTCTCATAAATTACTGCGTCTTTAGTTAGTTTGTAGAACTTGAAGGAAATGATTAAATAATTAAGAGTTGTCCCTTCATACTCTATGATTCCGCCATTGATTAGTGACTTTTGCCATCGTTAAAAATAACATGCAACATAATTGCCAACTAGCAAAACTGTTGAAAACAGGAGGTTTCCAGAGGAGTGGCTAGATGGCGTTATGTTGCATGTTATTGCAAAATGGTGCTTATTTCTAGCGACGGCAAAGGTCACGGAATCATATTGGAATCACGGAGTATTGAGTAACAACTCTTATTTACCTGTATTTAATTTTTTTTTCTTCAAGTTCTACAAACTAAATACAGACGCAGTAAATTAAATTTATGAATGAATATTTAAATGCTATTGGCTGTTGAGAAGTCTTTGTACATGTCTGGGGCAGTCGTCCATATATTGATTTAGCCATCTTCTTTGTCATTTATCTGCGCGACTGAGGTGAGTGGCAAGCCTTATGGTAGCCCCGCAGGTACACATTAACTTGGAATAGTTGAAAATACGTACTCGATCAATTAAATAAAGGGACTGGGCACAGAGACAAGCAAAGCAATGCATACATTTGAGCGAGACGGTTTTAAGACGTGACGTCGTCAGATGGTATATAATCTGAGCGAGATGCAAATAGTAGTGACACTATTGAATGAGTTAAGTATATCACCACGAGCGCGACAAATTGTAGATAAGGAATGGTGGGAAATAAATGACATGACGTATTAAAAGTAAGTACAAGTATAAAATAATTTCAAATAATCGGACGTCTGAAACATAAAAGCAACTTGAAGCAGAGATTGGATCTCAAAATTGGAAATTTAAATCTCTTTTAGTATAGGTAGGTATAGGTGTATAGTATAGGTACCACTTAATGATCTAGCTACAGAAGTTTTACTTCTAACACGTGTACGGTGCTACACGCGAATTTTTTTACAGCTTTTAATTATATGATCTTTAAATGTCAAATCAGCCCTAAGCGTGACTCCTAAATCCTTAACTTCGCTGACTCTTTCCATTGGGGTCTGGTTGACTTGGTAGTTGTTCACCATGGGAGTGCGCGACCGAGTAAAAGTTATTGTGACACACTTCGAGTTGTTGAATTGCAGCCGATTTTCTTCACTCCAGGCCACTACTCTATTAATATCGTCTTGCAGCTTTCCAGCATCCTCCAAATTATTTATTGTTAGTGACAGTTTAAGGTCGTCTGCGAACAACAAACATTTACAGTTCTGTACCACCTCAGGTAGATCATTAATCATTAAAATGAATTGTAGCGGACCCAGATTACTCCCTTGGCTTACTCCTGATCTCGTTAAGTATGGTTCAGACTTATATCCATTATATTCTACATACTGCTGCCTCCCACTCATAAAACTACAAAAGAACCTAAGTAGGTGAGGAGTAAAACCAAAGCCAGCAAGCTTCCTCAATAAAACGTCGTTGTCGACCAAATCAAAAGCTTTTTTGAAATCAAAGTACGCCGCATCAACTTGCAATCCACTATCTACTGCTGGTACTATTTCCGTCATGTAGCTAAGGAGGTTGCTGGTGGTACTTCTCTCCGGGCGGAACCCATGTTGAGCCTCTGACAACTGCTGGCTGACCTGTGCAAATAGTGATTGGTGGATAGCTGCTTCTAATACCTTTGCTGGAGTTGAAAGTACAGCTACAGGTCTGTACTCTTCCACATTCGGTCCCGCTCGTCCCTTAGGAACAGGCACCACTCTTGTTGTCTTCCATCTGGCTGGGAATACCGCTTCGCTTAAACTCAGATTGTATATGTGAAGTAAAGGCTTCGCTAATACTGATCGACAATCCCTCATGATGTAAGGTGGGATGCCGTCTGGTCCTGCTGATTTCTTTGGTTTGAGTTCTCGCAATGCGCGCTTAACTTCACCCAAAGTCAGTCTATCCAGATGTACCCTCGCAGCCCCATTCTCGTCCCCAGCTTCTGCTACTGCTGCGTCCACATCTAAGACCGCTGAATTTGTGCTATATACAGAGTAAAAGTATTTGGCATACTCTTTTGCGCACTGTTCCCCGGTTAGAACTTCTCCCTGTTTCAAAATAGTTTGCGCGTTACGCGTGCCTTGTTTTGATTTAACAAAGTTCCAGAAAGATTTTGGATCCTTTAGTACGTTCAGCTCAACTTTTCTTTGATACTGGTTTAGGTTAATCATAATCATATTTTTAACTCTTGCCCTACATTGAGAAAAGCGATCATAATCCTCTCTTGACTGACTAGATTTAAACTTTTTATGTAACCGTGCCTTTAGCCTTATATCCCGAATTAATTCGATAGTATACCACTCGGGATAACTGTACCTTGGGCTTGCTCTATCTCGCTTTTTTTGAGGAATGCAATCATCAAATATTGTATAAAGCTGTTCATAAAAATAATTCAAACTTGATTCTAAGTCTAGGCGGTATATTTGAGTCCAGTCTATAGTTTCAATCGATGAATATAGCCTGGGAAAATCCGCTTTATTAAAGTTCCAATCCGTCGCGCAAGTTTCATCTGCCGCGGTCGCCGGGCCGTCGTCGTCATGTTGGTGCGTTGTCGCGGGCACGCACTCGACATCGCGGCGCGAGAGCCGGCGCCGCCGCCGGCGGCGCAGCGTGATCTCGAGCGGCGGATGGTACGCGTCAACCGGCAGTAGCGGCTGATCCGCCGCACACACGCACACTTCTTCCGAGTTACCCGGTGTACTCAGCACCAAATCTAAAGTCCTATCATTGCAATTTTTAACTCCGTTACTCTGACTGAATCCACAGTATGTTAGCAAATATTCATAGTAATTAATTGTATTAGAAGAACAGGAACATAAATTAAAATCACCTAATATTAAAACTTCGCTATACCTATTACAAAGTTGTTCAATCAATCTAAACAATACCATGTACTCAAAATCATTACTATTAGGCGGTATGTATACTACACAAATCAACGCCAAAAATCTATTACGTAAGTACGCCGCTGCGCATACGACTTCGAACACGCGATCGTCTATTATGACGTCACCCGGCAGAGGCACTCGGCGCAGCTCGAATCGCGGTGTGGCCACTAAAAGCGCTCCGCCCTGTTTACGGCCGTCCGCTCGATCACAACGCACGATGCTGTAACCAGGCGGGACCAATTCCGCGTCGTGAATAGAATCATTACATCCTGTTTCTGTTATAGTAAACAGATCAGCAGATGATGTTGCCACACTTGTATAAAAGGACTCCAGTTTGGTTCGTAGACCTCTAACATTTTGGTAGTAGATTTCTAGGGGGGTATTATCCTTTTTGTGGTTTGTAATATGTCTGATCTGGTGGTCTACGATCTTCTCTCCGAGGTTCAAAAACTATGTCAAAAACGGCCTATTGAAGAAGTCATATTACAGTGTAAAAGAATATTTAGATGACAAAACTGCATGGTCTTTACCATCTCAGCGCACAGAAATCCAAAGAGGGGCGATGGACTGAGTCAGTACGTCTCTCCTCGGTGTATTTCCTTAGACTTAAGTAGAAATACATAACATTGTATTTTTAAGGCTCTGATATTTTAAAAGAGGTACGGGGTAGGTTTCTTGCCCTTCTTTGCTCCATCCCTAAGCCCACAACTTCCGAACGGGCGGTAGTATACAAAAATATTAATATTATATTGACGTTGACTAAGTAATATGTATGATTTTATGGTCAATAAAAATTTTGAACTTGAACTTGAACTTGAAACCACACCCACTCGCAGTATTCTATTTTTTCGTCCCAGTGTTCTGGTTCATTCAGTATCTCGTACTTACTTTCCGGTACCGTCACAATAAACGACGCATAATTCCTCTCCTTTTTATGCTTGATTGTATCAACCTTTATCTGATTACTTTCCCCACATATCTTCTTCACAAAAGCCTCCATCTTTTCGACTGATACGTCCTTTTTTACTTGCCAGACATGTAAGTACTTAAGTCTCTCTGTTCCTTGGATTTCTTTTGAATTTGTACATTTTCCCTTTTTAACCTCAGAACTCGGGTACCTGGTTTTCTTCCTGGTGACTGTCTGCCACTCATCTTCTTGTGTCTTTCCTATATCTCCCTTATTAGCTTGCTCCTCTTTGGAAGTTCCTGCCCGTTGCAGTTTCGCGTTTTCCGTGGCCTGACCTTTAGAAGTTATTTCTTTCGCAATCTTTGCATAAGTAGCAGGCTTACCTGGAACCTGCAAAACCTCTACTAAGCTATCTTCCGGAATTTCCGTACAGACCTTCTTTCTTAGGAGACTTTCAATTTTATCCAGTTTCTTAGCGTTTTCTACAACTACCGTCATATTTTTGCGGAGGTCCTCCATTTCCAATTGAATATTACTTAGCTGCACTTGAAGTCGCTTAAAGTTCCTCATCTGTTCGTCCTGTTGAGACTTAATTTCATGTCGGAGCTCCTTAATATTGTGCAAGATATCCATCTCACTATCCCCTCCCACCAGGTCTTCATTACGAGATCCTCGCGGCTGCATGTTCACAAAACTCTTTGGAGTAAATGTCTTATTCATCAGATTTTCCCTTATTGGAGTATCCACGTTGCCCCTCTTCGGTTTACTGCATACGCATGAAGGACATACCCAGGATTGTTTGGATTCCTCACTCAGCTCCACAAATTGACAATTTGTCAATCCCATACAGTTACTGTGGTACAACTTCTTGCACTCCTCAATGGAACATTCCATGAACGACAAATCACATATGGCCTTATCACAGCCATTACACTTCGTACCCATTAATTAACTTTGCGAATTAATAAACTTTACATTTCTCCTCGAGTTAACGTAATTCTGAGAATTAATAGTTTATAGCTAGTGGCCCTAAGTTTTCTTTGCATTCTCGCAGGGATTCGAACTTTTAGAACTGCTGCCACTGTCACTGCTATCGCTGTCAACTCTGCGTTTTTTTGACTTGCTTTCTGGAGCTAAGCTTCTTCGGTGGGTTATGAGCCTATTGTGAATAAGGCCACTTGCTTGAATTACTTTTCCTCCAACAACATGATAAGGAACATAGTATAAATCTTTTGATTCTCCCTTGAAAAGTGTTGTGATTCCGTTACTCCATTTTTGCCAAACATTTTTTCTTATAGATTGGTTTAATTTTTTCAATAATTGGAGCTCTGCTTCTACTATCATAGCTACAATGTACAGATGGTCACGAGATGTTAAAGTTTGCCCATTTTTTGCCTTTTCAAGGAGATATTTTCCCTTTGTGTTTGTTGATAATAAGCTGCGTAGTTAGGCTTACCAGATACAAATTTTCAAAGTCCTGACAAAATTCCTGATTTTCGGCCAGAATTCCTGACACGAGCTTGACGTGCTCGCGCTCGCGGCGCGGTGTAGGTATTGATAATACGTCGTGGCGTCGGTCGTCGTGGGCCGCGCGCCGGCGGGGCGGCGGAGGAGGGGGGCTATTGACCCGAGCGGTGCGTTGCGTAGGTATCGCCCTCGCGTTAGTGCGGTTTGTACGCTACAATAGTGCGCTAGTGCCATTGCGCATGTTCTACCGTCCGCGTTTGTTAAAATATTCTTACGATGGCGTCTAGTAGCAAACGCCCGAGACTTTGTACTTTTACTGATGTTCTACGAATTAAATATCCGTTACTGAAAGAAGGTAGAGACCCGAGTGAAGTGTATTGTACAATATGTGACTGTTATTTTTCGATTAAATTCAAAGGTGCCTCAGACATTGAAAAACACATACAGTCACAAAAACATAAAAAACAAGCCTTAACGGTGTCTAAAAATGTCAAAATTGACTCGATATTCCAAAATCAAAGTGTTGGAAATACGGCGAAAATTTCTGCAGCTGAATCTACGCTGGCTCTTCATACAGTGAATCATCATCACTCGTTTAGGTCTATGGACTGCACAAGTGTGCTACTTAAAACTATATTTCCCGACTCGAACATTGCGCAAGGTATTTCTTGTGCGAGGACTAAAACTGAAGCCATTGTTACTGGCGTCATCACGCCGTGGGTTTTAAACAAAATCCAACAATCATTGGAAAGCATAGAATGTATAGGTGTCTCTACAGATGCTAGTAATCATGGTGCTGAAAAAATATTTCCCATATTAATCCAATTCTTCGATTGGCAAGAAGGTATAACGACAAAAGTGCTGGATGTCATGAATACGCGAAACGAAACGGCTGAAACCATAACTGAAATAATATTGCAGAAGTATGATTTATTGGAGAAATGTGTATCATACACTGCTGATAACGCCAATGTTAATTTTGGTGGTGTTAACCGGCAGCCTGGACAAAATGTGTGGACCAGAATAAAAAACATTTTAGGAAAAGAAATTGTTGGAGTTGGTTGCCCGGCGCATATTCTACACAATTGCATTCAACGTGGCACTGACGTTCTTACTATAGACTTGGAGTCTCTGGTGATGAAGCTATTTAATTATTTCTCAGTGTACACTGTTCGCACCGAGGCTTTGAAGGATATTTGCGAGTACATCGATGTAAATTACGAAAAGCTTCTATCCCACAGCAAAACGAGATGGCTAAGTCTCTTTCCTGCTGTAGACAGAATATTAAAGATGTATGAACCTTTAAAAGAATACTTCTTGACCACACCTGCAGTTCGAATGATCATAAAAAAGTTTTTTGAAAACGAACTTGCTGAAATATATCTATTCATGGTACATTCTCTGATGGCGGCTTTCCAGGAAAACATATTAGAAATCGAAAAAGAATGTAATTCTGTGTTAGATATTGCACGGATTCTGGACTTTAAGCCACTTAAAGTGAGAGAATTGCTGGACAAGTGTTCTGGACATAATCAAGAACTATTTGATGAAGATGTAAAAAATATGTACAAAATATGCATTGACTACTTAGATTCGTGGATGAAACCACTAGATGATTTTAAAGTCTTCCAATTGGATGATTGTAAAAAAAGGCGAAGAAATTGATTTTGACAACACCGTCGCCGCTATCCATTATATGAATGGTAAAGGCGTTCATATAAATGAAGTTAAGCTGTTCGACGAGATTACTGCTCTAAACACGTTTTCATTTCATTTTCATTTCAGAAAACGCATTTTTTGACGCAATGCTTCATACGATATGGGTGAAGATTTTTTAAGAGTATAGGCGTTGCAAGGTTACAAGAACTATTGCGCATATGTCAATATTTATTTGCGATCACAGCCCAAAATGCAAACGTAGAGAGGATTTTCTCATTAGTGGGAGTGCAGTGGACGAAGGAAAGAAACAGACTTACTGTATCATCCGTAAGGGCTCTGCTCTTGACCCAGTATAATTTAAAGACATTAAATTGCATATCGTTTTATGAACTTGTCATAAAAGATAAAACATTTCTAAGCGAAGTTTCGAAAAGTAGCAAATATGTCAAAAAGGATGAATGTTAACTAAGTTTTTACATAATAATAATAATAAGAGCTAATAAGAGAGGGTAATAAGAGCTTGTGAAGTTAAGAGCCTACTATTTTTAGTTTGATGATATTTTTTTGTTGATTTTTAAATTGTTTAATTTGCCAATGTTGCTATTGTTGATTGATTTATGTGTATATCGTAAAAAGATAATTACGATACGATTATTTATAAGTTACTATCTATGATACTCCAAAGTAGATGTGGCTTTACCTTTTTTGTATTGTGATTAGAAATAAAAGTTAACAGTGTATAAAAATTTATTGTTTCATTTATTTGCCGAAAATTCCTGACATTTCCCTTTTCCGGCCGCATTCCTGACATATGTCTAAAATTCCTGACATGTCAGGAAAATTCCTGACGTCTGGTCACCCTATGCATAGTTGACTCTGACTAGTGTTGCCGAACTATCGATAGTTTTACTATCGATAGTAAAACGCCAAAATCATCTATACAATCGATAGGCCTATCGATAGTATCGATACTATCGATAGTATCGATACTATCGATAGTATCGATAGTATCGATAGCTCTTTTTTAGCAATACTATTGATAAGCAACAATACTATCGATACTATCGATAGTATCGATCGTTCAGAAAAAATAAACTATCGATAGTATCGATACTATCGATAGTATTGATGATGGCAAAATAATAAACTATCGATAGTATCGATAGTTTATGCAATATTGGCGAGTAATACTATCGATAGTATCGATACTATCGATTGTTTATTATTGTGCAACGAGCAATACTATCGATACTATCGATAGTTTATTATTTTTCAACGATCGATACTATCGATAGTATTGTTGCTCATCAATAGTATTGCTAAAAAAGAGCTATCGATACTATCGATACTATCGATAGACTATCGATACTATCGTTGTGACGTCAACAATCGATAGTCTATCGATAGGCTATCGATAGGGCACTATCGAGCGGCAACACTAACTCTGACAGTCGTCTTCGATGGGATTGATAAATAAATCAAAGTCATCACACTAAATGAAAAGGAAATTTCCTAAAAAAAAAGCAGTGAAAAATAAAGTTGCTCTGATCAAATCGGTTTCATAGTAAAAGTTGCCCAGAATAGTCTCCCTAACAACCCCCTAAAATATGACTACACCCTTCTGTTACACCCTGTATAATAAATATAAAAATTCACATTACAATTTCCCTTACAGCTGAAGATGCCATTGTCATCGAAGAACAAGGAGAACATAGTATTATTTTTGTCAATGCTAGTGATGGTGAGCTTAGTAAATTATTGTTCTTATACCTTATAATAAACCAACCAATATTAAATAGAAAGCCAGCTCACTCAGCTAGGCATTTATTTATACATATAACTAAACTATATATTACTTATCTACAAATAAAACTGACACCAAAAGCAACATACTAAAGAAAAGAAAAATCAGTAAGCACTTTGTTCTGTTTAACTTTAAAAAGAAAAACTTCCTTGTTTCAGCCAAAAAACATTCACAGACTATACTTTAATCAAACATTCTTGCAGGTCATACAGTAACTTCAGAGGGAGTGAAGCTTCAGTCGCGGCGGTCACAAAAAAAGTTTCTGAAACAAAAGAACACCAGTGCTGAAGATCTCCGAAAAGAATATTACCGAAATAATTGGAATGTGCTATCATTGAAAAAAAGTCTCGACTGGTAGAATTGAAATTAAATTTCAAAAGGCTCCAGCTAGTAAATCTTGAAATAAAAAAACACAATCTTAATTTAAATGCTAGTAAACAGAACCTAACAGTAATTATTAATTTTAGTCACTAATAGTAATTTATATTCTATCAGTCGAGTCTTCAGACCTTGTGATTACATACAGAAAATATTATGTTGATTAGCCCATATATGCCCCTTGATTCGAAAACGAACAAAACACTCTAATGCCCAGAATTATTTTGGACTTCCATTTGTTGTAATACTTGAATATGTGTGTGCTGATAGATATTAATTAACGTTATAACTAGTTTCATTGAGGTGGCTATTGGATAAATATCTTTTTCACCACTCCCGCACGAAAGAAGTGTCTTTCCTCTACGAAAACAGTGAGGAAAGTTAGTTTTTCCTCACTGTTTGAACAGTGAGGAAAGTAATGATCCCGTTCAGAAACTAACCTTGCCTGATTTTTATGTTAAGTTTTAAAGATATTTTAAAAAATAAATAATTTTATACTTAGAATAGAAATACTTATAAGTTAAGATTAATAGTAAAGATAATGCTGTAAAAGTGGTTATTACAGGCCTTACTGTAATTGTTAACCAGATAATTTCAGAAACTTACCAATAAAACAAAATCATAAAATAAACATACCAATAAAATCCAGCATATAAGAAATTGAATTAAATTATTGTAGGTCATTCATGATCACTGATTGTTTATTTTATTATTTTATTTTATAATAAAGAATTATTTTGATTTGCTTTGTGACTATTTAATTTATTTACCTATGGTGACTGAATACTTTCTTGCTGGGAGTGGTGAAAAGTTTTGTATGCAACATGTGAGCAAGTTCATTTGCTATTCGTTTTGTTGAGTCTTTCGCTTACTCAGGATTGAATTTTATAATCACTCGCTGCGCTCGTGATTCTATTTTTCAATCCTTCGTTCGCTCAAGACTCAAAATCAAAACTCATAGGAAAAACGAACTTTCCTCACTTGTTGGATAAATAACTATTTTTTACTGTTCGAAAACGAAACATTGGGCTATTCTATTACCTATCCTAACCTACTACTTTACTGTGAGTAAATAAATAATAATATTTTTATATTTTTATTTATTTTAAATGGTACAATTATAATAATTAACAATCTAAACTCAAGAACACTTAAAATTTAGGAATGAAACGAATTAAAACATTTGGGATGTAAGTTAACCTGACACTTTCGACACCAAAAAATAGTCAGGCTTTTGCAATAAGCACAACGGACTCGGCTCGGTGCTTTATCAATCATGTGATCAGCATTGAACTTTCGCACTGAGAGAGGAACAGTGGTGAAAACCCTTTTAGATGGTCCTGGCCGGCGCTTATCAATGCCGTACCTTTGGAGTAAGGTCCGGGCAACACTACGTCGAAACTCCAGTGTGTCTACATCGTTGCAAACTTCTCGTGCGAGGAGTGTTGCATTGTTAACAGCCACATCAATAAACCAGAAAGCTATTGGAATGTACCATTTTTTGCCTCTTATTGCAATTCTGTAAGTACCAATATTAGCGTCCAAGCGATCTACTCCGCCCATGAAGCGATTGTATTGATAAACAACGTCAGGTTGTGGCATAACCACCCTTTTCTTTTGCGCAGCTGAGTATCTATTTGCTGTTCGCAGAGGTGCGATGCCATACTCACTGGATAACAACGTAACTACACTGTTGTCGTTCCAGCGTACAGCACAAATTCCACTATTTTGATCCAACCGACTATCGTGATAACCTCTCTGTTCTTTCTTGCATAAATTCACATCTTTCAAGGGACACTTTTCTGTTCTGTTGTTTTTTACTGTTCCCGTGACTAGAACATTCTGTTCCTTCATTTCAGAAATCAGGAGTAACCCTGTGAAAAAGTTGTCGATATAAACGGAGAACTTTGTATCTTCGTATACAGCTTTGACCTCATTCATCAGTTTTTGTACGACGTGTTGCCCTAATCCGACCCTGACTCTTTCAGATTTACCTTGGCAAAGATCAGCATGTAAGCAGTATCCTAGACGCAAAGCCGCTACCCATGTTTTGAAACAGAATCGGATTGGTTTTCCTCTAATGTGCTGTTTACAGCCATGTCTGCCATAATAAGGGATCATGGATTCATCTATGCTAATATTCTTTCCAATCATTGCATATTGCATGAATTTTTTGTTCAGCATGTCACTGAAAGGGTGCACTTTGGCCATTTTGTCACCGGGCACTAAATTTGAGTTATCAGCCACATGGAAATATCGTAAAATCTCTTCAAAGCGGTTTCGTCGCATACATTTAGCAATCAACAAATTGTGAGTATCTTCATTACTCTCCCAATACATACGTCGTCGAGGCAGTGGACAATAGCCTGTCAATATGAGAATGCCTATGAAGCAATACATTTCATCATCAGAAAAGGTGAATGCCATATTTCCTTTTTCTACAGCATAAACGACAGTGTGTCGAACAATATGAATGATCACTTCGTGGCTAAAAAATAATTCGAAGAAATCGATTGGCTCCGACGTAACTGATACGGTCACCACAGATCTTGGAGGCGGTACAATCGACTCTTCATCCATTGTACCTACAAGTAAGTCGCGTTTCTTGGCCGTCGTGGTTGACTCGACGATCCAAATTCTGATTCGCGGTCTTGTATAGACGAAAGTGGAACATCATCTTCTTCATCAAATAGAAAGTCATCATCATCATGAACCCCTTGAAGTACCAGTTCGGCAGGTGCCAGAAGTTGTCTTCTTGATAAGTTCTCAAAACTTACGTTTGTCTCATCGCCAGAATCCGAGTCTGAAACTAATCCATCGCCGGAAGGGTCTTTATAGACATCCACACCACATTATAAATAATGCCAGATTGTAAGTTAAGCTATGTTTTTATTTGTAATTATAGTGAAAAGGGAGTGTAGTGTATTGGTTATTTATTAGTTGTCTTTGTCTCGAGCGCATACGTCAGTAATGGCGGAGAGAGACAGTTGTCGTCCGACCGTCGACCTAGCAAGTTACCGGTGGTGCGCTGACGAGCCAAATTATATAATTAGTTACCTAATTACAGTGACATTACATGTGGCGACGAGGAAAACTGTGAGTAAAATGTGTATAAATACTTATTTGAAAGAAAGAAGGATAGTGTGCAATGATAAATATATCAAATTAGACACATGTCAACTTAGAGAAAGGTTTCGTAATTCGTAACCTTTTGTTTTTATCGAAGAATGTTACTTGTTTGTGTGAAAGAACAGTTCAAGGCAAGACTTCAAATCTTTAGGACTTTAATATTTAGGCAGGTCAACATAATCTGACAAAACATTTAAAAATTTGTTTACGTACTTAATTTCACGGTTTGTATTATTCGAGGGTAATAAAAAACAGCTATGAAGCGCCTCGCCCGAAAAACAATAATGGGAAGGCGTGAGAACCTGGTTTCATAGAAAACCCGGGACAACTCAGTGACAGATTATTTTCACATGCGTTTGTTTGAGACTAGCATTTTATTAGCAAGAATTTGTTCTTGATATTTTGACAGGCACTTGCCAAGTTTTGATGAAAACTGGCATACAGCATTGACACTACGATGCTAAAACAAATAAATTACTGATTAGATTTTATTGTTGATTTACATGAATCATAGCAGTAGGTTACCTACATGTAACTACTGATCATTAGATTGATACCTACCATGTACAAAACTACTAATTTGTTTTTCTACTGTCGATTTACATGAATCATAGCAGTAGGATACCTACCGGTAACTACTGATCATTAAATTGATACCTACCATCTACAAAATGTACATGTAAATAAGAGTTTCATAATATTATGTAATAAGCAGAAAGCCTGATCATTAAATTGATAACAAATAATTGGTGCACGCACACCAAATCAGCAATAGCTGTCCATTCGATTGGAAAATTGTTGAAAATAACAGCAGTTATTTACGGGTTCTTTTGTTAAGAAACGTTTGGGTAAAAGCAGCACAAGCTGAAGTCTATTTAGTGTGTAGACAGCAGATTGCTTATAACAATCTGAATCATTAAATTGATTGGTTACAGGACGCACCAAAATTAGGTCACACGATGACAACATCTACGTCACTGACGTTAGAGAAATTTGACTGCGAGGGTGATATTACCTCCGTGGGTGCAAGATGGGAGCGTTGGAAACGCGCACTTTATATTTACCTGGAAGCTTCTGGCACCGATAAAAGTGAGAAAAAAAGAGCAAGCTTATTACATTTCGGTGGGCTAGATCTACAGGAAGTGTTCTATAATATACCTGGGGCTAATGTTGACTCAGAAGAAGGTATAGATGTGTTCTCGGTGGCTATATCTAAATTGGATGCTTACTTTGCCCCGAAACAGAGCAGAGTATACGAGCGGCACATATTCCGTTTGATGAAACAAGAGATGGATGAGAAATTTGAAAAGTTTCTTGTTCGACTTAGACAGCAAGCGGATAAATGTCAGTTCAAGGACAAAAATGATAATATTATAGACCAGATCGCAGAAAAATGTTCAAGTGTCGATTTAAGGAAGAAAATTCTGAAGATTGGCGATGACGTCACACTAGATATGATTATAACAGAGGCTAACACCCTGGAAGCAGTGAATAAACAAATGGAGGAGTTCAGTAGCATAAAGAATACTTTTGCAAACCAGAGTGTCAACAAAATTGATTCCAAAACAAAACTGCGTACTACGGAAACTAAAAGATCAGAAAATACTAATTGTGGAAGATGTGGTAACAAAAATCACGCGTCCTTTGATGTGAATTGCCCAGCCCGCACAAAGGATTGTTTGAAATGTGGTTTGAAAGGACATTTAGGCAATTCTGTAGAACAAGATATCCTCAGAAAAGAAGATTTGTTAGTGGAAATGAGATGGACAACAACAAATCTAAAAATATGCGTCCCAATACATACAATACCGCAGTAAATCAGGTCAGCCATTCAAATGCAGGGGAAAATACGGAAGATAAGTTCTACGTGTTTCATGTCGACGATGACGTTGAGTTTGGATGCAGTATTGGAGGTGTCGAAACAAAGGTGTTGATAGATTCCGGATGTAAACAAAACTTATTGACTGAAAGTACTTGGGAGAGTCTAAAAAATTCAAAGGCAACAGTATACAACCAGATTGCAAGTCCAAAAGTGTCATTTGTGGCGTATGGTAGTAACACGCCCTTAATAGTCAAAGGGTCTTTTGAAGCGATTATCAAAGTAGGTAACAAAACTGAAAACTCCACTTTCTACGTCATCAAAAATGGAACAAAAAATCTTCTGGGAAAAAACACAGCGAAGTCTCTGGGAGTCCTCAAGATTGGCTTGGATTTAGATATTAATCAAGTTGGGACAGAGGTATTCCCCAAATTCAAGGATGTTGTGATTGAATTACCTATTGATAATTCAGTTCAGCCAATTTCTCAGCCATACAGGTATTTATATTGAAAAGTCAGAAAATAATTAATTGATCATAAAAATTTACTATTAAAATTAGTACTATGAATTAGTAAAACATTGGATTATTGTTATGTTCGTTTGGATTCATTAATTCAGAAGTAATTATACATAATTTAACCTATATTGAGATGTATTTTTATTTGTAGGAGGATACCATTACCCCTTGAAGACAAGGTCACAGCTAGAATTGAGGATTTAGTAAAACGGGATATTGTTAAAGAAGTTAAAGGTTCATCTAGATGGGTGTCACCCATTGTCCCAATTTTGAAAGATAACGGCGAAGTGCGTGTTTGTGTGGACATGAGACGAGCTAATGAAGCCATTATTCGTGAAAATCACCCACTACCCACAATGGATAAATTATTACCACAGGTGCGAAAAGCAAAATATTTCACAAAACTTGATATTCGAGATGCTTTTCATCAGATCGAAATTCATCCGGATTCGAGACACATAACCACCTTTATTACCAGCAAAGGCCTATTTAGATATAAACGCTTAATGTTTGGCATTTCATGCGCACCGGAAATTTTCCAAAAAACTTTGGAAAGAATACTATTGGGATGTGAAGGAGTAGTTAATTTCATAGACGACATTCTAGCCTTTGGAAAGGATTCGGAAGAGCATGATAGGAGAATTAAAACGGTTATGCAGACCCTGGAAGAGAATAACGTAGTTCTGAGGAAAGATAAATGTATTTTTAAAGTCACTAAAGTTAGTTTCTTGGGCCATGAACTGACTTGCGAAGGCGTTAAACCTTTGCCAAAATATGTAGATACCATCAAGGAATTCCGACCACCGATGACAGTCGGAGAACTACAAAGTTTTCTTGGACTTGTAAACTTTGTAAGCAAGTGGATCCCTAATTACGCAACCTTGACGGAACCTCTAAAAGTCCTCCTGATGAGCAAAAACTCTGACGGGTCCAATATCCAGAAGATATGGGGGACACATCAGCAGCAAGCTTTTAACGATTTAAAGTTTAGCCTTCAGAATATTCCTACTTTAGGCTACTACGATGTTAATGACCGAACGGTGGTAATAGCAGACGCAAGTCCAGTGGCATTGGGAAGTGTCCTTATACAAATTGATGACAAAGGACCAAGAGTAATCGCGTATGGGCATAAGACATTGACTGGTTGCGAGCGCCGATATTGTCAAACGGAAAAGGAAGCACTAGCGCTGGTGTGGGCTGTGGAACATTTCCACATGTTTCTCTATGGCAAAGACTTTGAATTAGTGACGGATCACAAACCCTTAGAGGTTATATTCGGTCCAAAGTCCAAACCCTGCGCTAGGATAGAAAGATGGATTCTTCGCTTGCAAGCTGTAGGCAAATATAAGGTCAAATATCAACCAGGTAAAACCAACATCGCTGATCCTTTTTCGCGACTTTGCGATGTTCCTGATCAACCGGTGCCCGAACTCCAAGACAACTACGTTCATCAAATAGTGGAATACACAAGACCCAAAGCTGTCTCGATGCAAGAGATTGTGCAGTGTTCAAAAGACGACCAGGAAATATGTAAAGTAAAAGAAGGACTTTATAATAATAACTGGGACGACGAAGTTATAACTTATAAAATTTTTCAAAATGAGTTATGCTTCTATGATGATATTTTGTTGAGAGGCACAAGGATAGTTATTCCAGCTCAGTTGCGACAACGGGTATTAGATGCGGCTCACGAAGGTCACCCTGGAATTGTGGCAATGAAGGCGAGGTTAAGAACAAAGGTTTGGTGGACTAAATGTGACAGAGATGCGGAAAAATTAGTGAAAGCATGTAAAGGTTGCACGTTAGTATCTGCTCCAAACCCACCAAACCCCCTTAAGAGAAGAAACTTGCCAGAGGAACCTTGGGTCGATATCGCAATAGACTTGATGGGCCCTCTTCCGAGTAGCGACTACATCCTGGTAATCGTGGATTATTTCAGTAGATACAAAGAGATCAAGATATGTCGCAAAATTACTAGTGCAGACATAATAAATAACCTGAAAGAAATATTCAGTAGAGTCGGGTACCCTCGAACAATTACAACTGATAATGGGAGACAATTCAATAGTGCGGAATTCAAAGACTTCTGTGACGAACGGAATATTATTTTGCACAACACAATACCCTACTGGCCGCAGCAGAATGGAGAGGTAGAACGCCAAAACCGGGACATCCTGAAACGATTAAAGATAAGTCAGGCGGAATCTAAGGACTGGAAAGAGAGCCTACTAGAATATCTTACAATGTACAATAGTACACCTCATACTGTGACGGGAAAAACGCCCTCTGAGTTATTTTACAGACGAAAATTTAGAGATAAAATACCAATGATAACTGACGGCAGCGGCGCATCAGAATTTGATGCGGAGGTTAAAGATAGAGATCAGGAATGGAAAGAAAAGGGGAAGAACTATGCCGATAGAAAGAGAAAAGCCAAAGATTGTGATTTAGAACCGGGGGACAAAGTTTATGTTAAAAACATGACCAAAGAAAATAAATTGAGCCTGAATTACGAGCCGACTACGCATACAGTAGAAAAGAGTTTAGGGGGTGATATACAAGTTCGTAATGACGAAACAGGCCAGACTTACAGAAGAAATGTGGTACACTTGAAGAAAGTTCAAGGAGAGTGGAGAGTTTATAACAAGGATTCGGACGGAGAAAATCATTCCGACAATGACATAGAAACTGATGATAACTGACATCGATAGAAAGAAGTGAAAAATATTAAGTAAAATATCTACCTAAACATAATTCTGTTGATATTATTTGCAATATGCAAAAATAAGATTTAAAGAGTAAATTAGTAATTAACGTAGTCACTAAATAAAACAAATAAACAAATCATTTAAACAAAGGAGAGATGTAGTGTATTGGTTATTTATTAGTTGTCTTTGTCTCGAGCGCATACGTCAGTAATGGCGGAGAGAGACAGTTGTCGTCCGACCGTCGACCTAGCAAGTTACCGGTGGTGCGCTGACGAGCCAAATTATATAATTAGTTACCTAATTACAGTGACATTACAGGGAGCAATCAGAAACTAAACAACACAGTTAGAGGCATATTTTGTTTATTAAAATTAAATAAAAAATCACAGACACTTCGGTTTGAGACAGTCGTTTCTTCTATTCTTAATAATAAACATTAAAATCGTCTTTTAATAATAATTGTTTTCTTATTCTAAAAAATAAACATTGTCAAAGTCATCTTGTAACGCGAATTGTTTCTCCTGCTCTCTGATTAAATTGACCTGTTTTACAACAGAAATACTTGGTACGATATCGATATCAGTTTTTTTGTCATGAATTTTTTTAATGACGGCTGTTTTGTTGTTTTAAGGAACCGTATTTTATATGTTTCATTTGTATTATTATTAACATCTGTAATAAATCCTATATAATACTTCCATTTTTTCCTTTCGTAATAACGCACTAAAACGCTTGTATTTACTTCTAATATTTCCTGCGCAGTCTTGTTCTCTTCATGTTTCACTATTTTATAAATATTATTGGTTTTAGAATGATTGCAGTTAATGTCTTTCTCTATATCTTTTTCTTCTAAATTTGAAGTGTATTTCTCCTCTATCTTCTTCGTATCTATACTCTCTTCTATTTTAGTCATTTTACCGTTTTCAGAACGATTGCAGTTATTGTCTTTCACCATAATTTTTTCCTCTAAAGTTGAAAAGTTTTTATCATCTATCTTCTTCAGTCCATCTGTATCTCTCTCTTCGTTTTCAGTCATTTTATCGTTTTCAGAACGATTGCAGTTTAAGTTTTTCTCCATTATTTGTTCCTCAAAATCGATTTTCCTCATAAATTGCTGGTTAATAACTGCCCTGTTTTTTATCATATTGCCATCATCACAGTTTCCTTTATATGGTTTATGTACAACAATTGATGATATCACATGAATTTTATTATTAGAGTCGATAAGCTTTGGAACAATGCCAGAATTTTTATCAGGGTTAACGTTAGGTAATAAGTCTTCTTCGGTATCTACTTCGTCAGCAATCACAGAAACATCAGTCACAAAATCTTCATCAGCATCACTGTCAGCATATTCGATTTCAATATCTGTGTCATCGTCTGATGATGAGGTGGATTGAGTATGACGATGTCGTTTGACTTTCTTCAGCGATTTTCGCTGAGGGTACAGAGAACTATTATTTCGCTTTCTATTTTGTTTGCATAGATTTGGAGTGGAAAAGTCATGGAATGTTGGTGAATGACACGCACAGGCTTCTTGTATATCTTTGCAGAAACAGCTGAGGTCTCTGTACATGATTTTCTATTTTCCGCAGGATATTATCTGATGAATTTTCACTGTCCCAGATATTGGCTTCAGTTTCTCAACGATCAATGGATCTAAGGATTTGATATTTTCAGTTGGCACATAAAATATCTTGATCTTAGTTTCTGTTGATGACAATGCATCATATGCAGTCTTAGCATCGGGTATGTCCAGTCCCTGAGCGGTCATCATATCGAGGGTTCGTTTAATAGCACCTCCAACGCCATCAGCTGCACTTTTACCGTGCGCCGCCTCAAAAAAAACCAAGAGCTGTTGGTGAATCCATAATCGTAAATATTTTGGCTAAAAAGAAGAAAATTCTTTTTTTGCCGGTATTGAGTTGCTGGCCCATCAGAAAAAAAATGAATGGTGCTTATATTTGGGTGTTCATTTTTGACATACTTAAGGACCGGATCGAGATGTCCCCATATAGACTCCGGGTTGTGTGTGTTATCAGGTGATATAGAACAAAATGATATCGGTTTGTTGTTTTTCAGATATAATACGCCTGTATGCAATGTTATTTGGTCTTTTACGAAATGTTTAGCTTGGACTTCCTAATATTTACAAACATAATTTTCCGAGAAATCAATATGTATCAAAGCGTGTTCTTTTAAATTCTCTGCACATTGTTTGTATTGGTTGTATTGGTAGTAGAAATTGATAACGTGTTTATTGAATGTCTTCATTTCTTTGTTAAACGTTTCCAACAGATCTTTGAGTGTCCCTTCATTGTTAGACTTCATCATCTTTTTAGATTTCTTTAAATTTCCTTCTTTGCCATATTCTTATTCTTTTAAGGCCCACTTGAACCATTTTACTTCTGTATTTAAATCTATATCACCATTATTTATATATCTTTCAGAACAATCGGAGCAGTTACCGAACATGCAGCGTTTGAATTTGAAATCGCAGACTAAGTCTGATACTACATCATTCAAGACATTACTTTTTAAGTAAACCAAGCGATTTTATATTGTCTATCATAAATCGCATGTTAGAGTGTTTCACACATGCGCAGCTCTCACAATCTTTGATATTGGGAGGTAACACATAGATTGGGCGGTATTTTTTAAAGGTGGTGAAGCTCACTGTTCCTCCTTCTTCAAAATATTTTTTGTGTAAGTTTTTCAGCTTGTCTAATAAATATCTCTTTTGGAATTTGATTTTCTTGTATGTTTTGTACTCTTTCTTGCCTGCGGTTGCTCGGCTGACATCATCTCTATTATAGAATGCTGCAATTTGTTCGCGTTACTTTATACTTTTCTTCTGATCTTCTGCTAATTGTTTATAAGCAGAATTTTGTAGGCCTAAGGTTACTTTGAACTTCGTTGTTTTTTTGTACTTTTTCATTATCTCACTGTTCACTATTCTCTTTAAAACATCATTATCAGCCTTGTTCGAGTTATTGTATTCGTTTTTAAAAGATTTTTGTAATAAATCATGTTCAATCAACTTTCTCTTAATCTCTTCCTTTTTAGGCGTTTCAACGTTTGGTATCGTCTGGTTTATAAACTCTGTTGCTCTTTTAATTGGTGTCTCGTCTGTAACTGTACTATAGTCATATGTTTTTTTTCTTTATCATCTTTTGCTTTATCATTATCTTTTGAATTTGTTAGTTTAATCATTAGATCGTCATATTTTTTATTTATATTTTTTATTTGCTTTTCTTGTCTGTTTAGTTTTTTTTTATAGATTTATGTACCCTTTCGTCAGTACGGACATTTTTCTTTTTAATCGAATCATTTCGTTTTGATATTTTGTTCTCATACGCCTTCGTTGTTTTCTGCTCATTTGAGGGTCTGTGACATTTGTTGTAATTTGTTGTGTGTTGGAATCTACTATGGCAGGTTGCTGAGTTATCAGTGGTGCACCTTCTTTTTTCTTCTCTTCATTTTCTCCTAAAGTTTTCTTTTTGTTCTATGGTATAATTTTCTATTTTCTTTTTATATTGTAGCAAAGTTCTTTGACTGTTATTTTTCTTTTGAGCTATATACTTTTCAGGATTAGTTGTTTTTAGTTTTTCTCTGTATTTTTTCTGTCGTTCCGCAGCTGTTAACGGCATCGTCTATAAAAAAAATAGGGTTAACCTAGCTAGATTAACAGATTTTAGTTTTATTTTTATCACTTGAGACAATTCTACACTTATTAAACTGTCTTTAAATTATGATATATACATTTTTACTTTAGGATCAATTTAAAACTTTACCCCCCGCCGCACATAAGGCCCGATGGCCAGTTTACGATGACAAAAATGCAATTTGAGTACTAGCATAAGTTTTTGACTGGAGTTGCTGAAAATTAACTAGTAGAGGCTTATTATTGAAAAAAATAACCGGCCAAGTGCGAGTCGGACTCGCGCACGAAGGGTTCCGTACAATTATTTAAAAAAAAAAACGAAAAAAAACACGTTTGTTGTATGGAAGCCCCCTTAAATATTATATTTATTTTAATTTATTTATTAATTTTTAAAGTAAATAATATAACTCAATATTTTGTGAATATTTTAAGCGTCTACCTATTACCATTATCAATATCGAACAAAAATGAGCAAAAAATACACGTTTATTGTATGGGAGCCCCCTTAAATATTTATTTTATTCTGGTTTTTAGTATTTGTTGTTAAAGCCGCAACGGAAATACATCATCTGCGAAAATTTCAACTCTCTAACTATTACTGTTCGTGCAGAAGGACCCGGTGACAGACGGACAGACGGACGGACGGACAGCGAAGTCTTAGTAATAGGGTCCCGTTTTTACCCTTTGGGTACGGAACCCTAATAATTAAATTTTAGTTGTGGTCACAAAAATTATAATAATTGGAGATCAAATATTTATTTCAAGTAACACAAGTGGTTAATAATTTTTAATCATAGATTTTTATAACATCTAAGTAATGAAGTGGACTTTACAGTTAGTATTTTACACAAAAAGTTCGTATTTTACAACATTACTACACCTAAAACTAATTATTTATCAAAATCAAAATAAACAAATTACACTAGTATTAAAATTAAACTCATACACTTTCAAACTTAAACTAAAACTAACTATTTACTTTCTATATTTATTATATATTTTTTTATCTATGAATTTGTACATTATATGCTATCATCAGAGTCAAGCTCATCTCTGGCTTCTTCTATGTGACTATCGTCGCTGCTGCACAGAAATATTGGCATCCTTAACATTCCTACAACACTCTTATCTAATTTATCTCCTCTTTTAATCGGTTTTTTTCTATTATCTGTTATAACAGGGTCTGAGGATACCAACATCCAGTGGACAATATCTGTGTTGGTATTAATTCTAGATGTCTTTCTAGAGTTATATTGCCTATTTTTTTTATATTCCTTGTGACTGGCTTCAATCACGTCTTCGGAAAGCTGACCCACAGGCAATGGCAAGGATTTTATAATATCAGCTCCGTGAATAAGAATTTTGTGTACGGTCGCACTCATCTTGTACCATCCGTATAGAGCAACTGTCATTTCAGCTGTAGCGTGGCAATATTCCTTGAACTTTTGTTCGTCTATATAATGTCCACATGAAATAGTACATAAAATAATTGAAAATCGTTTAATCAATTCTTGGTTAAGTCCTGTGATTTCAGAAACCATTTCCGCGTTTCTAAAGAATTTTCTAGCCGTATTGCCGTCATTACTGTTCCCCCCACCTTGTTTCGGTTGATCAACCACTAGCCCCATTTTATCATAAAAGTCTTTACAAATTTTGTTTTTCCTTTCTTTAACCTTTTCCTTTCCCTCTTTGCCTCTGGCTTGCCATTGCTGAATGTCCAATTTGTATGAAATATGTAAAAAAACTCATAACATCTCAGGTGAGCATGTAGAACTGAAATACCAAATTTGTATGTTTCTTCGTTACATTTTCTTTTCTTAACGTTTTCTAAGTCGTTCATGTTTACGGGTGTGGCACCACAAACATTACACGCTTGTGTGCTTTTAGTTTCAGTCAAAACATTCACCGTTTTTCCGTCCAACATTGAGCAAATGATATTGTGCTTAAAATTCAATGTCCTCTCTCCTAAGACAATTGTGGTTGGCTGCAACTGTCTTATTTGCTCGTTAATCTCCTTGTATTCATCTTTCGTATTTTTGTCATTTTCCTTTTTGATTTTGAATGAAATAGGTCGGCAGTACCTGGTGGAAGATGGGGACGAATTTTTCCAAAATATTTTTTTTGTCTTTTCTCTTCCTTCCGATATTTCCAATGGCACAATAGTGCATAATATAATGTTGGAATCCGCATACATTGAATTGTTGGAAAAGTTTTGCTTGTAGATACTGTGGCCTCCACTGCCATCCAAGCCCCACTTATAATAAACTTCCACAGTGTCGTTGTCGTCTGCCAGGTTATCTAAAATAACTGTTGACTGTATTTGTGCCAGTCTCTTTACAGTGTGGTCTACAAGATCTTGTACTGGTACAACCGCTTCGGTCTCGGAAATTCTCAAGTTTGGCGGATAGCACTTTTTTTTTTCTTCTGCTACCGATTGGTAAGAAGGATAAATATCGGCTCCCCTTTTTTTACACCTGAACGTGTTAGCATATAAATGCTTTGGTACTAGATACTATATTTAATTAATTAACCATGTTGTAATTAATTATGCATTTCCTCAGTGATTTCTGTTGTCGAGATTTCATTTGTTTCGATCAAGCACCTAATTCTCAGTTTCGGGAAATGACGTATCAAAAATACCACTGCTCAAGGTATTTTTGATACAGCCTTTATAAATTACAGAGACGTCCTAAAAATGAAACATCAATGAGAAATCATACCTGGTAATCATAGATTGTATTTATGGCCTTCAGCTGTTTTATTTCAGCTTGTGTCATTTGTCATGAGGAGGCGCGGTATCGCGCCGGGAAGTGACGTATGATTTTGACGTTGAAATAAATGAGCATAGTCTTAAAATTATAAGGATGTTCTTAAAAATAACGTTTTAATTAGAAATTATGGTTTAAAATACTAGGCGTCATACTTATGGGCTTTAACTATTTTATTATTGGTGTTTGATCAGGCAAAATGTTTCGGCGCGAACTTTACGCGCCAAGACGGTTCCTCCTTGGGCTGTTTGAAGCATTGGAGGGACAGTCTGGTGGCAAGTGTGATTGAGAAAGGTGGTTGTGTTGGTGTTGAGAGATTGTCTTCGTGGTGGACTGGACACGAATAAGATAAGTGTATTATACTCTAAATGTATCAATAACTATATTGTATTGTTGTATATTTCGGTGCAAACTGCACAAACTTTTTAGTGAGATGTAGTGTGTACTATCTATGAAATTAGTTCGGTTTAGAATAAGACAAAATGTATGAATATGTTTAAAAGAGATCAAAAGATTAATCTGTGTGAGTTTCTTCGCCCTTCTTCTCTCACAGTGGTCCAACGTAGTGAAGTGGCAAGGGGGGGGTGAAGTGTTCTAACTCTGGGAATAAGTATTTTAAAATATCTACAGAAAATAAATACCTTTGATTTGAAATTCCTAACTGAGTTTGTTATTATCAAAAAGTTCCATATCGTACATACAATTGGTCTGTATAGCTTGACCAGAACTACCTACTTACTTAGATCAGGACTGATGAAATTAGGAGAAGACATCTTCCGATAACTCAACGATCAGATTGAATCATCATTATAATTGGATATCAATCTCATCATGAATTAGATTATTACCTATAGCTAAAGTTAAACATATACCATACAAAACATAGAATAGTCCTCCATTACCTCGGTTAAATTCTATTTCCTGACAGTTTAATTTTATTTTCTGACAAACGCATATGTTTATAGTCTTCTTTTGTTAAGCCAAGGTCTACTATCAGTGCTAAAGCTTCTTCAGTACTGTATCCCGTAACTTGTGCTAATGATGACTGAGCAACTTTCATTCTTTTCAGCTGCTTAGGAGAAGAATTCAATGCAAGTTTTATAACTTTTGCCGCTGTTCTTTTGCCGCACTTTACAAGACTTGATTCAGCCGCTAAACAAAGCCTTTTGGGACTTAAACTGGAGACAGTGGGCTGAAGTCGTCTCTTCTTGGTGCGTTCTGAACTAACTTCATATGATTTTCTTGGCCTTCCACGTCTTTTGTCGGAAGAAGATCGTTGTGATGGTGTAATAGGTATTTCTGGCAATTTCACTTCTTCACTCAGCCATTTTGAGTGCTTTTCGCTAAACCGATCAGCCATATATTTACATTTACGCCACTGAAGTAAAAGTTTTGACACAAACACTTTGACGACGTCTTTTATCTCTTTGAGCCATGTTCCACTTGGGTTCATTACATTTGACTTGTCCATTATATATTGCACTAATCGTTCATTGCACTTTGATGACGATAATTTAAAAAAACGTTCATCTTTTAAAACTAAAAACAGTTCATTTCTGTGAAACTTCTTCTCCTGCAAAATGGGGTCAGGGCGACTACCTGGAAAGAAGTGCCTCGCGTTAACAAAGGGGGAAATATGGGGAGTTGATTTATGGTTGCTTGCATTCCTTAGGGGTTGTAGTCTCTAAGGAATTATAAAATGTAGCCGTACTCGACGGAACTTTTTTTGAATCTATGAAAAATAACTATATATTATTTTTTTGTGAAAAAAGTCCTCCACGTTTTACTTTTGTTCTGTTTGATTTATTAGGAGAATAGACATATAGGTATTAAAATTTTAGAGGTACATACCTGACGATTCAGTTTCCATGTCAAAAACTTCACAACTTTTAAGCACTGTATAAGAAAACAGACGTAGTTACTCCTTGAAATGTTGGGTGCAACTGATTATGTTTGCGGCGCGAAAAAAATAGAGATAAGGCGCTATTACGGGCTATATTGTGTTCATTTCCAGGTTTTTTGTGAGTGTAGTTTTATGGACCGGTTAACCGACTACCTGTAGCGAGTACTTTCGTTAAGTTTAACGTCATTATGAAATTCTATTTTTGTCATCGTAAATTGGCTATCGGGCCTTATGTGCGCCGGATGACCTTCCATACCAAGTGTACCAATTTTCAAAATAACACAAAATTATTACCAGAAATTAATATTTCCACAGCAAAAATCACAATTTTTAGACAATTTAATAATGAGTATTAAAGAACGAGTGATTAAATAGATATCTCTGATAGTTTTTGAGATACGGGCAAATAAAACTTTTCCCACCCCGCACCACCGGCTCACCCCCCTCCTTCGGGGACTTTTTTTAGTATATTAATCGGGGCACTTCAAAGATGAACTCTACCAATTTTCAAAACTAGACGAAATATTTGGTCTGAATTCCTTAATTTGACCAGGCTACCGTTATAAACAAGACTTTATAGCTCTATTGTGTTACATCACACAACAACTTGCGTTATAGTAACACAATAGTAACACAATAGTATCACAAGAGTGACACAAAAGTAACACAATAGTATCACAACAGTAAAATTTTCGCACAAATTTTAGGTTATAACTCGGTTGTTTTCTAGAATTAGGCGCTGATGAATACTTTAAATGAAACTACATGAACCGCCGCTAACAATTATGGTTGAATAGTAAAAAAATATTTATTTCTTACCTCAGAAAACACACTTAATATTTTTTTCTCGAAATAGACGTGCGCGACAACGTGTGACTCAAATCCTCGTGCTGACAAAAAAGAATATGGCAGTATACTTTTTTATTGTCTATGGATAATGGGGTTGCCAGGATCATCCAACCAACTTCTACCCTAGCTGTTAAAATAGTAGGCTTGGGGTAAAAAGTCATAACACAAAAAAAAATGTCACACAATAGTAAAGCATTTTTAATTTTTAACGGCCAATAAAGCAAGTTACAAATATGTATTTTTGCACAAACTTACTGTTAATACATAGCCTAGATATCTATGTTTCAATTGAATACTTGAAAATATGGTTACGTTAGATTAAGTTAGAAATATTTCCACTACAAGTTGTTGCGTAAAAAAGGACAGAAACGTAACGCAAAAAAATTGTCAATTTTTTGCGGCCTGACCTTTATGTTAATTTGCAAACTTACTTACTTTTTTGTTGCAGACGCCATGATTTCCACGTATCTAAATCAATTCACAACTTGCACTGACTCATTACCGAAAAAAAATGGCGGTAGTCCTAAATATTCAATCACAATTAGAGGGAAGTACCTTAATCTTGACATAGATGGCAGCAAGATGCACTTTTCGAGCGAAATGTACTAGTTGATGAACTGCAACGAAAGCGCCAATTTTTGTTTCGTTTTCGAAACAGTAGGTGTTGGAGGTACCAAATAAAAAAATAGTTCTGGGCATATATGGGCGGCTTACTTTATTTATTAAAAGAAGTAAAAGTAAATGTACCTAGTCTATTAATGTCACCACCGGGGCACAGGCACCTGGATATGAGTAAGACTGAGCAATATTGGCTGGCCACCATGCTGGCTCCGAGTACATGGTCAGCACTGAGATTCGAACCACCTGCATCACCTGCATGACAAGCAAAAGTGAAACCCTAGACTAGATGGGTCACAGGCATATGGCTCATCATGCCATGTCATGTGTTACTATTGTATAGCATGAACTAATAAAACTTCCTTACCTAATTGTTGAAATGTGTCAATAGCAAGGATGCACGTACTGAGGTGTTTTCATTAGGAGCATGTGGTGTTTCCGGCTGGTCTAGGTTGACTAGGTTCATAGGGGCTTCATTTTCTCCATCAATTATGTGGTTCTCACTTATTGCTATATTGTGGAGTATACAGCAAGCTACAATAATATTCATTGCTGTTGCAATTTTACTCTAAGGCCCATAGAGAGACATGGAAACCTGCTCTTCAACACCCCAAAACATCTCTCTACAGTGTTCCTTGTCACTATATGGGAACGGTTGTCGGCCTGTTCGCTCTACTGTTCCCATACCGCCCAGATTCAAAATCAGCTCTTATGTGGGAGTCATTGAAAATTGAGGTGTCATGCACAGAGCCAGGCCACCTGCATATCACATCAATGATCTTAAGTAAATGGTCACACACTGCCTGAACATTTAATGAAAAATATCCTTTTCTATTTCGGTATAATTCAGCTCGTGGACCGCCTGGAGATTGTATTTTAACGTAGGTACCATCCACAGCACCTACAATATTGGGAAAGCCACCGATGTTGTAAAACCCTTCACGCCATTTATTTCTTCTAGGGTTCGCGCATTTTTATAAAGTCAGGTCTCAGCTGGGCAATTGCAGCGGACGGACACCTTTATAATCCGACAGGCCGTTGTCTTATGGATTCTTATGTTGTCCGCCACAGTTATCTGGAAGGCCCCAGTTGCGTAAAAGCTAATTGTAAGCAGAATTTGCTCCACAACGCTGATGGCATTGCGCCTGATTGTATAGGGTATAATCTGAGTCCTAATCAGGCCCACAATCATGACAATCACTGCCTTCGGGACCCGGAACCGAGTTCGAAACTCCTCTTCATCAAACTCTTCATAGGGTCCATTGTCCTCCTTGAGCGTCTAGTTCTAGCAGCCGCGCGTCGTTGGGGCACTTCACCATCACTAGATGAGAGTTCGGAAAGCGAAGACATGAAGACTACCTTCACAAATATCACCAGTTTTCAAGCAAACAAATTAAGTTAATTCGTCGATCTCCTACGATTTGTTAACAACGCGATTTGACGTTTCAAAATTGATTTTGAACAGTGATTAATGCCTAATAATTCCTCAGGAATCCCAAATACAGTTTGTCATGTCGTTTGACGTTTCATTTGTTACCTGATTTGATCTGTTGGTCAACTGAATTGATTGTCGCTCAGGAAACCCAAATCGTGCTTAATCGTAGTTTAATTTGATAGTAGCGATTAATAAATCTAATCAGCCCCCAGGAAACCGGCTGTAAATGTAGCTATGCGACGACTACTGCCTTGAATTTTTGGCCTAGGCAATACATATTTTTATCAGTATTTTTTACTCCAGCTAGATCAGGCAGAAGTGGTTCAGAAAATTTCTGGAAATATTTACTTTTGAGTTTCAGATATGAAAGAAAAAACCCGTCATCATCTTCATTTTCTTCCAATATCTTTGCAATATAATAATATTGACTGTTCTTCTCAGTTTTCAGAAGAACTATAACATAGTCGTCGGGTTTTGGTCTTCGAGATAACGGTGGGAAATTATCGTCCAGCATATTCTCTTCATCTTCACTGTCACTTATGAATAGCTCTCCTCCAGAAGAAGAACCGCTCGCTACAAAACATTCCTCGTCGTCAGTCTTGTCAGGATCGTCTCTTTCTATCTTCTTTGTTACTTTAGTTTCTTTGAATATGTCTGCTTTCGTGACTTTTTTATGCCTTTTGGTTTGCGGCCTTTCTTCCTTGCGGCAATCGCTTCCTTTTCGGGAGTGTCAGTAGCAATCATACTTTTTCCTAGATTTCGTCGCCTTTTATTCTTTCGCGGGCCGGCTTTGAGTGGAGGTCGAAACATTTTTGCAGTGATAAGCCTTTTCTAGAAGTTGAAGCTACTGCCATATCTTGAGACGTCTTTGAGAGTTTCTGTTTACTGGCCACCACAGGAAGAGTGCTGTGATCGGTAAAGTTTGTATCCAAAAGTGAAGGTGAACCACGACTCTCTTCAATTTCGTTATCTTCAGCTTCACTGGCATCTGTCAACTTGGCCACCTCATGTTGTTCATTGTTTGCAGTAGTTGAATCAGGCTCTGGTCTATCTGTGATGAGATGAGGCTCGGCATGAAGTCTGCATCCGTAAATACAGATTCGTCTAGTGGGAAAATTCCAGTCGCTCTGAAAGCACTGGTAATGTTGACTGGAGACATCGTCTTCAAATATGCTATTCCCACGTTTTCGGCTACATGGTAGATCGTTACCGGCATTCCTGGATGACGGAGCATCCACGAATCAATAGCTGCGTAATAAGCTGTCTTGAATGGTCCGTTCAATCCAACATCCAGAGGCTGAAGTTTTGCTGTCGTGTGTGGGGGTAGTGTGAGGACAGTAACGCCCGAGTCCTTGGCCACATCAAGTGCTCTTATGGAGAGATGGCTCTCGTGATTATACAATATCAAAAGAGCGGGATTTTCCTTTGAAGCTGAAGCTTTTCCTTGACAAAATGTTTCATGACATCAACGAATATTTCGGCGTTCATCCATCCAGAGGCCGCAGCCAAACCCAGAGTTCCCGAAGGAGCACCATGCAACATGTGGCTTTGAAAATTAACCCTTGGGAAAACCATAGCTGGAGGTAAAGCATGGCCAGTTGCAGAAACGATGGCGCATGTAGTGGTTAAAACTCCTCTAACTCCTCTCTCTCCGCTAGTGGCTTTACAGGTGCTTTTCCCTGTCTCTGCCATAACTTTATGTGGTCGGTGGACTGTGGTTGTCGATGTCTCATCCAGATTATATATCCTGGTTCCGTCACCGAAACTCCTCTTCCCCTCGGACCAGCCAGCGCATAGACGTGTACACAATTTAACGCTTAAATTCGCTGCGAAAATATTTAACCACGCCCCTTTGTGAGAAAGGGACCGCCAAAGACGCCGTGCAAGTGAGTCATAAGTCATAAGTCATAAGTATTTATTCAAAAACAATACATGATTGTGTGTGAAATTACAAAAAATACAGTTAATTTAAAATTAATTAATTAATAATCTTATCAATTTAAATATGGTACATTGAAGAAAAAAATAAAATGTCACAGATAAAAAATTGAATTAAAAATTAAAGAATAAAATTAAAATGTCAAAAATTAGATTAAATGATACCAACGTCAGTACATGAAGTGTTCCAAATTAATTTATAAATTATAATCACAAACAATAATAATATTAGGATGTCAAAAAGGTACAATTAAATTCACTTTAAATTAATAAATTATTCAATGCTGTAGGGGCTGTTTTGTAACAGGTATAATTTAAGTTTATGTTTAAAGCTGCTGTGTGTAACTAAAGTTTTAAGCTCCACTGGTAGGTGTTTAAATAACGATAGCGACTGAAAACCAGCAGCATGTCGTGCTATCACTAACTTGAGTGAGACGACGAATAGTCTGCGCACCCGCACCTCTGCAAATGTGCTAGGCCCACACCTTTTGTGTGAATGAGACCTACAGTGCTGCCGCGAGAGTGAGTGAGACGACACTAAGATTCCTATACATCGCACGCGCAGATCCCCGCCCGGACTTACTCACCTGATCGGAGAAGACACACCCACCGCGATATTTTTTGCCGAGACGGCAAGTTGAATTCGCCCGTTCAAATAGGCCTACAACATAACCAAGGAACTACTGCCTAGTTGTAATAACGAAACTCTTACACTGCTGACAAGAAGTATAGCTACCTACCTAGCAGTAGATATAGATATACCTAGCTATCTGTCTACTTGAATATGGAAAAAATATGAACAAATCCCTCTCAGAAACGGACGTTAGCTCGATGGACCAAAGTGTTTGTGTTACGCCACAACGAATGTTCATATCTCGAATTAAAAGGAAACGTGAAGATGAAGAAGATTTTATGGCTATATTCACCAAATTTAAAGATGAAATAAGGGAGCTGATCTCATCTTTACGAACCTCGCAAGAAGATGAACTAAAAAAAATTGCTCCAACTTTAACGGACATACAAAAAACGAACCTAAACATTGAGAGTTCCATTGCATTTCTATCACAACAAAATGAAGAATACAAGAAAAGTATTGAAAAATTGCAAGTTCAGGCCCAAGAAGATAGAAAATACATTGCTGTACTGGAGGAGTGAATGTAGTGAATGAATACATGTTCACTATTTTGAATCTTTGTATAGCCTAAAGCAAACGGTAATATTCCGGGATTGTTAGGGAGAGGTGTCAGGGCTACTTGGTGATCTTGACCTCGGCTCTTGGCTGCTGTTAGGGACAGGATCACGATCTGTGTCAAGAACATTTCAGCTTTTTCTTTTCAGTTTCAGCAAATCAACTCTTCTTCGAGCTACGCAGAAGTTTATTTCTTCAGTACACTGAAAAAAAAAACGCTTGTTATTCGTAGCTTAACTTTCGTCTACGTATAACATAGAAAAAGTGACCACAAAACTATAGCAATACGCAACCAAATCTAGTTTTGTTACTTTTTTAACGAAACTGTTTTGTAATTAATGTTAACACTATTTTGCCTAAGTCTAACCAAGGTGTTTAGTTAGCTTAGTCTCCTTTTTCTAAAGTTTTGGTAATAGGTAGGCCTACTTATATGCAGCTAGTAAGCCAATTGTTGGGTTACTTCAGCCAATTAGTTTTGCTCCTATTTAACCAACAAACTGGGTATTGTTTAACAAATTGTTATTCTACTTACAACCTTTATTAGTTAATTTAAATAGTTTGCTTTGTTAATTTTTACATAACAGTTTGACTGTTAGTAACACAACATTGCTTCTTTTAGCTATATTTGTTTGTTTACTTATTACCTAATTTACATCCTTTGCTTTGTTAATTTTTACATAACAGTTTGACTGTTAGTAACAAAACTAATTGGCTGTTTTAGTTGTAGTTGTTTGTTTACTTCTAACCTAATATAGGTATTAGTTAATTTAGATAGTTTGTTTTGGTAATTTTACATAACAGTTTGGCTGTTAGTAACAAAACTTTGCTTGTTTTAGCTATATTTGTTTGTTTATCTGGTGTTTAGTACTTCTGTAGTGTGTAGCCTAATTTATTTTAGCTACTATGGTCTGAACATTTTAGCATGGCAATAGCGGCCATTTCCCTTTTGTGAATATTTCAAAATCATAGATTAGAATGATTTCCAAAATCTTATTAGGTATGTTATTTTGGAAATCAATCTTATCTTAATTATTCCCATTCTTGTTTCTGAAGTGGGATTTTGCTGGTCCAGCTGTGTTGGGCTCTGACCCGCCATTAGGAAATCGTCGAGATACACGACCACGCGAATTCCTTTGCCTCTGAGGACACTTGCTATCAAATTCGTTAATTTTTCAAAAACCTGTGGCGCTGTTGCAAGGCCAATGGTAGACAGGTCATTTGAAAAAAGTTGTCTCCTATTTTCAGCAACTTCTGTGTTGTGCTATTATTGGCACGTGGAAGTAGGCTTTGGAGATGTCTATTTTTAAGAGGTAATCTCCTGGTTGCAGAAAGCTTTGGAGATGTCTATTTTTAAGAGGTAATCTCCTGGTTGCAGAAAGCTTTGGACTTTCTGGCTGTTTATTAGCCTGTGTTATGTCATTTCCTGTAGACTGGCTTATATCTTCAATTTTTTTTTGTGTATTATCAGTTACGGCATTAGAAACAAACGTATTTACGCCTCCAACTATGTTTTGAACAATTTTTCTAGGTAACAAATGGTTTGCGTACAAAGAAGACAAAAATAATAATGTATGGTTATTAACGTTTGATTTACTTGAGTCTAAAACATCTAAAGTTGATTGAGAAGTACTTGGAAGAGCTAAATCAGAAAGAGAACTTATTTGTGGCATTAAAATACTAGCATTAATTAAAGGCTGAGATGGACCTGGAAGAGCTAAATCAGAAAGGGAACTTGATTGTGGAATTAATATATTAGTATTAATTAGAGGTGGGTAATTTTGTGACAAGTTTAGGGAGCAATGAATGTGAAATTTATTTAAATGTTTACCGAATGTATTTTTCAAATAAAATGTTCGATCACAGCCCTCATCTATACAGTGATAAACTGAAAAATTGTGTTTGTTATGAGACATGGTAAAATGTTTAGATAAGTCTTTGACATCTACACATGTGTGGAAACATAAGTATGTAATCATCGTCTAATATTATGAGGTAAAGTCCAATAAATCAACTGTCTCAATACACGGTGTATATTGTTATTGCCACAGACAGAAGGGCCTTATTTATTTAGAGTTTTTGGTTATCATGTTTACACTTTTAGGGTCGTATTCTAGAACGAATCTCAAGATCAGTCTCAAGCTGAAATCACGTAAATCCAACTCAAATTTGAGTTCCACTCTCAAGCGTCTCCTTTATTCAGAAACCTTACTCAAGAGTGCATTGCTGTGAATCGAGTCTTGAGACATTCACAGAGTAAAAAACTACTTTAGGCCTGTTTTCATTTACAAATTTTATTGACATTTCCTAATCATTCCGTTTTACGCAGGTTTTACGCGCTAAAAGATATTAACATCACAACATTCACGTCTAATCTTGTAAAATGAAACGCAAAGCAAATGTCATCCGTATCTCAATATCCGTGTTTTTCCTTATGCCTTCGGCAACCAATGGCAAAATTATATCTCTCACGATGTTCTGCGAGAAACGATATCGTTTTTTAAAATCCATCTCGCTAAGGTCATAAGGATCTTGCGCATCCCTCAATAACCTTCTCGGAACAGCAATATTGAGATACTCGTTGTTCCGGAAAATATGTTCATAGTGATCAACTTCACGAAATGGTTCCATTTTGCTAGCTGATATTTTCACCAATATCCACTGGAATATCACTCTCAAGCGTGTTCGAGATACCGGTCAAGCACAACAACACACCAAAGAGTATTTATCAACACTCTCAAGAAAGGATCTCAACAAAAGTTTGACATCTGTCATTCTTTTCTTGCGTCGCTGTATAGTTTCCTCTATTTCTGCTGCGCTGCTGCGCTCTTCATGTGACAAATAAAGCTTTATAGAACTTCATGTTTGGTTGGTCTCCATTGTTTTTTATTTTTGTTTTGTTTTATGATAGAAGTTGACATTAAAAATGGCAAGGTCATAAATCCAACCACATTGAGAATCTCCCCAGAATCTGGAAAATAATTAGGAAGGCATTTAAAGGATGTAACAGAAAGGTGTAGTCATATTTTAAAAGCTTGTTGGGGACATCGTATTACTTCAGAACACTATTAGAAGTGAACTTACCGTTATTTTCTAATACTGTGTAACTTAAAATTTCTTTCAAATATGAATCTTGTTTAGTTTTGGCATATGCAATTAGCTTTGGCCTTATTAAAGGCCAGTATTGGTATATGGTGTCATCATGCTGTAGATGGAGACTTTTGAAATCTTTCATGAGCTGAAAACAATATTTACTTGGTCAGTCACAACAAAATAATCGATTATATTATGTTTTCCTACGAACATATTTACAAATGATTAAATCAGAATTCCTAGCGTCCCACATGTTCAATCGAAATAAAAGCGGGGGACATTGTGAATTTCTTTTCCCTTGACCAGTAATAACTTTTTAATCGAGTGAAAACATGGGGGACATTGGGAAAAAAGATATTCCCGTTGTTCCCCACGACGTTGTCCCCTTCGGACAAAGGGCTCTCCTGCATACCAGAGATGAAACTTAAGCATATATACACGGAAAAAAAACTATTCTCATGTTAAGAATAATTCTATTGGTCAAGAATAATATTGATTTATATATGGCCTAAACAGTGTATGCTTGGTTTTAGCATATTTTTGTTTCAAATTTACTGTTTCAATCTGAAAATGTGAGTTTTCATTCAATAAATTATAGTTTCTTGTCATCCCAAGAATATCTGAATTCTTCTTATAAAATAAAAATGATATCTTAATTGAAGCATGAAATTACCTCAGCCTAGAAGCATATAATATTCTTGGAATAAGAAAACTTATACTTGTCATCTAATAAAGCTTATTTTAACTTAATGTATATTTTTTTGGTATGAGAATAAAATTTCTTGTTGCAAGAATTACAATGCTTTCATCAAATAAAAAAAATATTTTGTTGAAACAATCCATCCTTGAGGAAAGAAAAAAGTTTTTAGTTTTAATTAAGTCTTCATTTTCTTGCTATAACTATCAGTCTGTTTCCATTTAAGAAAATATAATTTCATTCAAAGTATTTCATATTCTTATTTTGATTAGAATATATTCTTGTTTTTAGAATTAAACTTTTTGTTGTAAAAATAACTGTTTTCAATTTAAATCAATCCCATTTTTAAATTAAATCATTTTTTTTTTCCATGAGAGTCTTTTTATTGTAATGACGATAATTCTGTTTCCATTCAATAAAACTTTGTTTTATATGAAGCATGTAATTTTATTGATAGAAGCATAATTAATTCTTAATTGAAGTAATTATTGGTTTAACTTAACTTCTTGTACTAATAAATATTGACTTCATTTAATATAAACTAAGTTTGATTTCAATAATTTCGTCGTCTTAATTTGAATCATGACTTATTTAAACTAAGAGATATATTTTTTTGCTTTGAGAATAAAATTACTTACGTGAAAGATCCTTACGTCTTCATTTAATCAAGTTTTTTCTTGATTGAATGGTATCAAATGCTCGATCCAAAACAAACTATTCCTATTGTAAGAGATGGTGCGTTTTACTTTGAAACATGTAGTACGTTAAACTGAAAATATACTTTCTTGTATTGAAAACATATGTTTTCTTAAGTAAAGCAACGTCTTCTTAATTTTAATCATGACGTATTTTAAACTAAGAGACTTTTTTTTTGCTTTGAGAATAAAATTACTTAAGTGAAAGATCCATAAGTCTTAATTTTCTTGATTGAATGGTATAAAATGCTCGATCAAAAACAAAGTATTCTTATTGTAAGAGATGGTGCGTTTTACTTTGAAACATGTAGTATGTTAAACTGAAAATATACTTTCTTGTATTGAAAACATATGTTTTCTTAATTAAAGCAACGTAGTCTTAATTTGAGTAATGATGTATTTCAAACTAAGAGATTGTATTTTTCTGCTTTGAGAATATAATTACTCGAGTGAACAATCCTCGAGTTTCAAATTAATTACGTTATTTCTTGATTGAATGGTATCAAATGCTCAATGCAAAACAAACTATTCTCAATGTAATAAAGTGTGCGTTTTACTTTAAAACAAGTATTAGATTAAACTGAAAATATAATTTCTTCAATTGAAAACAATTATTTTCTTTAGTTAAGTATGTAATTGCCTAATTGAGGCCAGATTTCTGGGCCTAAACCACGCCCTCTTAAATCCATTCAGTTTCTGTTGAGAGAAGGATGCACTTAAGCAAGTATATATTCTCGTCCTATTCTCTCAACGGAAACAGAGAGATTTAAGAGGTCATGGTACAGTCCCTGGCTCCTGTAGACTGTATGGAGCACTAAATCTGGCCTGAAAAAGACCATTGTATAAATAGAAAATAAAATTATCAACAGCCAACTCAAAATTATTAAGGGTTACATGAAAAAAGCTAAACTCCAAGAGGGCACTCACCGCCCAAAAACCTATTTCTTTGTGTCAGTTCCACAGTGATTATGTTATAGACAAGTTATCGACATCAAGTAATCTGTACATTATTTATTTCATATAACCCTTGAAGTACCTAACTCTTAAATCATATTTTCAGTTACATCTATTACTGTTACATATCAATGACCGAAACAATTTCCGACAATACAAGAAAATACAATCTCTTTTGACCGGGTAAATGTCGAACAAAGAAAAGTAACTAGTAAAATATTGATGACGTCATTTATTTTGTAAAAACCCAACCTTTGATTATACAAAATGACAGAAAACCACAAGCTATTAAAGTTTGATTATACAAAATGACAGAAAACCACAAGCTATTAAAGTAGTAGTAGTACAAAAAATAAAGGAATCCAAACAAAACATTTTTGGCAGCGTGCCATAGTGTGCAGAGTGCTACTTCGGCCGATTCACTAAAGGATTCACGTTTCATACATTTTTGGGCCAAAGGTAAGTGCCGGCCAGGAAAAAAAAGTTTAATATTCGGAACACACAAAGCCTATATTTTTTACTATGACACTTACTTATGAGAACATATTTAATTGTTTGTATATTTATAAGTACAGTGAAGAATTGTTATAAACACTATTATTTCAGATATAAATGATGATAAATTAGCCTGAAAAATGAAAAACAATATAGAACCATGGCAGCAAGTCACAGAATATTGGACAGCAACATAATTATGACATACGCAGCGGTACGAATTACAGAACAGTAGCTGATTTCATCAATGATATCCGAGAAGAGGCATTGGTGAGATAAAAGCCAATGCGTATTCTTGTATGAAAAAAAAACCTTTTTTTGCCCGGCTTTTATCCAACCCTTGTTTTGCTAGTGCAGAATAGTGTAACAAATAAAACTTAGTATGAGATGTATACCTCTTTACTCAGTCCGGACTGAGTTAGAGGAGGTCGAAGTTTGTAGCTCGGATAGACGGACTCGGACTGAGTGAAGAGGTCTATATATCATACTAAGTCCTATTCGTTACACTATTCTGCACTAGAAAAACAAGGTTTGGTTATTGGCCGCGCGAAAAAAAATTAAGCATAGGCTTTTTATCGAATTTCTATAGCCAATAAAAACATACCCATGGAGCGCATAGGTTAAGTGTCACAGTAAATAATAATAGGATTTGTGTGTTCTATCTGAGTATTAAACTTTTTCTTCTGGTCAACACTTTTACTTTTGGCCCAACATTAATGTTATACAAATAATGTCATGTTATATTGTGGCACATAGCAAAAATAGGAAAGTACTTAACTATAACAATTGATAACTACGTGTAAATAAATTAACGCAAAATGAGAAACTACTTTGTTATGGACATCATTCTGAGCAACATTAATTATGAAACCGATTTGATCAGAGCAACTTTATTTTTCACTTCTCCATACAAATCAGCCACTCAGGCCAAAATGTACTGGAAAGTGAAAAATAAAGTTGGTCTGATCAAATCGTTTTCACAATGAAAGTTGCTCAGAATGATGTTCCTACAAAGTAATTTCTCATTTTGCGTTAATTTATTTACACGTATATAATTAAATTAATAACTACCTATGCAAGGTGCAACAACAAGTCACAGAATATTGGACAGCAACATAATTATGACATACGCAGCGGTACGAATTACAGAACAGTAGCTGATTTCATCAATGATATCCGAGAAGAGGCATTGGTGAGATAAAAGCCAATGCGTATTCTTGTATGAAAAAAAAACCTTTTTTTGCCCGGCTTTTATCCAACCCTTGTTTTGCTAGTGCAGAATAGTGTAACAAATAAAACTTAGTATGAGATGTATACCTCTTTACTCAGTCCGGACTGAGTTAGAGGAGGTCGAAGTTTGTAGCTCGGATAGACGGACTCGGACTGAGTGAAGAGGTCTATATATCATACTAAGTGCTATTCGTTACACTATTCTGTACTAGAAAAACAAGGTTTGGTTATTGGCCGCGCGAAAAAAAATTAAGCATAGGCTTTTTATCGAATTTCTATAGCCAATAAAAACATACCCATGGAGCGCACAGGTTAAGTGTCACAGTAAATAATAATAGGATTTGTGTGTTCTATCTGAGTATTAAACTTTTTCTTCTGGTCAACACTTTTACTTTTGGCCCAACATTAATGTTGTACAAATAATGTCATGTTATATTGTGGCACATAGCAAAAATAGGAAAGTACTTAACTATAACAATTGATAACTACGTGTAAATAAATTAACGCAAAATGAGAAACTACTTTGTTATGGACATCATTCTGAGCAACATTAATTATGAAACCGATTTGATCAGAGCAACTTTATTTTTCACTTCTCCATACAAATCAGCCACTCAGGCCAAAATGTACTGGAAAGTGAAAAATAAAGTTGGTCTGATCAAATCGTTTTCACAATGAAAGTTGCTCAGAATGATGTTCCTACAAAGTAATTTCTCATTTTGCGTTAATTTATTTACACGTATATAATTAAATTAATAACTACCTATGCAAGGTGCAACAAATATACCTACTGAACTATTTATAATTAATCCTTTTAGAACGGTAACGATTATAATAGTTAATATCTTTAATTCTTTAATAATTATTTAAGAATTATTTTCTTCATGGTAAAGTCGACGTCAAATATATATACTCTATAAAAGTCTGAATGGCACTTCTTGGCAAACTTGACATATTGTACAATTGTGAAACGAACCCTAGCATAGCATCATTTAATTAAGTTTAAAATAGTTCAATGAGGGTTCATTGTCTTGTTTGATATTAGATACCACGGTATTCTTATCATTACATGGACCATTTGTTTGGATTGGAAAGTCACATACTAACTCTGTATTTTGACATGCATTTTTGAGATATACATTATGCGAGAGTGTTTGAAGAATGAGCTTACTGATGTTATGACAACTAATATAATGCTTTTTCATAGAATTTTTTAACTGATAAGTTCTGGTACAGTTTTCATATGGACATCTGAAGTAATCAGTAACGTTATGATAATAACGTAAATGGGTAAAGTATGAATCTATATCGCTTATACTGACATTACATATTTGGCACTCCATATTTTGATTATGAAAATAAATGTTGCATGATATTTCCGATATTCAGTTCAAAGCTAATATATCTGCTATATACGGTACCACATTGTCATATTTAGTTTCTATGCCATATACACCTCTTTGGATTATCAAATATATATGATCAGAAGCCTTGGGGTATGAGGCATGCAGCGTGTGATAACATTTAAATAGAGTATCTAGTGCTTTGGTTGCTGATGTGAAATCATAGTGAATCTTGTCAATCACCAAATAATATGCTGCAGCTGTTTTTGTTTCACAGGCCACGCTATAAGGCTGGACTGTAGTATTATTAGTTCTCGCTTTTTTCGCAACCTCTTCAACAGTCTTCTGTATATCTCCAGGATTCTGAAAATATTTTTATTATTAACATCTCTTTTATCTTTACAGTATTGTTTTATAGCATTCCGTACCCCGGTGGGCACCCTACATTTTTCTAAACCTACGCAGTCCGTCTGTCTGTCCATAAGGTGGTATCTTTTTATTTCACTTACATCAATCTTCACAACTATACCCTCCATGCATTCAACTGTAGAAAATTTTATTCTTCTATTTAATCTCCCTTTCGGCGGTATCAACCGGCAAAGCAGCATAACTTGCTTGATCTCCTTTTGGTCTGAAACAGTAAAGCAATAATTACATAATGGTTTAATATTGAAACATAAGGACAGCTTTTAATTTAAATGCCAAACATATTTTGGTAATTGATTAATCATATAAACAATAAAACACTATACAGCCTACACCCTATTGGCATTTTTGCAATTTAGACAAATCATTCATTCATTCATTCATTCATTCATTCATTCATTCATTCATTCATTCAATTCATTTATTAATTGCTTGCATGTGGTATGTACAAAGATATTATAATGTAGGATAAGTTCCAGAACATGCGCCCTGCAAGGGCATTGCAACATTATTAGTTTTACTTAGGTGGTAAGTGTAATACGTTTCTAATCATACCAAAATAAACACATTTTTAAATAATCTTGATCACATCACCTCCTATATAAAAATCCTTCAAGCCGTCTAGGCTACAGAACGTGCCACAAAAATAAACAGGTATAAACTGTAATGTAATGTAAATAATAATAATAAATGTAATAAAAACACTCGAGAAACATTACCCTACTTCTGTTCGGTTTCTAAGTCATACATACCATATTCAGTCTCCTGGTTTAGGTCCTCCAATTCATTTTTGATTGCTTCGTCCTTAATTGAGGCCTCTTTAAGGTTTACGACTTTATCAAAAAAGGTGTTCCATTGCAAAAAAAACGATGTATTTTTACCGGGATATTTCTTGTCAAAATCTATATTTATCTGAAATTAAAAGCTATGCATAAACTATCCATTGCAGGGAGTTATGATAATTTTAGCTCTAAAGTACGGTCGCCGAGCAGGAAGTATCCCGTACAATGACCCTTAGCTACTTGTCTCTTTCGCTCGCGCGTAAAATTTATTGACTTCGCGCTGCATGACGGAATATTAGATTACTACACAAGGGAAGTAAGAGAGCAAATATATAAAATATGTGTATACATTATTAATTTTTCGAAAAACTGAAAAATAAAAAAGTTACGATTTTTTTTGGAAATCAGTTCACACTTGGCCGATTTAAATAAAACCTATTAAAACTTGCACTTGAACTTGCATACGTATGCTTGATAGTGGATGCAATAATATTTGTCCTGTTGATTTGTAATGTAAATGACGTCATCGCATGTTTATGCCATGGTCAGTCATTCATGAGATTTTAAAATGGAACGTTTTATAATTAACCATCATATGCGTTAGAAAGGCTAACCTACGCGAGCTCCGTGGACAGCAGTAATACCTACTTACTGCGCGAGCAAAAGAGACAAGTAGCTAAGGGTCTTGCATGGTCAGGGTACGAGATTCTTCCTACACGGCTACCGTACTTTAGCTGAGCCAAAAAAGTCCATGGCTGGCATTCAGTGTGGCTGTAGATATAAAATTCATGTCACTAAAGGACAATGGGTAATAATGGTGCCATTTTTTTTCGTGCGGCCGTCAACCAAACCTTGTTTTTCTAGTGCAGAATAGTGAATACTGTAACTCAGTCCGGACTGAGTAAAGAGGTGTCATACTAAGTTTTATTCGTTACACTATTCTGCACTAGCAAAACAAGGTTTGGTTAATGGCCGCGCGGAAAAAAAGAAAATTTTCACCATACAAGATTGCGCATTGGCTATTAAACTCACCAATGCCTCTCCTCGGATATCGTTGAGAATACTCCACTCATTGATGAAATCAGCTACTGTTCCGTAATTCGTACCGCTGCGTATGTCATATGTTGCTGTCCAATATTCTATGACTTGCTGCCATGGTTCGTTTGTTTTTCAACCAAGCTATTTTATCTTCATTTATTTCTGAAATAATAGTGTTTATAACAATTCTTAACTGTACTCATAAATATACAAACAATGAAATATGTATATTCTAATTGCAATACTATTCAAACTACTATGCCGTATTCACATTTCATTAGAAACAGTAAGGGACACAGGGACAGGGCTATGCGTCAATCTGCCTTTCCTTTTCAAGTACTTGTCAAGACAAACCCAACAACCCCAAACTCGATAGGGTTGCATCGTTTTTTTACAGCCCATGGCCAACTTCCTGGTCCATCATCAGATCAACTCCAATGTCATAAAAGTATTGCATTGTCATCAGATTTACATTTGCATGCAAAATTTCAGCTCAATCGGAAATCGGTAAGTGTGTCAAATTTACCTCGCTAGATTTGACCTGAACACCCGACATAAAATATATTTGTACTGCAACTTAACTCGCTACTGTACTTACTGAAATGTGAACACGGCCTATGAGAGGAAAGCTCCCTCTCGTAAAAAAAAGCACTATAGTGACGTCTCGGAGCTCAGGGCTCCGGACCGCGCAAATTTTAAAAGTAATAAAGTTGAAAGTTGAAGAAATTTAAGCTCCATGCTCCGAGACATCACTTACTCGATTTTTTTAGCTTGGCAATTACGGACATTGACTTGCTTAGAAAATGTATGCGATTTGACGTTTGCTGCCACCGACGACGACGCCGCGGCGGCAGTGGCGGCAAACGTCAAATCGCATACATTTTCTAAGCGGGTCAATGTCCGCTATTGCCAAGTAAAAAAATCCACTATACTTAACTACATTCTAATCTACTCACACTCCAGCCCGAGGCGCTAGCCAAGTGGCATTAGTTGCTAGAGCTCGTCTAAGCTGAACTGACGCGCCCCACTCCTTGGTTTTGTATGACAAGTAAATACAAAACCAAGGAGTGGGGCGCGACATTTCATTAACAAAGTTTTTAACTCAAAATATGGAAGGCCAGGCTTCGGTACAAATATTTCCTCAATATTTATACTGTCCACATCAATATCTGAGTTCAGTACATCATTAGTGCTATTTGTCACAGTATCAGTCTGGAAAATAAAATCCACTATGTAAAAAACAGTAAATAAGGTCAGTTGGCTCCCCCTTATCTACACTCCAACCAGTGGTTGGTCTGCATGGTGTGCAATAGAAGTGCATATTAAAATATAATAACAATACACAAGTACCATTGAAGCCAGAAGCTCTTGGATCTTGGTTTTAATTGTAATACGTATGCCTATAGGCGGACACAATTCCTTTAGAAGATCACCTTCAAGCACATCTTTTAATTGATCCGGCGTAATACAGTTATCTAAAACGAAGAAACAAATGTCATAAACCAAGAACATGACTCTTCAACGGCATGAATAAGAATAGAATCACAATACATACAATAGTGCTACATGGACACTTACGGCCGATCCCAATAACCTATCTCTATACGTGATCTGCAGATTACGCGTCACATTTGACAGTTGCGCTATGGGATTTATGTCAAAATTGACACTAGCAATCTCAAATCTGCAGATTATGGATAGAAGATAGGTTATTGGGATTGGCCATTAGATGACATTGACAGTGGGCGCTATGTGACCAGATAGATTGAATCAACAAAGTGACACTTCCAATATAGCCGCGTTAGCTCCGATTTTGCCACGTGCCAAAACATCCATGTACCCATGTACCACTGTCTAAGTAGAAAACATACAAAAACTATTCAGATTCACAAATAGGTAGGTATAGAAATGGCGGCCTCGGGCCAATATCAGATTTCTCGTGTTTTAGCATTGTGCTGGCCAGTTGAGTGTAGACCGGAAGGATGAGAGTTAGCCGGTATTCTAAGATAATCTGGATTAGGTTAGTTACCATGGCTAGATTTACATCAAATAGTTTGATAATCGTCCGGTTACTTTGAGTAGGTAGGTACTTACCAGTGAAATTCCTTATCACATCTTGGGGAATTCCCCATGCAGATAATAACTCCTCCATTATCCAGAGCACACACTCACACAGTTGAAGTATTGTCGGTCAAAACAGTGGTCACTGGTCATGGTCAGACAGATTGTCGCAAAGACAGAATATTTTATTACAATTTACAACTTGTGGCTTTCTCTACGCACGCTTCTTGCTTGCCCATTTTCACCTAAACATTTATTCTAAGGATAAATAATACACAAATCAAAGTGAACTAATTTTTAGATATTTAACTACTTTTGTAAATACATATACTTATCTAAATTTGACATAAGACTGTCTTGTTGCAAATATTGATCGTTTACCGCGTAGACTCAAGTCTACGTTGTCCACACTTGTCAAGTCATTTGTCATGCATGCCGACTTGATCGTCTCGGGGGACCTTAAGTAAAAGTAAATAAGTAAAGGGCTAGACAAGGCTTACGCGAGTGTAGATGTTTTTTCCATTTGTGTCTGTATATTCTGTTTTGTGCAATAAAGTATAGGACGTGCCTCCGCAGCCGGCGCCGGCCGCCGATTCGGCAGCCGGCGCTTTTGTGAGAGAATTTATAGTTTTGAGATATAAATTACCTGTTTAATTTGAAAATTTTTGAGGTTATGTTTTCTATATTTTCGGAAACCTCCTCTTTCCAAAACTCTCGCTAGAAGGCATGTTGCAGGTTATTGCAAACTGGTGCTTATTTCTAGCTAACGCAAAGGTCACGACAACTTTCCATAAAAAATGGAAACAGTATAATAATCCACTTGATTACGAAGAATTCTCCTTACTTCGAAAAAGACAAAAAGTTATGCAGGAAACATGTTTTCAACGTTACGTTAAATATATGGAAACCAATATTAAAGTGAACCCTAAACAGCTTTGGTCTTTTGTTAAAGCTCGTAGACAAAATTCTGCCTATCCGCAATCCCTTGAGTACCAAGGTGTTCATTATTCAGATGGTCCAAGCATCTGCAAAGGTTTTAATAAATTCTTCCATTCAGTATTTAGTACGCCAGCGTCTTCGTATCCTGATCTGCCACTCGCTCCACCGTTTTGTGAAGACGGCAATGTGATCAACTCTGCTCAGTTCTATCCTGACTCTACACTAAAATTACTAAACTCGCTCGATATTAACGGTGGTGCGGGTAGCGATGGTATCCCTCCGTACTACATAGTACAGTGCGCGAAGCAAATATGTCACCCTTTAAGCATCATATTCAATAAATCCCTCAAAGAAGGCTCGTTCCCTGTTGCCTGGAAGAAAGCTCACATCCTTCCGATACACAAAAAGGGGACAAGAAACAAGATGGAGAATTACAGACCAATATCGATTCTAAATGTATTTGGTAAGGTTTTCGAGAAGGCTGTTTATAACTGCATCTATCCAATTATCTCTCGTGGTGTACCTCCTCAGCAACACGGGTTTCTCAAAAGCCGATCTACCATGAGTAATCTCGCGGAATTCCTACACTTTGTTCTGCATAAGATGGACAAGCGGAAGCAGGTTGATGTGGTCTATACGGATTTTGAGAAGGCTTTCGACCGCGTAGACCACATCATCCTGTTGCGCAAACTATTTCATCTGGGGATTCAGGGCGACCTCTACCGCTGGATTACTTCTTATGTATCTAACAGAAGTCAGGCTGTGATTGTTGGTGGATATAACTCGAACTTTATTGATATCCCTTCGGGTGTACCTCAGGGTTCCCACTTAGGTCCTCTACTCTACAATGCTTATCTCTATGATATTTATACTGCATTTAATGACTGTAGGTTTTTACTTTATGCCGACGATAAAAAGGTCTTCCTTGATGTGAACTGTGCCGCCGATTGTGATAAGTTACAGGCCGATCTCAATCGCTTAAGTCAGTACTACGAACAGAATAGGATTTCGGTGAATATTAGTAAATGCGTCCAAATCTCGTTCACAAGAAGTCCCTCCCCTATTATATATGATTACTCCATCAACAACACGCCATTAGCCCGCGTTAATACTATCCGCGATCTTGGTGTCATCCTCGATAGTAAACTATCATTTGAAAAACACATCGACCACATCACGGCCCGTGCTTTTCGAAACCTGGGTTTTGTTTTGAGAATTTGCAAACCCTTTAGCGACTTAGTTTGTATAAAACAGATCTATTTTGCTTACGTTAGGAGCATTCTAGAATACGCTTCTTGTATATGGTCTCCTAACTACATTACATACATTCAACGCATTGAGCGTATTCAATCTAAATTTATAAAGCACCTAAATTTCAGGTCTCATACCCCTGGGCGCTCTTATGAGGAGTCTTGTCATCAGTATCACCTCTCCAGTCTCAAGGATCGCAGAACTTTGCTTGATATGATGTTACTCCATGATATTCTGTCCGGCCGACTTGATTCTTCACCTCTTCTCTCTGAACTATCTTTCTGTGTCCCTTCGCGTCGTACTCGTCAAACTTCCAAAAGGCTATTCGCTGTCTCCCTCACGCATACCAATTATGCTCAGAATTCTACTATGGTCCGCCTTACCAATCAATTTAATAAACTTTTTAACAACTTTGATCCATTCGCATCTTCTAAGGCGAAATTCCGTCAAGATATTATTAAAACTTTACGCAATATCGAGGAGGAATAAGTGAAACACACACACTCACACACACTCACCCTCACACACACTCACACACCCTCTCACCCTCGCACACACCATCTCACATACACACTCACCCTCGCACACACCCTCTCACATACACCCATTCAAACACACAGTCACACACTTCACTCATGTTACACGATACATAATATTCAATTATAGATACCTATCTATAAACATTATTCTAAACAAAATTGTCCATGAACACACGTTCATATAAGAATACTTATTTAATATTTGTCCACTTGTCTATCTGTTTAAGTTTCTCGATCTTAATTTATTTCTTGTATTTTTTGTGGATATCTGTTATTGGCTTTCATTCTGTATCTCTGCTCTTTGTAATTTGTTTGTCTATGTGCTGTTGATGTCCCAAATAAAATAAAATAAAATAAATAAAATAAAACTTAAAGAATTAATGAACAACTATTTATTATTTAATGATTTCCTTCAAGTTCTACAAACTAACTAAAGACGCAGTAGTTTATGAATGAATAGGTATTTAAATGCTTTTGGCTATTGACAAGTCTTAGTACAAGTCTGGAGCAGTCATTTTGCCATCTCCTTTAGCCACAATAACCCACCTACTCTAGCCAAATTCGACTCAAGAATGAATTGACCGAGCGAGCGAAGCGAGCGAAGGGCTCCATTTCGACAAGATAGGAGGCCTATTTTGCTTTCGTTTGTCTATATATGTCTGTCTGTCAGTTCCGGTCTAGGGGCCACAGTTTTCAAGCGATCTTCACAAAACTCGGCAGACGTGTTCCTCGAATATTTTTTTTTGTTGAGTTTTTCTCGATTTTTCCCTTGGAGTTATGACCTCATCAATTTTTTGTATGAGAATTGTTTTTTTTTTGTTTTTTTTTTTTTTTCTGAAGCCTATCGTGTGCGTTATCAAATTAAAGGGCTTCATGAGCCGGTTCGAAAAATATAACTATTACCTTTCGGCTGCCTGTTTTCTAAAAATCCAAGAAACATTTCCAAAACATACCAAGTTTGGACTCCTCGAAGTAGGAGACGGTTTAGTAAAGAGGATCTATAGAGACCACGAGAGTGAGTGAAATAGTTTTACTTAAATTAACAAGAAAAAAAAAACGTTTTAATTGAAATTAAAATACTTACCTATAAATTGGTTCACAGTCCCCCTGATTGCGAGGTCTACTGCCCACAGGGCCACTACTTGAACTTAGTCTTCATTTTAGGGTTCCGTACCCAAAGGGTCACCAGGCTGTATCTTCCGAACGGGCGGTAGTATACAAAAATATTATTATTATGTTGACGTTGACTAAGTAATTATGTATGATTTTATGGTCAATAAAAAATTTGAATTGAATTGTTTTTGTTTTTAAAGATCTTTATTTACTTGACATAAAATGATACAACCCAGTGTAGATTTAATCCTAGGTTTGAATTGTATTGAATATCTAATGAACCGTGAGTTAGACAGTTGAAATTTTCACAGGTGATTTATTTTTGTGGCCGCTTTAATAAGAAATACTAAACAACAGAATATAATAAATATATAAGGGAGCTCCCATACAACAAACATGATTTTTTGCCGTTTTATAGATAATGGTACCGAACCCTTCATGCGCGAGTACGTCTCGCACTTGGCCGGTTTTTTAAAGCAAAGTTAAGTTAAAACTCGTACCCGTTTTACCCTCAACTTGACTATCCATTCTCGCCGTTTTTTTTTTTAAACAAACAAAAAAACCGAGGTCTAGCTTGGAAACGCCGGTCTTGTAAAATTGGAAGGGTAAAAAGCGGTCATCATCTGGCAACACTGAATTGCCTGGCTGAAAAGCTTGGCGCGAAGACCAAGAATTGGATTCTTGCGAATCAAGAAATGATTTCTTGATCTTGACGACCAAGAAATGGTTTCTTGAGATTCAAGAATTTGTTTCTTCAGAATCAAGAAATTATTTCTTGATCTTGACGATCAAGAAATGATTTCTTGATCTCGGTTATCAAGAAATGGTTTCTTAACAATCAAGATATGATTTTTTGATAATCAAGTAATGGTTTCTTGGTCTGTTGTTGATAAAACTAGCTCTCATCTGTTGCCCGGTACAGCGTACGCATGTTCAACAGCAGTGGTTCTCAAAGTGGGGGGCGCGCCCCCAAGGGGAGCGCAGACCTTCCAAGGGGGCGCGGGTCCGATAAGGTAGATAAGGACCTTATTTAGAGATAAAACGGGCTACTCAGACAACTGTCCGTCTGTCTGCCTGTCCGTCGGCAGCTCTATCGCACGAAACGTAATAGCAAGAAAGTTTTATTTTTTACAGAATGTGTACATAAATCAGTTGCCGCTTCAGCAATAAATACTGAACTACCTACCTACATGAAATAATAAAAAAAAAACGGCCAAGTGCGAGTCGGACTCGCGCACGAAGCTTTCCGTAACATTATCTAAAAAAAAACTAAAAACAAACACGTTTGTTGTATTGATTAATTATTGTTGTTGTTGTATTAGTAATTGTTGTTTAGCCCCCTTAAATATTCATTTTATTCTGGTTTTCAGTATTTTTTGTTACAGCGGCAACAGAAATACATCATCTGTGAAATTTCAACTCTCTAGCTATCACGATTCATGAGATACAGCCTGGTGACAGACGGACGGACGGACAGATGGACAGATGGACGGACGGATGGACGGACGGACAGCGAAGTCTTAGTAATAGGGCCCTGTTTTTACCATTTGGGTACGGAACCCTAAAAAGGGCAAATCCATTTGTCATGTTAGTCTATCTATGCCGCGCACGCACAGAGCTTAGTGCGATAAGTTTATTACTTGAAATCAGTAACTACAACTTTTGGCATTCCTAATCTATTTAATGCTGTAAGTTGTTACATTTGGTATGGTAGGTATGGTATTGTTGGCATATGGATTGGCAGGTTTGACAAGTTGAAGAAAATGCATTTTACGTGGCAGCAAATCCTACCGCTAGATTTTTCACATAATCTTTGTAATTTTCCATTACATCTTTATCTTTAATTGGACAGTATAATAATAGATTTGAAGTTTTTTTCCTCTTACTGGGTAAACGGTGAGATTCCATCGTCCATACTCCATTTCGCGTAACAGAGGGCAAATACATCATTGTATTATAGCTAAGGATTCCTCACGATGTATTCCATCACTGTAAGTTAGTGCTTACAATTTGGCAGGAAATGCTAGAAACAAAATTATGTCAACACATTAGCGCACTACAGCGTGTATTAGTAGACAACTAAATATTGGCGTAATTATAAATTGCCAAAGCGCAAAGTAGCGCCGCAGCAGCCCTTTGTGTTATTATAAAAGTTCTCGTTAGTCGACTTGCTAGCGAAGGGAAATTTCCAGGCGGCTCACGCCGCCCTATGAGTTATTTTCCCATGTTTCCTTACACGACGTCCTAGCCATGGTAAATTTCCGGAGCGGCTCATGCCGCCCTTTGAGAGTTCTTGTGGGATTCTCCACTCGACTTGCTCGCCATGGTAAAATTCCGGGGCGGCTGACGCCTGCCCATGAGATCTCGTAAGGTTCTCGTTACTCGCGTAGCTAAGCCATGGAAAATTGCCGCGGTGGCTGACGTCACCCTTGTGTTATTTTACCTAGGTTGTAAGGTTCTCATTACTCGACTTGCTAGCCATGGGTTATTTACGGGGCTTATCTGATTAGAGGGGGGGGGGAAATATTTTTTTGGTGGAAAGGGGGCGCAGCCCAAAAAAGTTAGGGAACCCCTGTTCTACAGGACATAGTAGGTAACTGGTCGAGTACGACTAGGCATATAAATAGGTACCCGGTTCTTCCAAGGTATCCATGGCAACTGGTCGAGTGCTACTAGGGCATGTACCCGGGTCTTCCAAGCTGTCCGTCCAGTGCAGAGCATCATCAGTGAAAATCTCGAACGCTAAATTGACCAACTTATCAGACGAGACACCTCTAGCAATCACATACTCATCCACTCTCTGAATAAAAGCACGCACGCACGTCTTGCCAGCGTATTTCAGCTTAGCTAGATCGGACGTGAGGCTTTTTTCACATTTCACTGTGATGTTAGGAATCGCAATGGCTTTCTCATCAACAGTGTAAGATCTAGTTTGATGAGACAGTTTTTTTAAACTATCTAGAGAAATCGCAAGGTTGCTACGGCAGACTTGGAGGACGTCAGATTGAGCTTCCTCAGGACATATTCGATCTAACCTATGGGATACATGATGCAGTATCGCCTCAGTTCTGTAATATAGACCGCGGTCATATTCTGTGTTCAGCGAGGTAATATTAGCAAGGGCTTTGAGTAAGCTCTCCTTGGCTCCCAGAAGATCTACTTCCGCACTCAAATGCGATACCGAGATATCATCAGCTGGTGATTTTTCGGCCAGGGGAACTATTTGTTTCCTGAGGTCCAGAACAGTACCCGGTGTACCTCCTCGAAGCTCAACCTCATACTCCAATTCAGCCTTATTTAGCGACAGATATTTTATAGGAAACGACATGTTTACTACCTATCCAGTAAACTGTACAAATTTACATGAAAGTAAGCAGAGTACACAACTAATGTACGAGAAATCGGCCGTTAAACACTAACCTTATTTATTATTTAATAGTCGAATAATTTCCCTACTAAAATCTTCACAATTTATTAATTTATTTTTCGTACTGAGAATTTGGAGGAAAATATTTATCAACAATTATCATGACAACGGCTGACAGACTGCGACCATAAATAATGTAGAAATGAGGTAGGTATCCAGACAAACGATCAAGTATACTCCTGTCAGACAAAAATAAACACAACAAAATATACAAGCTACGAAAAAAAATCTAGCGTTCTACGGCGCTCTTATGGCCTAAATACTCTTGACCAGACGTAAAACTCTATCACCAATATTCCCTTAATCTGGGCGGCATTGAAACAGTTAGACTCTATCCTGACCAAAAGAGTTTGATGGCAGGCTCAAGATACGTTTATTCAGGGTCGTGAGTCGAATATTGGTGATATCGTTGAAACACTGGGTAGCGACTCGCCGGGAATTTGTAGATAGTCTTCAGCTCCTTGGTAGACTCGTGACAAATCCAGCTGGTCCGCTTCTCCAGACGTCAACAAGAGATAAGATTAGCGCCAGGAGGATTTTACAACTCGGCGTGGAACCCTGGAAAGAGACTAGTGTGAATAATAGGAAAACAAGAGCGCTACAGCGCCCAGCTATCAGGCGACGGCTCCTCACACGGAGACTTCCGACGAGGGCCCTAGGGTAATTAGGATCTAAGAGTGCCGCAGTCCAATAAACAC